>OY978217.1:19040546-19360226 GCA_963854785.1 Vaccinium vitis-idaea | reverse complement strand
GGGATCCTTTAAAAAAGGTAGATTACTTTTTAACCAGAGTGCACCAAATGGAACAGAACAGAACACAACTGGTGAAGAAAGAAGCAGGGGATCTATATTTCAAGGGACAACAGATTAGCAAGTAACCTTAAAATAGCAAGAACACTGACAAGCTTGTATTTTTTGAGGTTTTGACTTTAAAAAAAATTGCAGTGATCACATGTGACAAACCTATACTTTTAACTGGACTACTGGATCCAACTAAGGTAAATCTGAATATAAAATTATTAGAACCATCCAAAAGCAGTAGGGTATCATGTAAGCCAAGGAGCAAAGTTACACACATGCCAGATCTCGGAATTTACGGTAAGTCCAAATGACAGCCATACCCTGTCGGCCTGTCTTGATGGTCTAATTTCTTGTACCCCCCTAATCTCTATAACAAGTTTTTGTTTTGGTAATTGACAGTGTCTCGGGCCTGATCGCACGCACCGTATTAATTCATACAGTCCCTCACAAGCATCCGATGACTAGTTATTTGGAAAGTGAAACAAACAGAACCGTAAAATAACATTCTTAATTACCCTTAACCTACTTAAACATAATCTAATGTGAAATCCGTAAAATTCAAGAACAGTAACTACGGGTACTTTACGATGACGAGTAAAATGTCATGGACTTTTCCAAACTAGAGGAGGTTAGTGTAATTTCGAATACCATCGGTATATACTCTTATCGTCGCGCTAGCTCAAGAGGGGCCACCGCATAGGGTGCCCCGTTTTACAATAAATACTAAATATGATAATCTGTCAGGAAAAAAAATAAAAAACACACCCACTTGGAAACATAAGTGTTATCATCCCTTGTTAATCTGCAGTCTCCACCAAATTAGGTCCATCTTTTACTCCCAAATGGACCTAATTAAATCAATTCAGTTGTTATAGTTAGCCAGAGCATATCGTTTAGAACCTCAAGATGTGGACCAACGATTAATATTCATAGCTAACGCCACTTGAGTTATTTTTCAAGGTTTACTTCTAGTAAAACCCTGATATCAAGTGGGCTAATTTTTCGGTTGTCTTAAGAGCACTGCCAAGAGGTGTCCCGACACTCTTATTTACCATAATCAATCTAAATTTACGGACCGCAAACATACTCATCAGAAATTGAACATACACAAAGCACACAATCACTCTATGGCTAAAAAAAACATAGCACATAAATATTATTGTTGGTGCAAAGTCAACATACACTTCATCTTACTTCCATGAGGTTTAGTCCACACAGCTAAATCACATACATAGCAAAATAAAAACAGAAAAGCACATTATCCTATGCTCTTACTAGAGGGTTTTAATACCAAGTGCTTGTCCACATCTACTATGGTGGTCCAAGTTTGCCCCTCGCATGTGGTCATGTATTGAGTGGATCTTCACTCAACGTCCCATTTAACACCACATCGAATACAGAAAGGATATGATCTATTAAAATTCAGTTTATACATAGATCCTTGCAAAATATGGTCTTTAAAATAAGACCAAACACCACATTTCATGCACTTGAAATTAAAATACAACTTTTAACTCTGCTTCCCAGTAATATTCAATACCTTAAGTTATGACAATTAAGCTTCTGGAACTGGAAACACATTTGTCTTGACATACCACAACTTGGAGGACGTTGAAATCAGCACTTATCTATCGGAGTTGGCCGGCCTTGAATTCCCTCCGGCCGCCGGGATTTCTCCGAACTAGCCGTGGGACCTTGGAACATAGATAATTGACTCTGAAACAGAGCAATTACTCTTACAAGACGTGTAGGAACCGATAAACCCGAACCGGTCGCTTAAAGTCTTAGTGATTTTTGATCCCTTCAGGTCTTGATCATCATCCTTGGAACACTCGACTAGCGCCGCGAAAAACGGATCCCTAACCTCATCGGAACTGATCACCTTTTGTTTTGAGGGGGTAATTGGAGGAGTACCGGCAGGGGGCAGTGGGAGGAGGTTTTTTCTAAGTGAAGGGTTCATTTTCTTGGAAAGTTGTCTCTTAGGGATACCAGGCAGTTTTTCCCAAGAAAACGGGATTCCAGAGGACCAAAGAGGCGTGCTAGGGCTAAACAAGGGGGAATCGTCGTGAAAAGACGAAGATCGTCGGGACGAGTCCGAAGAGGAGGAGGAGGAGGAGGAGAAGGAGGGAGTACGGCGGGAAAAAAGCCGAATAACAGGCGAAAATGGGGTGTCTAGAGTGTCGTTTGGCGGAATTCGGGCGTGGCGGTTTAAGGGTGTAGTGGGGGAAGACATGGTTGTGATCGGAGGGAGGAAGAAGAGGGGGAGAGAGAACTGTCGTCTTCTTGTGCCTTGTTTGGATCTTGTTTGTTATATATAGGGATTATGGGTTCTTTTCCTGTCTACTTGGGTCAGTGATGGGAAAGGATATAAATAAAACTAACATAACGACCCCATCACATTATGACATTAAGAGAGAGAATGGTTGTCAATTCAATGAAAAATCTCTTGTACTAGTTTTTTAGTGTACCCGTATACGAAGTAATTTTATACAGGTACGCCAAAAATCTAGTACACAGGACTTGAGCTCCAATTCAATTGGGTAGTAAGTTGTAACAGGTAAATTGGTAATGTTGTAATTTCATTTCGACATCCACACTAGAGGGAAGAATATAATACTACCATGTTAACCCCGAGGGTTCGACAAAGTGGTATTTCCGTAGAACTTAGGAGTTTGTTGTCACCTAAAGTCTCAGGTTCAATTCCCCTTGCCAGCAAGCTCTTTGAGCCACTAGGGGTTATGCCCGGTCATTACCTCTAGAGCTCCGGACCTAGTCGAGGTGCACGCAAGTTGCCCCGAACATCCGTTATATATATAAGAGAGTATGTGGACTTTAAACCAAGCCCTTGGATGAGATCGAAGGGCTCAGATTTTAAATGAATTCTCGCGAGTTAAAACCTTGGGTACCGGGTCAAACCTCAAATACGGGTGAGATTCTCTCATTTACCCAAATCGAAGAAAGAGAAAAGAGAGGAGAAGAAAAAACCCTTCTGGAGATAATTTCCACGAAGAAGAAGAAGACGATCAAATCCCTCAACTGGAACTCGAAATCACTCAACCAAGGTGTTCTCTCTCTCTCTCTCTCTCTCTCTCTCTCTCTCTCTCTCTCTCTCTCTCTCTCTCTCTCTCTCTCATTTTTGGTTTCGATTTATAGGGTTTCGTGTTAGATTTCAATTTCGAAGAACTAGGATTTAGAGTTCTAGGGTTTCAGTTTCAGATTCAATCTCGATTTCAAATAACTAGGGTTTCGATTTCGAAGATATAGGGTTTCGATTCCGTTGTAAATAAGTTGTGCAAAAAAAGTACCTTCGTTAGTATAACTTTGTAAGATAATATATTACGTTGTTTTGATATTGAACATGGCCCTCTCATTCCGCTGTAAATAATACTATGCATTTTGTTGGTTTGACCAGGTTCTTCATTTAGGCTAATAACTAGAGTTTTTTATTTTATTTTTTGTTTTCATCAGGATATACTGAGTTAGTGTTACTGAATTTAGGCTAGTGTACCAAATTCTTGATCCAAGTTTGTTGTTTTCGTTTTCAGAATGTAGTCTTTGCAAGATATACTCTACTCACTGTCACCATTACAACCATGTACATCCTCTGGAGCTTCTTCTAAAGTTCTTTACACTCCTCAAGTGAAGAACGACTTGATACCGAAGATTGAAAAAGTGTTTGCCAATTTGGAAGACGTTCACAACTTTTACTACTATTATGCTAAAGAATCTGGATTTGGTATTCAAATCATTTCTAGCAAGTTGGGTAAGGGCAGTCAAATCATTAGAAAGGAATTTGTTTGTCACAAAGAAGGGGTGAGGGCCAAAAAGTATAATTAAATTGTTTCTATAAAAACTATACGAAAACGGGGGTTAACTAGAGAGAATTGCGGTGCAAAATTGGCTATTGTGAAACAGAGTGAGGGGTTTTTTGTCACCCAATTTGTCGTCGAGCACAATCACACTCTTGCCACGCCAAGGAAGGTGCATTTATTCCGATCTCATCGTAAAGTGTCTGCTGCCCAAAGAGCTTTGACAGAACAACTAGGCTATGCGAATGTGCCGACCCACCAACAAATGAGTATTTTGGAGATGCATGCCAGAGGCCTTCAAAATGTTGGATGTTCATGACAAGATCTTTATAGTGCTCAAAGGGATAAGAGGAAAATGGTAGAGGGACATAAAGCTAGTTTTTTGGCTGAGTATTTTGAGGCCCAACAACAAAAGAATCCCAGTTTTACATTTTCAATCTTGCCAGATGATGAGGGGAGTATGTTTCATTGTTTTTGGGCCAAATCAACCTCTAGAAAGTCATACAAAGATTTTGGGGACATGGTGGTGTTTGATACAACTTACCAGACAAACCGGTACAATTTGATCTTCACACCTATAATAAGGGTTAATCACCACATGCAAACAACTCTTTTTAGGTGTGCATTCTTAAGTGGCGAAAAAACAGATGCCTTTGAGTGGCTTTTCAAGGCATGGTTGGAAGCGATGCATGCTGGCTCGCCCAAAATTATCATAACTGATCAGGATCCGGCAATGACAAAAGCAATTGCTACTCTTATTCCAAATACGCTCCACATGTATTGCATTTGGCACATTTTGAGTAAATTCCCGAAAAAATAAGCGTAATATCCTAAAAAGAACATTGTGATTTCTATAACTGTATATGGAGCTCCGAGAGCCCTGAAGAGTTTGAAGGGAGATGGGTAAAGGTTGTAGCAAAAGGTAAACTGTCCACTAATGAATGGCTACCTGTCATGTATGAAATTCGTGAAAGATGGGTTCCTGCATATACGAGACACATTTTTTCTGCCCACATGACAAGTAGTCAAAGAGCTGAAGGCTCTCATGCATACTTCAAGCGATATGTGTCTACAAAAAATTCTCTAATGGATTTTGTGACGCGGTTTGCTTGGGCACTTTCACATATAGCATAATGAATTAGATTTGGATCATAAAGATATCAATGAGAAGCCACTCCTCATAACGAAAACACTCATGGAGTCGACAATGCATGAAGTGTACATACACAGTGTTTTGTACAAGTTTCAACTGGAACTCTTGGATAGTGGCACGTATATGGTAAAGAGTACATTTAAAGATGAACACTAGTCTAAGTACAATGTTATGAGGACAAATCAGAGTGATTCAAAGGGTCGTGAGGTTTCATTAGACAAGTCATCAAACTATGTTAAATGTAGTTATAAGAATTTTGAATCTGATGGAATTCTATGTCGGCACATGTTGGCGTACTTCACTAAAAAGCAGATTGTGCAATTACCTAATCAATACATCTTGTGGAGGTGGACTAAATCCGCAAAAACTAGCAGAGTTATGGATGACTTTGGTGGGAGTGTTTGCGAAATATGTGACACTCATATGTTAGTGAAACGAATAGGCTCTTCCAAATAGCTAGTAGAGTTATTGATGCATGTTTATTAAGTGAAAATGAGGCTAAAGGTTTGGAAGAATATTTGCTATCAACTGAAAAGAGGCTTGCATCCAAGACGAATGGATGTGATCATGGCGAAGAGAGTAGTATCCAAAGGCTTATTTCTCGTGGAAAGCAACCTATTCTCAAAGAACCATAACCAGTTAGGCCAAAGGGTTGTGGTAAACGGCTGAAGCGAGAAAAAGAGAAGGCTATGAAGAGGGCTAGGTATTGCAATGGTTGTGAAAAAATTGCGACACATGACAAAAGGAATTGTCCAGTAATTCTTGGAATGTAGGTTTATGCATCTAAATATGATCATTTATAATTTATGTGCTTAATTTTTGTAAATTTAAATGTGAGATTTTTTGTAGCTCTTCGCAAGATGGTAGGTTGAATGACGAGGAGGACAACAATGACATGGAATATGACTCAGAATGTAAGTGTTTGGAAATAAAATGTGGTGCATTTTTTGGTTTTTTTCTTCATGTAATGACTCATAATGTAACTTAAATGTTGTGGTTGATTTGGAAGTTTGTTTGTTTTTAACCATACTTTTAGGACTCTTACTTGCAGAAGTTGAAGAGTGTACAAAGAGGAGGATGGTTGTAGAAGCTCACTTGGATTACTTTAGCCCTGTCAAATTTTGGGACTCCTACTTGTAGCTCTTTTTCTTAGGCTTCTGTCCGAAGGTAGTTTCAAAAAATTATGTGCTGACTAAAGTATTTGGAGACTTTTGGATGTATTTGCCTTTTAGACTTGTGTTTTGGCTATCATGTTCTATCTGCTATGAATTTGGAGACTTCTGGTTGAAGTGAATTGGCCTTCTTAAAGAAAGATTTGGATTTCAAGAGTCCACTTGATAAGCAAGATGAATATGACTCTGACGTGGGGTGAATGGATAATTAGGACTCTGAATATACATTTACTGTTGCTTTAGTTGTTGTTGACTGCTGAATTGAGACGCGGTGACGTCGGGCTAGGCCAAAAAACAATAGGACCCTGTCAAATTTTTCCCAGAACCAACCTTGTCAAGAGGGTCCTGTTGTTTGCTAAATAGATTGTGTTCATTTCTCGTATTGATTATATCAGTAGGCATTGATCTCACATAATTTGGAAACGTTATAACCTAGGTATAAAATTGGAAGAGTCAGTTCCTCTTCACCGCGAGAGAAGAAAAGAATTAGCAGTCTTTTGTGCAGCAAAAAAGAATTAGACATACCCAAATCTCATGTTTCCATATTATTAAGAATACCAAGCTGTCTTTTGTGCAGCAAAAAAGAATAAGACATACCCAAGGGGGTCCTATTGTTTGCCAAGCAGCTTTATATGAACACATTGTTCATTCTGAGTGCACATTTCCCACCAATATATTCATATCTTTGTACATGCTCAACGCACCTTGTCCCAATATGTTGCTATAGTTTGAGGAAGATATTCATAAAATCATAATGCCATTAACTATCGTAAAGGTGAATACCACCACCATGGAGTTATCTACTAAACAAAATATTGGCTAACAAGGCCAGATTATACCAAAACTTGAACTTAATAGTAATATAGATTACAGTCACTTAAGAAGTAGAACTAAGAAGGCTAGAGCAATGAAGAAAATGAATACATTCCCTCTATAATTGAAATTCTCCACTGCTACTTACATGACTTGAACACGTTCATCAATCTTCTTCAGATTCACCTCATTCAAACCCTTATCACTTTCTAAATGATACCCAATTGGATTGCACTACTTCCAATAGTTGCATCTTTCGTCGTCTTTCTTCTCCTTTGGACACCCATAGTAGAGCTTTCCAGGATTACGGTCTGACTCTGAAATCCTCACAGCAGCTCTTATGCCACACCAACACGTCTTGTTTTGAAATCGAAGGTAGTTATTTGGAATGCTACCCATGTTGCTTGAACTAGACATGACTGTTGAGGACCAACTGAAAACAAATTAAAGCTACATATTAGGTATCTATAATAACAAGCTTTGGAGGTATCAATTGAATAACAGAGAAATATAACAAACCATTCTCAAAATGAACAATGTGTTTACATGAAACATTCGCTGCCAATGTGTATTGATGCCACCAAACAAAAAAAGAAAATAACATAGTAGTAAAACTTTATCAACTAAGACAGTGATGAAAAAAGCACTAACACTACATGCCATAGCCATATATCAGAACTGGGGACTCCTAATTTTTTCAGAAAATATTTCTAACGGCCGTAGCTTATTTCCATGGCCGTAGCCATATCAGGCAGGCTGGGGGAAGAAAGGGAGTCTATGAATGTCAATGTAGTCAACTACCGTGGAGGCATTTCTCCATAAACTCCAGCTTCTCACTTACCTTGGATTGTAATAGTGAAGATGCAAAGTAGCAGTTGTTCCAAAACAATATATGATATTCAATAAGTTAATGGCATCAATAGGTTTCCTAATACAGCAAATGCTATCACCACTGCTACTAGAAGAAAATACACAGACCTATCACAATTCGATTAATGTAAAGCATACATTAGGGATGGTATTCCCCTTGAACAGTTGAAAATACATCAAAATCAAGCCCTGATTTCTCATAATCAAATAGCAGGTACAACAAGTCTGACTCTCCAATTATTCAGTACAATATCATAAATTAAAGCCAGCCATTAACATAAACGTAGGTTAAAAAAATAGCCTAGCTTTTGAAAAGTAGTAACTACCACATCAAAGTCATAATCAAAATCAACCCTAGCTTTTGGAATGCGGAACCAGACACATCGAGAGAAAACGATCGAGAGAGAGAGACCTTGGTTGAGCGATTTCGAGTTCCAATTGAGGGATTCGATCGTCTTCTTCTTCTTCGTGGAAATCGTCTCCAAAAGGGTTTTTTCTTCTCCTCTCTTTTCTCTCTCTTTGATTTGGGGAAATGAGGGAATCTCACCCATATTTGAGGTTTGACCCGCGACCCTGGGTTTTGACCCGGGTTTTAACCCGCGAGAATTAACCTATAGTATATAATTCACAAACTCCATTTATTGAGGTAATTAAATATCCATCCATTTTTTGGATACCACGTCAATTTTCATCCCCCTTACTTTATGGGGTTATTTTTTATCCTCTTATAATGTGACTTACCATTACTACCCTTTCTTGAGAGATATATATGTATACACACACACACAGTTGAAATAGGGACTTCCAAAAATATAGTTCCTTATTTTTAGGGAATAAGGAATTTTTAAAATTTTGTCAATTACTTCTTTTATGGAGTGCCGAAATTTTTCTTTTGATCCTCTTGCCTAAAATCAAGTAATGGTGAATGATTCTCTTTCACAAAATATAAGAATTTCAAAAAACATAGACGTTCAAAATTCTTCAAAATTAGGGATGATTTTGTTTCCAAAATTTAGGGCATGATGGAATTCAAAGTGGTGATACATTATTTCTGTGTTATTGGATAGCTCTTTTATCATATTTTCATTGAAAATTGAATAAACCATGTTAACAAAGAATGTTTACCATATTCTTTTTGTATAAGATTCAAATTTTACCATATTTTCCTTGAAAAACTATTTAACCATGTAAACAACAAATTTTACCATAACTGTTTACATTTCACTTTGAGTACATTTACCATGACAAATCACATATGTTACATTTACCATTATTTATATAAGTCTTCCACGATCATGGTAAAATACTTGAATGTTAAAATACTTGTATCAATTATACATATAAAAATTAAATCGATATTGTTTCAAATAATTAGGATGTTTGGAGGAGTGCGGATGATCCTTGTATATCTGATCTAATTACCTTGATTTTGAAATTTATGATGGCGCAATTTTAGAAAGGTTGAAGAAATGGGGATTTGTTTTCCAATCTGGTTATATAGTTGCCGAAAATTAGAGATTCTATGGGAGGGAATTTCAAAATGAAGGGCTTAGATTCATTCCCATTTGTAACTAATTGGGTTGGGTAACACCTAGAATTAAGGGGATTTTGAATTTGAAGTAGTGAGGGAATATTTGTGGGATGATTTCATCCCATAATCAAGTGACGGCTTAGTAGCCACTGTGCAGGCCTATATAGATAACGAGTATATATGTTGTATTTGTACATATCATTTATCTATGTAGGCCTGCGCAGCGACTCTCTTATAGAAGGCATGGTAAAAAACAAAATTCATCATATAAGGTGCTACTAAAAAATAAAAAGCAAACATGGTAAAAAACAAAAGAAACATGGTAAAATTTAATGAGAAAATGTGGTAAACTTATAATAATTACTCAATGAAAGAGGGTATATGATCAATCAAAGATACGTTGATGTTTGATAATTATGGTAAACATTGTCAACACAACATTTACGATTGATCATGGTAAAAATAATTCCATTACATTATGAATGCTCACGTTGAAAATTAGTACACATCAGCAAAGATGGTAAATTTCATGAAACATCATGGTAACTATAATGTAAAAATATCATAATTAAAATTTTTAAAGGAGCCGCATGCACTGGCCAAATTCATAAAAGGAAGTGAAATAAAAGTTTTACCATGATCCTTAAATATACCCCAGCGATCATGGTAAAACTTTTATTTCACTTCCCTTTATGAATATAGCTAGCGCATGCAGCTACCTTAAAAATTTTAACCATGATTGCTAGATCAAGGATTTTTGGATGAAAACATAAAGAATTACGGCAAAAATCATTTATGTTTTCATCCCAAAAATCTTTTATCCTATAGGAAAAAAAAAAATTGGGGATGAAAACATAAAAGTTTCGTCCAAAAAATCTTTACCCTATAGCCAAAGAATTTTTGGATGAAAACATATAGAATTTTTGATAAAAACATAAAGAAAAATCTTTGTTTATAGGGTAAAGATTATTTTTTAAGTTTTATCCAAAATTCTTTATGTTTTCATCCCAAATATTGAAATTGGTCCACTATGCCCGGCTCCTATATGCAACATTCGTTTTAGTCCTTAATCTCGTAACACACACACACACACACACACACACACAATCATGATCTCCTAAGGACTCCCTCACGGATCTCCTCCGTGAGAACCACCCATTTTTTGACTTTCTGGACCAAATTTCGACAATCCGAACCGTTCAATGTGTTTAAAACCTGTTTTCCAATGCCAACGCGAGGAATCGCCAAAACAAAATACTCGGAAGAGCTTCATCCGAGCAGTTTTTCATAATAACCGTACATATACAGTTTATTGTAAAATGCTCAGATGAAGCCCTTTCGGGTTTTTTTTTTGGGGGAAATTCCCCGCGGTGGCCCTTAAAAACAAGTTTTAAACACATTGAGCGGTTCGGATTGTTAAGATTCGACCGCAATCCATGAGGTCCGCACGAAGTCCTTATATTAAGGACCTCATTAGTTCTTATATATAATAAAGGGCAAAATTGGGTTTATTTGAATTCTGGGATGAAAACATAACTCCAAAAAAAAAAAAAAAATGATGAAACTCTAATTTGAATGTGGTTGGAGGATGATTATTTAAGTTGCCCTTTTTTTTTCATAGTTCGCTTTCTTCTTTTTTTTATTGATCTTTGGTCTTTGTATACTTTGTTAATTTGATCGATTTCTCAACACAACCATAACCCAACTTCCGATGGAAGAGAAACAGAAGTGATTATGACCTGTTTAAGGTTCATCGAGAAGAAGATATGGTATCAACTCCTTAAAGTTTAACTAAAAAAATTAATATAGTTATTATAAGTAAAAAATTTACAAGTCTTGTATTTAATATAAGAAAAAACTTATAATTAGAAAAAATAGCAAAAAATTAGGTGGTATGCATAATTAAGTTACAAATATTGGGGAAAATTAGGTGGTATAAATTTAAAAAGAGAGAGAGAGAGAATAATTAAATCTTTTAATTTTATATATAATAAATAAAAGGAATTGTTATATCATATTTGTTGACTAGTAATTTAATTAGTCTTGTATTTATGTATTTATTTAATCGTAAAATCTAATATGACCCATGCACAAGGACAAATAAGTCATTTGTCAGGTTTTTAAATCATCCATCCAACCTTATCCCTCTTCATCACAGATTCATCCAAATCAAGAGTACTATTTAATTCCTCTCCATAAATGTCGTATCAATGTGGGTTCACTCTGACTAAATAATACCATTTACTATCTTATCCCCTTACTCATCTCGCTTCCAAGGATTATTAGTGAATTCGAATCTCACCCGAAGAGAGACGAATGGATCGCCAATCCAACATTATGTCATACGGCCTATTGGATGTGGCTGGTCTTAGTTGTTTCTAACTGTTTCTGCTCTAGCTATTTTCTTCAGGTACCCCTTTCAAGTTCTTGAATAAGCAAGTGGTGGCTAGCTCATGTGGTAGAACTCTTGGATGCTCTGCACTGCATTTTGGAATTGAGTCTCATTTCCCCCTCTCCCAATGTAATAGATTAGGAATGACGAATGACCCCCCCAAAAAAAAAAAAAGGCCTTGAATAAAACTTTTTCTTTTTTCAAAAAAGAAATTGTATATAGTAATTTTTGTGCGAGAGAGACGTGAGGTAATATATTAGGAAGAGATTTTGCTTTAAATATTGTTAGATTTTGCCTCAAATTCTGAAAGAGACAAATTTTCATAGGGTACTTAATTTTCTCATTTTTATATGGATGGGTGAGAGACGCGTGTGAAGGAGTATTACGTTGCGTGGGCGCAAATGTTTGTTGAATTTTTATTTTTTATTTGTACAAGAAAGGATAAAACATGGATTACTCGTTCTAATGAGTATATGCATATGATTTAGACAGATACCGACCCACACAAATCCACACTAAGTTGTTATTGCAACTCAAAGAAATATTTTTGATAACTTTATATTTTTCTTTAAAAACTTCAGAGCAGATATAAATGACAAAAATGTGTACATGCACATAAAAATATTAAAATGTTTATGAGTACTTTTGATTATAGCGATCTAACGAGGGATCCCTCATTTCGATAAAATGCGGACCTTCCATTTCCTGATCGAATTTTGATGATCTGAACCGTTCAATGTGTTTGAAACGTTTTTTTGAAGGGTCCCCACGAGAAATCACCAAAAAAGTTGGCCGGGAACGGCTTGATCCAAGCAGTTTTTCATAAAACGGTATATATACATATTCAAAAAAAACTGCTCAGATCAAGCCATTCCCGGTCATCTCTTTTTGTGATTCAATCCGAGAGACCCTTATAAACATGTTTTAAACACATTGAACAGTTCGGACCATCAAAATTTGATCGGAAAATTGGAGGTCCGCATTTTAGGCTGTTTAAGGAATCCCTCATTAGATCGCTACTATACTTTTCATATATTACAAGTAAACAAAATGTTCATATAATTGGCATTGAAATTGGGTTTTTCCCCCTTTTTTGGGCTAAAAATAAGTAATATTTTCTTGGGAAAAGTGACTTGTGTATTAAAAAAAGAGGTGAGACATGGATATGTTGTCCAATAATTAGGCTTAGCTATCAAACTGAAAAAGGGATAAAAATAATGACATTAATTGGTGGGTGAGATAGCATACCCGTCCATGTCCATGTAATGTTAACATTAGTTTGTTTGGGCGAAGAAAATACTTTCTGAGAAAATTGTAACCTTCATCCGCTAATATGTGAGAGGTCCTTGGCCTATTTTCCCTTCTTTCTTTTTTTGTCTTTGAGTAAATTTTTTGAATTAAATATTGTTCTCGAAGAGAGGAATATAAAACAAAAAGCTGATGAGATTAAAAGCTTTAAAAAGTTTGCAAATGAAAAAATGATTCAAAACAGATAGCTTTTTTTAAAATTATTTTTTCTTTTCTGAAAGTTTTTCAAGTTTGATTTTTTTTTTAATTTTAATTTTTCTCTAGACAAAACAAATAAATAATCTAAAAAAATTTAGCGTAAAACTAACATGATTAAAAAAATTTGAACAAACACTAAAATAAAATGTACTATAGTACTCCTATGTCATCTTTCGTTGATCACAAGCGTACCTTCCGTGTGATGTGTGGATAAATGATTTTAAAACCATATACAAAAAAAAGTCCCAGATTATGAATTCAAAATATTTATTAAATAAAAAATAATACATGTTAAAACATTTTTAAATATTTTTGGAATATACCACCTAATATGTTTCAATTATTTGTAATTTACATATTAATTTAGTAATTTTTATGTTATACCCCGACAATGTCAAATTCTACAGTATATATGTTTTTAATATTTTGGAATCGAATTAAAGATCTCGATTAGTAGTTATATTTGGTTCAAAAAAAATAAAAAATTATGCGTGGAAGTATTTTATTTTTTTATCCGAAGGATATCGCAAAACAACTCAACAAACCAACAAGGTCAAATTCTAAAACATAAAAAAAATTAAAATTAAAATTTTTGTATCGAATTAAAGGTCTCGATTAGTAGTTTAATTTAGTGCAAAAGAAATTAAAAATTATACGCGGAAGTACTTTATTGTTTTACCCAGAGAATATTACAAAGTACTTTAATACCGGAGACCAGGAAATTCAAAGACCAGGAAATTCGTGTAAAATTTTTTAAATAAAAATTGAAACATTGTGAATTTTTTTTTAAATGTATACATGTGGGTGAACAAAGTGGCATTTTGGAATTAATCAGTGATCAATTAGTGTTAAATGCTATTCCTCCTCACAAATCTCAAACTTTCAGGTATGGATTCTATCTTTTAGGGTTTTGAAATTAATTGTATTGTTTATGAGGTTCAGAAACTTTGTTTAACTTAATTTGGAATGGGCTTGATGACTAGCTTTCTTTAATATGAGTGAATTTGTTTATGCTATTGTATTTGTCCTCTTTACCTTTTAACATGATTTTTTCCCCTCTGCAGGTAGGACCGCAGGAGACATCAGTGAATTAGGAAAAGTTTGGGAAATTTTTATCTCTTGGGTTTTTATTGCTTGGGAGTAGTGTTAGACTTTTAATAATAGAGTCCCTCTTTGGTAATTAATTTATAGTGTTAATAACGATATTATGTTGGACATTTGTAGATTTTTAATTCACCATGGCTCCTAAAAAGTATATGTCTGGATCTGAAATGGTTTACCAAAAGAGATAAGGAAATCAATTGAAGTGCTCAATTAATTTAAATTGATGAAGGATTGTTATCCAAATGTGTGAATTGTGTATTGGATATTATTGACTATTCCCGTTACGATTGCTTTCGGAGAAAGAAGTTTTTCGAAGTTGAAGCTAATTAAGAACTACCTTTGCTCATCTATGTTACAAGAAAGGCTGAATGGATTATTCATCTTATCCATTGAACATGACATGGTAGATAAGATTGATTGTGCGGATATTATATATTTGTAACACTTGATATTTTTTTAAGAAAATATTATCTCCTTTATGAGGTTGTGAACACCGGGGAAAAATCGATCAAGTTTCGAAAATGATTTGGAAATTATGATTTTGATTTTAGAGTCGCCACCCGGGTTTAAGGACCGTACCCGAGAAACCAATTTTTCAAAAATGACTCTTTTGCCCTTACTTTGGAAAAAGCTTTTACCGGCGCATCGTTAACAAGATTTCTCGGGTTCGGGAGCTAAGTTACGAGGGGGGGAAGGTTTTTAAGGCACCCCCCTCGCCCGGCTATGGAAACCGGTCTCTACTTAGTACTTAAGGGATTTGAGAAAAACATTTATTTCATAAACTCAAACACAAGCAAAATAAAGAAAACAAGTTTGCAAGGATCATTACAATTTATTGTATGAAAGTGTATGCTTGTGAATGTGTGGATGACATCAACATGAAGGTATAATGACATAACTATTAGTAGCAGCAACTACAAACTATGAATAAAATGAAATATAAACTTGTTTTGAAACCCTTTTTTGCAAAATCAGATCTAGCCTTCCTGTTTTCTTTCAAGCACCTGAAGGAATGTTTCAAATGCCTGAAGGTGAGAGGATCAAACGCCTGAAAGGGGCTTTAAGCGCCTGAAGCTACTGCTTCAGGTGCCAGGAGCTAGTGCTTCAGGTGCCAGGAGCTAGTGCTTCAGGTGCTTACTCAAACTCATTTTCACTACTGTTTTGCCTTTGAAAATGGTAGAATAAACTATTTGAGACCCTTTTTAGAAAATCCAATCTGATTCTTCTACTTTCCTTCAAGCACCAAGCACCTAAAGGTATGATTCAAACGCCTGAAGCTGAGAGGATCAGGCGCCTGAAAGGGGCTTTAGGCGCCTGAAGCTACTGCTTCAGGTGCTTGATCAAACCCACTTTGACTTTTGTTTTGCCTTTGATACTAATAGTAAAATGATGTTAACTCACTGTAATGAGGAAAACAAACTTGAAAGCTTCATTTAAAACTCATTCACACCATAAAACACCATTGATTCTTCATAAAAAAAAAAAGTTTTTCATCCATTCAAATAGCAAAACAGAGATGTTCCACTCTTGCATGCAAAGAAAATGACCTCCAATAGATATTTTGTGAAAAATACATGGTTTTAACTACATTGATGGTCATTTTCCTCCTTAAAAAGTATGATTTTCACCTCTTGGAGTGGAAAACAGAAAGCGAACAGTTTGTTCCTGGGATTTAAACCATCATCATCATAAAAATAGACCAAGATAAAGCATTTTAAGATAGAAAGAGATCAAAATGAACAAGGCCTGAAGCTGCTACTTCAGGTGTCGAGCAAAAATGCTCTTTTGATTTGTTTAAGTCATGATAAGCCCATTATTGGTATCAAGAACCAACATGGACCTACTGACTTCCCCCAATAAGAACTTTGGCACACTGATTGGGTAGATTCACTACCTTTTGGAGCTTGAAATGGATGATTTGAACAATGGGGAAGGGGTTTTGGGTGGATGATGGAGGCCTCAGTGAGATTATACACTGTTTATGGGTGTTTTCTTGAGAGAGAAATGGCTGGTTTTTTCAGAAATAGCATGGAACCCTTCCAAAGGAGGAGTATGAGGGTTTAAATAAGGCTTTCAAGGGTAGTTTAGGCCCTCTAGGGGCTGATTTAGGTTAAGACGCTCCTCCCTTGCCGGATCACATCATAAACATTACATCCAGATATTCCCGCTCAAATTTTGAAATTCAGGAAAAAGAGCTTCAGGCGCCTAAAGAAGCCCTTCAGGCGCCTAAAAGGAAGGCTTCTGGTGCATGGGGAAGGTTCAGGCGCCTAAAAGGAAATGGTTCAGGTGCATGAGAAAGGTTCAGGCGCCTGAAGGAAAGTGCTTCAGGCACATGCAAATGCGCTTCAGGTGCATGGAATGGGTTCAATGGTTTCTTTTGGTTTTTGGTTTGGAAGTGTTTTAGTAGGGTTTTGGATAGATTTCAATCATCCCTTTTAAGCTCTAAAACGTGTTTGAAAGTCCATTTTCATCATTGGGAACGCTATGGATTTTCGTAGGCTCAAATTGGGGTGTCTACAGAGGTCTATTTAAATTTTATTACCTATAAGCAAGGATGGAGCCAGGGGGACAAAGTGGTGGCGGCCGCCACCACAAGGATTTAAAAAAATGCAATTATTACATAGAAAATAGATTTTTATCCCCAAATTATATAGACTCGCCACCACTAGATTTTTATGTTATTGTAGTTTTTCATAGAGTGGATGAATATTCGTAATGCAGTTAGTCTTTTTATTTTTTAAGTACATATTTTCGCTACCACAAAGGAAAAATCATTGGCTCCGTCCCTGCCTATAAGAATGGGGATATTTTGGTTGTCTTGTAGTATTACCTTTCTTTTGTACAACAAACATGTGGGTTGACTGGTTGAGTTGGCAGTGAGGATATGCATGCATTTCTAGTGTCTAATTAGAGAATTTTGTGTGTACACGTGGAATAACACTTGGAGGCTGTAAGGTGTACGTGTACTTGTATGGGTTTTATAAACTTTCAACATGAAAAAACAAGATGAGGAATAAGAGTCAGTGAGAGAAACTAACGCATGAGATGGGTTCTTAGAGTTAGAGGAACCGTGAGTTAACGAACGATGGGCAGACCGATTAACGGCGGAACAGTATCCGATGCAAATAAGATTTTAGTATGACATTTACAATGGTGAGGCCTACATGTTTAACTGTGGTGATCTTAATTAAGGTACCGGAAGTATATAATATGCGCTCCTAAATCTCCGGAGTATTTCCTTTGTGGTCCTGCTTTCAATTCCTTTTGAGCTGTATTTATTGAATTCTATGAATTCTTGTGGAGCTGTGGTACGTGGTTGGTTTATGGGTAGTGACTGTGTGCCGTGGGATTGTTTAGTATGTGACCGAGTGAATGCCTATTGTGCCCGGCTTGAGAAGCCTCAGAGTGGGCTGGGTGAGGCAAGTGGGGCAGGTCACTGCCCATATACTAAGGAGTAAGGAGGACCTGATATGAGGTCGTATTATGTGGATTGTTGTTGTTGTTGACTCCGTGTCTCTAATTGGTTGGTCTCTTTTGTTTCTAAGCCGCTTATATTCCTGTCATATTGTATACTTTCCGGCTACATTTACTTTTCAGGTTGGCTGCGGAAGCGAGAGTTGGACGGGTCGGCGTTGGAGCATAGAAGTGTAGCTAGTTTTATTTTTCTTAAAATTGTACTCTTTTATAGATAAGTTGTAAATATTATTATTTTTGAGGCCTAAATGCTAATTTTCTAGAATTTTGATTTTTTTTTTAAAAAAAATTGTCTAATCCTCTGTCCCCTCTTTTTCGTTCCACGTGTCCCATGACTCTCACCCCATCTCTAACTTCCCTATTTTCTCTCCCCACTTTCATCTTATATTTCTTCTTTATTTTTCCTACTTTACAACCGTAGCAATTGATTGGAACTATTACGAGTTTGTTACAAGATTTTCTTCTTTTTAATTTTTCCCTTACTAGCATTGTGCCCATTCTATGTACGAGATAACACGAAAAAAAAAAAGGGCTCACGTTGATTTTTTTTGTTGTTGCCCGGTGCATCGAACGGGCACGGCACATCGCTAGTTATTAGATGAAAGGTGTGTAAGTTTTCGTGCTTACCCGTTTTTCCCCCGTTTTTTTAAACACATTTGAGGAAGGTTTTTATTGTTTAATTATTTTCAGAACAAAAGGTTTTTACTTTTAGGTAGTGGTCTATGGAAATATTTTGGGATATCAAACCAAGTACTGTAATAAAGAAAGTTAATCTATGGGTATATGTAGTGGGCCAAACATAGAACCCTATTGGGCCTGACATTACAGATTCTCACTCTGGGTGCACTTGGGCCGAACGCCGCTTGGGCTGGATGGGCCTGGGGGAGAGAGAGCGGGCCAATGGTACTACATTTTGGTTTTTTTTTTTTACTCCGTATTATTTTATCCTCGGCTCACTTGTAGGACCTTGTCTAATAATGCTGGTTGATTCTAATTTTCTTATTGTTCGTGGTGTTTGGGTTAGCTTATCCGTACCTTGGTTGATTTTTTTTTTATAATTGGAGTATTTTAAAGCTTTTGGGCGAGCAACAGGTTGGATATTGGTCTCTTAGGATTCAACCAATCTCTTTGGCTTTAAGTTCTAAGTTACACAATAGCTTTTGGCTGAGTAGGTTCGCTCAGGAGTGGACAAAAGGGGGTGCAAGCCGGGGCTCGGGTCCCCGCTCACCCCCAATTATCCCAATTTTTCTACTATATTTTAGGTTTTGTTTGTAAAAATTATGAAGACATGTCCCCTCAAAATTATTTTAGTAATATAAAAGGATGATATTTTGATGTTAGTTTATGAATATATATGATTTGGTCCCCTCGCGTTAGGAATCCTGCGTCCGCCACTGGGTTCGTTGGTTGAACTTTGTTGGTTTCTTAAGACTTGTCCAATTTCTTGGTTTTAAGTTTTAAGCTTTAAGCTATTCTATATCTAGATCAAAGGATCTAACTGAGTCTCGATTGAAGAATCGGATCTACAAGAGAAACGTTGTCTGAGCATGAGATCGGTTGAAGATATATATATATATATATATATGTGTGTGTGTATATATATATATATGTGTGTATATATATATATATATATATATGTGTATGTGTGTGTGTGTTATCTTTTTGAAATCCGATCAATTTAAGAGAGAGAGATAGAGCAACCTAGTTCGCTCACTTCAACTGCTCTAGGTTTTTCTTTGTGAAAATTTCGGATAATTGGCACCACTTTCCGTTTTATCTTTTACACGTACCCAAAAATCTTAATTACGGCTTCTTTCCACAAATTCTTAACATACATTAACTTATCTTGCGGCATCGCACAGGTCAATAGCGCGAAGTGCTTTCATCTTTTGCGGATACAACATTTGTAAAGCGCTATGACAGTGGATATTTAAAGGTGCTTGTGAAAAAGCCAAGTAAACAACATCGTTAGGCTACCACCGAGGTGGTTGCTAGGATGGTAGAGGTGAGTGGAATAGATTCCATCCCTCCACGTCTGTAGTTTAAACCCTTTGCTACCCATCTGCTTCCTTTGGTGGTAGGTGGTGTAGGTATTAAAGCTCGCTTTGTATAGCGGGCCCTTTGCCATCTTGTACCAAAGTGGTGTCTATGGTGACGGCTTGTCCTCTCGGACACTAGCTATGGCTTGAATAGGATATTCTACAGGCAGGCCAGGAGGCCGTATGGTCACGGCAAGGGAGCTTGCAACACTGCTCACCCCCTCCCACCCTTTTTGGTTATAAAAAAAACAACATCGTTAGTCTCACAATTTTGTGGTGAAGGAGGGAAGATGGGGAGTGTCTCATATAACCCTTTCTCAACCAAAGTTATCAATCTTGTACCGATAACATACCATTTTTCTTACTGGAATGGTACGTATCGTATTGGAGTGTTTCAGCGTACTGTTTCGATAACTCAGCTCTATTTTTTGTTAAAATTAGTTCATTCCAATCGGTAATCATGTAGAAGATAATACACTCATTATGTTTATTGAATGAGAAATGTGCATTATAGAATTCTTATCTTTGTAAATCGTGCTGTCAAGTTCATTATAAAATTGACGAGTAACAAATCGGAAACCAGATTAAACCGGTTAACCAATAATATTTGTTTTGGTCTGGTTTGTAAAATGTCTGGATTAAACTGTTCTTAATTACATTCATTAGTCTAACACAACCCACGTTAAGCTTTTTAGATATTCTATTAAAAGTAGAAGAACCAGAGTTTATTTCTAAATATTTCTTTACAAAAATTATCTATCTTCCCTGGTTAGTCTCCATCAAGTGCAAATTCTGACTCTACCTCTAATAATCCGGGATGGCAATCTCGACCGAACCGATGGATACCCGAACCGTAACCACTTTTTTTCTCCAAACCATAGTCGATTTTTTTCCGGTGGGTGCAATTATGGTTATAACCTAGGCCTAACCGAACTGGTTCAGTTCGGTTATGGTTTTACCTGTAACCCGAATCCTTATCTGAACCGAACCTAAACATATAAATTACATAAAACCCCTTATATTATATACATATTACATAAGAAACTAAGAAATTACACCATTACCCCCTTCTATTATATATAACACATCCACATTTTAGGGTTTGTTCTCATTTCTCAAATTAGATTTCACACAACGTAAAATGGATAGAAGAGAACCATCTTCTTCTCCGATCTACTTAACCGTAAGTCTCTCTCTCTCTCTCTCTCTCTCTCTCTCTCTCTCTCTCTCTCATCGATTAATCGAATCGGCTGTTAGGGTTTTAGATCTGTCATTTTCACTCTGTCCTTGAAACAATCTTTCATTTTGTTGTTCTAACACTCCATCCGAGCATAAATGTATAACTACAAGGGTTGTTCGCATCTCATGGAGTAATAGATTTGTATATTGGTAATGTCATGTCACTAGTTGAGCACTTGAACCATCCGAGCATCCTGTGGAATGACAGTAATATCATTTTTTCCTTGTTTCGGTGGTTAGTGAAGAAAGGTTATTGGAATTTCTTTTGACAAAGAACACTTTTGGAGGTCGAGAAAGTTCAGTTGTGACTGGAGAACTTGATTTTGGCTTTTTTTTATTATTATTTTGGTTCACTTGTGATTCTAGGTACCCATCCGTTCGAGGATACTCGAACCGCATTTGGTTTGGATATGGGACAACTTTTACCTACCCATTCGATTTCGGATTTGGGTAGCGTTTTGATTTCACGGTCTGGTTCGGGGTTGTTGCACTTTGACCAATGGGTTTTGGAAAATAGTTTATGGTCAAGTGATCCAAGTGATACTCAAGCGACGTGGTTTGGTAAAAACACGAGTTTTACAGCTGTGACTGAGCCAGAATAAATTTGATGAAAATAACTTAGAGTCACCACTTGACATGATTCTCAGTGTGTTAAGTCACCATTGAATAAATATTTTGGAAAATGGAAAATAAATACCTGGGGTCGAAAGACCCGATTTTGTTTAATATGAATGACTCGGTTTTTGTTTGGTCTACGATTTTAGAAAACAAAAAATTTGGTAACATGTACAAAAATAGGATTTGAACCGAGCCTGACCTCAGGGCTGCCTACGTATCTCCGGTCATAGGATAATCAGGTCGCTACGTAGTTCAAGAAGACAAAAAGGTTTTATTCGGGACCGAGCCCTCATCGAACTGCCTACATATCCTCCGGCCTTAGGAGGAATCAGTTCTCATGTAGTTCGAAAGGAAGCTAAAGTTTTAGAGAAGTTAATCTCACTGGGAAATTTAGGCCAGCGAGACACAGAGAACAATGTTTAGACTCTGGTGGTTATAATGCTAGGGATACAAAAATAACTTAAGTAACCTCTAGCACATCTCCAGAAGGTTCCGATACTAGAGATACGTCTTAAAAGACTACACGACACGCTGGGAGAAAACTATAAAATGGGCGTCCAGGGCTGCCGATAAGTAACGGGGGTCCCGGGATGTTATTTAGGTGGCTACATGACCGAAAATGAGTCTAAAATACGGTTTGAAAGTCCATATAAAAGTTCTAAAAGTCCCATCTGGAGCCGAAAATAGCTGTTGGCAAGCCCCGAGATATATCCGGTGTAGTTTTGAAGAGTGAAAGTGTATACAGAAAATATAATACTCCTTCCGTCCCAAAAAGTTTGGCTCACTTTCCTTTTTTGGATGTCCCAAAATAAAGGAAGGGCCAATTTGAAAAGTCAACAAAGCAAAGTTGGTAAAATCCCATTTTTGCCCTTAATTTGACATTTAAGAGATGTTTTTAACAATTAAAATATGAGACCAAAAGAAGAATAAACCAAAAAGAAAAAAGAGAAAGAAGAATAAACAAAAGCGCTAATTCTTTTCAATTGGATTTTGCATTCAATGCTTCATTGCCTTCCAGCATACAAAATGGTTCACTGTTCCAAAGCAAAAAACTTGATAACTAAACATCAACATTTATAAAACTACATTTGCATTTTGCTTTAAACCACAACTACTTCTAGTTGAACCAAAAATAGAAGTACTAATGCTACTTCCACAAATTCTTGTCAACTGCATTTTGCTTTATGTACAACTGCTACTTCCAGTTGAACCAAAAACAGAACTACGGCTACTACTTCCACCAATTCTTTTCACTTTCGACCTGAAGAGGGAAAACAAGGTTAGAGAATTAATCCCACTTCATAAAAAGAAAAGGGGAAAACTAAGGTTCTTGGAAAACAAAAAAAAAAGGACTGATAAAAGAATAGGACTGCCTCATTGTTGTAAATAGGCCAATGCACTTTCCACTACTTCACGTTCACAGTCTAGTTGAATTGGAAGTTTACCTTGTCTGATCAAATTGTTTTTTCCCATATGTGGCACCTTGTAGTTGATCCCACCATGATCCTTCATCACCTCTATCATGCAAGATTGTAATGTTAAAAAGACTTGATATCTTTTCATTTACTAACGTTGAGTATAAATACACAAAAAGAGATAGAATACAATCCCATCAGTTAGGGATAAACATAAAGGATAAGTACAAGTGTTAGTTACATAGATAAGCTAAAGAAAGATAACAACAAATAACAAATCTTTATCTAATCTAACAGTCCCCCTCAAGTTGGAGTATGAACATTGAGAAGGCCCAACTTGTTTGCTAAAAATTGAAACCGATCTTTGCCCAAGGCCTTTGTAAGAATATCAGCAATTTGATGGGTTGTAGAAACGTAAACAAGTAGTATCTGATCGAGCTGTACTTTTTCCCGAATTAAATGACAATCGAGCTCAATGTGTTTTGTGCGTTCATGAAACACAGGATTGGTCGCAATATGTAAGGCTGATTTGTTGTCTCAGTAGAGTTTCATGGGGCCATTATGAGGGAAACCAAGATCTTTAAAAAGATAGCGCAACCATGTCAATTCACAACAAGTTGTTGCCATGGCTCGGTACTCGCTTCAGCTGAGGAACGAGAAATAGTAGATCGCTTCATTGTTTTCCAAGAAATAGGACTAGTGCCAAGAAATGTACAGTACCCAGTAGTTGATCGTCGTGTCATTGGACAACTTGCCCAATCAGAATCACAATACGCTGCAAGATGCAAATCATTTTGGGCAGCTAACAAAATTCCTTGGCCAGGTGAACTCTTTAGGTAGCGGAGGAGGCGTATAGCAGCGTCAAGATGAGGCTTTCGAGGGGCAGCCATAAATTGACTAAGAATGTTAACAGAGTAAAGTATATCAGGACGAGTATTTGTTAAATATATGAGCCGCCCGATCAATTTTCTATATGAGGATGCGTCATTTAAAAGAGGACCATCTTGATTATTCAACTTCAAGTTCTGTTCCATAGGAAAGTGCACTGGCTGAGAAGCCAACAAACCCATATCTTGGAGTAGCTCTAAGGTGTATTTGCGCTGTGTGAGTAAGATGCCTTTGTGCGAGCGAAGAACTTCGATACCCAAAAAATAAGATAAAGGACCCAAGTCCTTAATATTAAAACGACTATGTAGGAATGCCTTGATGCTGGAAATTTCAGAGGGATCAGTTCCTGTAATGATGATGTCATCAACATAGACCAAAATATAAGTGTAATGGGTAGCAGATAACTTTGTAAATAAAGAATAATCAGCCTTGGATTGAGAGAAACGAGCTGCTAATAATGCTTCTGAAAACTTAGCAAACCACTGTCGCGAGGCTTGCTTGAGCCCATATAAAGATTTATTAAGACAGCACACCCGTTTTTCACCTGTCGAAGTAAAACCAGGAGGTAAATTCATGTAAATTTCTTCATGCAAGTCACCATGTAAAAAGGCATTTTGGACATCCATTTGGTGTAGTGACCAATTTTGAGCAGCTGCCAAAGCCAAAAGACAACGAACAGTGGTGAGTTTAGCAACGGGTGCAAAAGTTTCATTATAGTCCACCCCTTCTTGATGATGAAACCCCTTGGCAACAAGTCTCGCTCTATAGCGCTCAATTGAACCATCAGCCTTATATTTATTTTTATAGACCCACTTACACCAAATAGGTGTTTTGCCACAGGGTAAATCAACCAAAGTCCAAGTTTTATTTGCTTCCAAGGCAGAAATTTCTTTACTCATAGCCTCTCGCCATTTAGGATCACTAGCAACCTGTTTGTAAGAGTTCGGTTCAATGATACTAGATATTGTGGCAGCAAATTTTTGGCAAGGAGTTGATAACCGATCACATGAGAGAACATGATTCAGTGGATATTTTGGAACTTGAACAGATGCAAGTTTATGCGGAATAATGGAGCAAGTATTGGTGATTAGAGAACAATGATAATCTTGCAAATAACGTGGAGGGACTTTGGGTCTGGTGGAGTGGCGAATAGGTGGTGGCGAGGGGTTGAATTCGGGTGGTGATGTGGGAGGTGGAGGAGATGTAATTGGATTGGATGGAGAAGGTGGCTCAGCAGTTTGTAACGGTGTAAGAGTAGGATCGTCCGGTAAAGACAAGGGCAAGACAGTTGAGTTGGAATCATTGGGTATTGCCACAAATGGAAAGATGTGCTCATAAAAAACAAGATCTCGACTTGTAAAAACAGTGTGAGAGTCAAGATCAAAAAGTTTGTAGGCCTTTTGTAATGGAGGATAGCCAATAAAAATACAGCGGCGTGCTTTGGAATCAAACTTGTGTTGAAAATTCATATTGCGAGCATAACAAAGGCAGCCAAAAACTTTTAAGTGGGAAAGATCTGGTGGAGAGTAAAAAAGGAGTTCGTAAGGGCTTTTGCCTTTCAACAATGGCGTGAACAACCTATTAATTAAATGGGTTGCTGTTAGTATGCAGTCTCCCAAAAAAGAAATGGGTAAGTGTGATTGAAAAAGTAAAGCACGAGCAACCTCAATTAGACGACGATGTTTGCGTTCAACAATGCCATTTTGTTGAGGAGTATCAACACAAGAATGTTGATGAAGAGCACCACGAGTTTGGAAAAAATGTTGCATGTCCTTAGAAAAAAATTCTTGGCCATTATCGGATCTAACACACTTAATAGAGTAATGAAACTGAGTTTTGGCGTAGTCAAAAAATGATTTTAGGAATTCATTCGTCTCGGATTTGTATCTCATCAAAAAAGTCCATGTGAAACGACTAAAATCATCAACAAGAGTAAGAAAATAATGGGCACCGGTGCGAGAAGCAGTAGCATAACCCCCCCAAATATCACAATGTAAAAGATCAAACAAGGATTGTGTTATTGATGAACGAGAGGGAAAAGGAACTCTAGATAGTTTGGCCCTGGGGCAAATATCACAATGACAACCTAAAAAAGAAACATTAGAACTACTTTTATTGATTAAGGAATAACGCGTCAGAGAGGGGTGGCCTAGCCGAAGATGCCAAAGATCAAATCCAGAAGGTTTATTTGATGGAGTAGTGGAACACATGGTGGAGGAAGGCTGAAAAATGTAGAGACCAGAATGTGCTTTACCCACTCCAATCATCATTTTCGATGAGAGGTCCTGAAAAAGGCAATGATCATGAAAGAATGTAATGGAACAATGATTATCATGAAGAAGTCGTTGGACAGATAATAAGTTATATGAGAATGAGGGAACACAAAGCACATTATGTAAGGTGAGAGAAGAGGATAAAATGGCAGTGCCTATGTGTAGTACAGGTACTTGAGAACCATTTGGTAGGCTAATAGAGGTATTTGGAATAATAGGTTGAATATTGGAAAACAGAGAAGGGGAACAAATAATGTGATCGGTGGCACCACTATCAATGATCCATGATCCAGAAAATGACGAGAGAGTAGAGCAAATAATATTACCTGTCAAGTTAGCAATAGAACTTGAACTACCTGCACGTGCTTGAAGCAAGTGCAGAATTTGCTGATGTTGTTCAGATGTAAATTGAGGGCTTGCCGAAATAGCCGAAGGTTAGCCAAAGTCTGTGTAGTAGGGGCTGAATGAGCAAAATTGTTGGCATAATGTGGGGGTGGCTTCTTGTAGTGATTCGGATTGTAACGAGGATGGCCTTTGGGATAGCCATGGAGCTTGTAGCAATTTTCCTTAAGATGTCCATCTTTTTTGCAGTATTGACAAAAAAGAGGGTTGCTAGACACTTCTGATGGATGTGAAGTAACATTCTTTTGGATTCGGGCTAAAAACGTAGCATGGTCAGTGCACGAGAGACAGATGGTAAAGGCTCCATTAGAAGAATCTGACTCCTTACTGGACCATAGCTATCATTTAGTCCCATAAGAAATTGCATGAGACGTTCTTGATCTTGATAAGCATTGAAATTGAAGGAGGTTGCACAAGAGCATGGAGTGAAAATTGAGTAGGAGGCCAGTTCATCCCACAATTGCTTAAGCTTGGTGTAGTAAGATGATAGAGAAGACTGATGTTGCAGCAAGTTTGTAATGAGTTTCGCTAGTTGGAATATTCTTGGAGCATTTTTGCGAGAAAAGCGGTCGTGGAGATCTTTCCAAACTTCATAGGCAGATGAAGCAAAAACAACACTGTCAGCAAGATCTCTATCGCAAGCATTGATAATCCAAGAACAGACCATAGTATTCGCTCGAATCCAAAGCGAATGAGTAGGAGACTTTGAATCAGGTTGCAGGAGAGAGCCATCAACGAACCCCACCTTGTTTTTGGCAACAAGGGCCATATTCATGGCACATGACCAAGTAGCATAATTGTCTCCCGTAAGGCGGTGAGAGACCAAAACAGTCCCTGGGCTATCTGAGTGGTGAAGGAAATAAGGGTTATTTTCATCGATAGGATCTGGAAGTTGGGCTTTTGAAGAACTGGTAATTGGTGGATCATCACCAGCCATGAGGAAAAAAGAAAAAAAAAAAAAAGAGAAGGATATTTCTTATGGATTATAGAAGAAAAGCTCTAATACCATGTCAAGTTTGGAAGAAGAAATTGATATCTTTTCATTTACTAACGTTGAGTATAAATACACAAAAAGAGATAGAATACAATCCCATCAGTTAGGGATAAACATAAAGGATAAGTACAAGTGTTAGTTACATAGATAGGCTAAAGAAAGATAACAGCAAATAACAAATCTTTATCTAATCTAACATTCTCGGACGATAAATCTCAAAAGATTTCTCCACAACATTAACAAGTTTGTCAATTGTAGTGGTTCTTGATATTGCAACGATTGAATCGCTCTAAAAAAGCCGAGATCTAACACATTCATAGCCGGACTATTAGGAGGTTGAGATACCAACCGAATATCAAATCCATCTTTGCACGATGCTTCAACCAAATCGGCATTCAAAAGATTCATGTGTGGCCTTGCATTATCGTGTTGAAGATATATAATCTCCATCTCATGATTGCTACGAGGCCATTTAGCTCGAATAGCCGGTCAAACTTTCTCAATTAAATAAGAGCGATAAATTTCTTTGGTTACCACTGTAATTGCCTTAGTCTCTAATGTACTAGCGGCACGATTTTTACTGTTTCTCTTGGCCGGCTCTTTGTATGTGAATGGAAAGATTCCGATCTTACCCGAAAACTCTTCATTTCTTGTTGCATCAAATCTTGGCCGAGCTACCGCAGCTAGAAACATGACCTTTGTGATGAAGCGTTTGCTTTTACAAGTGCGCAATGGCTCACGTTCCTTGGGAAGTAGGTAGAACCTCTCCGATTCTCTAGAACCTCTTCGATTTTTTTTTTTGGAGTCGCCACCCGGATTTGCGGAAAATAACCCGAGAAACCATTTTTGACAAAAATGTGACTTATGTGCCATTATTTTGAAAAAGGCTTTGAGACTGATCATTTTAACCAAAAAGATTTTGGGTTCGGAGCCAGGTTACGAGAGGGGAAGGGTTTTATGGCACCCCCCTTGCTCGACACGTGGCCGGTCTCTACTTTAATATTCGTGGAATTTTGCAAAAAATATTTTATAATGGAATTTCTTTCACACGTTAAATAAACAATGTGCATGAAATTAAAATGACAATACTGGATAATAATTTAAACAATAAAAATGTAGCAGAATAATTTAAAATCAAAATTAAGTAAATAAATATTAATTTTAGATAACTGGGGCGCCCAAATAAAGGGAACTAGGGCGCCCTAGTTAAAATTGGTTTCTAAAATTTATTTTCTCCCTTTTGTTTGAAAATATATATATTTACAGCAATCTATAAATTTTTATTTTTTTATGAAAATCATGCTTTAAATAGAAAGATTATTATTCTTTCAAAAAGAAGAATATTTAAGAGAAGTTATTTAAAATTTTGGGGAAAATAAATTAGAGAAATTGTAAATTTATTTAAGTGACAGAAAATGATAATTTTGACCCTATTTTTATTGGAAAAATAATTTAACTTTTAAAACAAGAAAATTGCCAAAAATAGTGAATTGGGGCGCCCTAATTTGGGCATAACTAGGGCACCCTAGTTGATTAATTTCCAGCAAATTTTACAATAATTTGATAAAAATAATTGTCATTCCTCATTTGGCACATTTCCAGTATATTTTACTGGGATGTGAAGTTGAGGAATTTTTCCCTCAGGATTCAACTTTCATTTTACCTTAAAAATTGATCCTTGAAATGCACCTCTTGGACTTGTTTATCAAATGATGGACAAACTGTGGTTATTTGCAAGTTATAGAGCTTGGTTGAGGTACTGAATCAACTTGGTATCAAAGTGGCTGAAGGTTTTTTTTGTTTTGGAGATATTTTTGGGATTATAATGGAATTTTGGAGTATTTTTGGTAGATTTTTTATGTGGAAGTGGCTAAAATTTTGAAGAGGGTAATGGGAAGATTATGGCAGTAGAAGTGAAGTGAGAGTGCAACAAGGGAATGGAAATTATGATGGTGATGAGGGTGGATTGTAGCAGCAGCTTATGAAGAGCAACTAGCAGTAAGAGGAGAAGGAGAATAACAGCAAGAGAAATAGAGTTGCAATCTGTGTGTGGGAGATTTACGTGCATGAGCCTATTTATAGGCTTGGAAAGGGTGGAAAGGGCAATAGGGGCGCCCTGGTTAGGATAGACAAACCGCCTGGTCTTTCGCTGAACTATATGAGCAGAGTAAACACCATGATGTTATCCTCCTACAGGTTGAATCATGATTTTGTGGAACTGGGGCGCCCCAGTTGCCAAGAAGTAGGGGCGCATTGGTTTGGCTTGAACTAGGGCGCCCTAGTTCAGGCTGAATTGGGGTGCCTTAGTTCAAGCTGAACTGAGGTGCCTTGGTTCGGGTTGAACTGGGGTACATTGGTTCAGGTTGAACTGGGGTGCGTTGGTTCATGATTTTGGTGATTTAGGTTGTGGAAGAATTTTGCAAGTGGTTTAATTGTTGATTCATCCTCATCATCGGGAAAGCCAATGGGCCGTAATCCGAGTATTCGAGGAGCGCAAATTGGGGTGTCTACAATTGCCCCTCTTTGACGGAACTCGGATACCATTGTTTGATATGAGTGACGTCAAAGATTGAGACAACCCAATTTGAGCTTCCTCAAAATCCTCAAGCAAAAGCAAATGCAAGAAAACATGCAAGCATTCAATGCATGAGGTTGCACTCTTCGAGCTACCCATATACCCCGTTGTAGGGATCAGACCAACGTAGTTCGATGGGGCAAATGCAGATGCAAGATAATTTGATGATTGATTTTGACCATCTCAATTATTTTGATGAATTGAACTTGACATTCAAACTTGAAAATTGATTTGAGATTGAATTTGAATCTGAACTTGTCATTAAACTTGAAAATTAAACTTAGAACTTGAATTTGACTTGAAAATTGATTTTTGAATTTGAACTTGAACTTGAAAGTTTGATTTTGAACTTGAAAATTTGAACCTGAACTTGACATTTGAGCTTTGAAAAATGAACTTTGAGTTTGAATTTGACATTTGAATTTTGAAAATTGACCTTGATATTGAACTTGAATTTGACATTGAACTTGAAAACGGAATTTGAAAATTGATCGACGCATGAAACTATCGTGTTTGAAAATGTTTGACACAATGTGTGAAGCTACCGTGCTTGAAAGTGTTTGAGACGGTGCTCGAAGCTATCATGTTTGAGAGAATGAACGGTGCACAAAGGTAGTGTTAGAAAAATGAACGGTGAACGAAGCTACCGTGTTTGACATTTAAACGGTGTGTTCAACCATTGTGTTTGAATTCAACAAATTTGAAAAAGTTCCACAACTTGACATTGACAAATCTGAAGAAAAATTTGACAATTCGACAACTTTGAGACAAAATGGTGTGCCAACCAATGGATTCTACTGGGACATGACTGTTCGAAGTCACGATAGTGTCTATGACTGGTTTGAGGTCACGAAAGTGCTATGGGTGAGCATTTTGTTAATGGCATCGCCAATTAACGGGGTGCACAAGTGGAAGTGTTTTGAAAAGTTGCCCCCCAAGGAATAGTATTTTTTTGGAAAGTTGCTGTCTAAGGCGATTGAAAATTTAAATTTGAAATTAAAAAGAAATTTGAAAAAGAAAGTTGCCCCCCAGGGCTACAACTTGGAAAGTAGGTGACGTGTCAAAGTGTCCCTTTTGCTTTACTGTCTTTCCTTTTTTATCGTTCTTAGGGTTGTGACAAGGTTTGAACTGGATCTTTGGGTTGACTTTGGGTTGATGTTGAGGCTGAAACTTTGGTTTGACTAGAGATTTGGCTTGACGTTTGGTTGACTTTTAGGTAGAGGTTGGATGTTGGTTTGACTTTTGGTTTGAGATTTCGGGACTTCATGCCCCAGTCTTAGATTTGACCGTATGCTTGCCCCGGTAGATAGCACAGATGTGCCCCAAATTTTTTTTTATCCTTCCAATAGTTTTGGTAACCATTTGGCCATGCAACCAAATCATGGGTTCTTCCACGAGTTGAGGACTTGACAAGACCTAGATAGTTTGACTGACCTTTTGACATGATTAAGACAATTTGACTATTTTGATGACAGAAAATTCAACTGACTTTATAGTGGAGGGATTTTGACAGGATGAACAAGATAGTTTGCTTGACTTTTATTGACGGTGGAGTGGATTTTCACAAGATCGACAAGACAATTTGGTTGATGAAGAAGTGGATTTCGACAAGACTATGTTGACTTGATGAATAGGAAAGACTATTGACATGAGTGACTTCCCTAAGGATGCCCCTGATATGGTGATGACTCAAAGACTTGAAAGATGGCGCGAACATGCCTCTCGACAAATGTTACATAAAATTAGGTTTTTGATAATTTTTCCTTAAGGATTGTTTTACTCCATCAAATGATCTTTGCTTGTTTTGTCAAAACACAAGATTAGTTGTTGTGAACCCATGTCCCTGAGTTGCTGATGAAAACTTGATGGATGCTATTGTTGTACAATGCTTTGACTTTTGACTCTTGAGGGAGATTGTACTATTCCCTTTTTGAATTCTCCTTATCATGTCGCACCATTCGATCTGAAAGGTCTTTATTGAAGGTTGTAATGGGGTCAAGGTTTGGGCTTAACAAAGAAAGGATAAAAGGCTCAAAAATTTTATTTTCTTTAGGTTATCAAAGCTAGTAGCTATCTTGAACTAGATTTCTCTTTGTTTGATTTTTTTTATTCACTTTGTGCATCCTTTTGCTTTTGACGGCCATTTTCTTTCCATTTGATTTTGTTGCGCCTCTATATTTCCCATTTTCAGGTGCCTATGCATTTGGCGCTTTTGAAATGTCGTTAACAACCATGCGTTTGACACTTTCATATCCTTAATTTCACCTCAATGTGAGGGATAGCTGCCTAGCTGGGTTCTTTTTCAAAGAAATTGATTTAGGATCAAAGGGGTTTTGCAATAGATATTTTTATGTGGGGAATAAAAGCAAAGAATGCCTTTCTTCATTTTGAATTGCGCAACTTGATAGAGAGAATCATGCATGCTCTAACTTTTGCCTAGATCATATTTTGAAGTCTTGATCTAGCGAGCTTTTTGCCTAGGTTGCCCGTGCAGGTTTTCAACCTAGCAGGCTTTTCCCAAGATCAAAGCATTGCTTCTTGATGGCATCGGGGGAATAGCCTCTCAGATGTCCTTTTTCTTGTGAGGGTTCAATCATCTTGCGTTTTGATTATCACGATTTCAAATGATGGTGGAAAACAATTTGAGAGATTTTATCACAAAAACTCAAATTTATTATAACATTTTTTGTTGACGCAACGGGGGATGACAATAATTTTTTGAATGATGCGGCCGAACTACTGAGGGTTGCTTACGTATCCCTTTACAAGGAATCAGGCCGTGCGTAGTTCGGGACTACAAAGCTGACTCTATTTTTTTTTGGATTTTTCTTTTTCTTGACGAGACATTACAAACTTGAATTTGAAGATAGACACAAAAGCAGAAATGTGAAAGATTCGAAATACAAACTGACTTGATAGAAAGTGAAAACTTGACTCAAGACTTGAAAACTCCTTAAGACTTGTGGAAGATCAGATTGTTGCATGGCCCTTGATGGTTGATTTTGTTTGGCAAGGTGTTCGGCTTCGCCGATGGAGCATAATGGATCCGTTGTCAATGAGGTCTTAAATCTCATGTCGGAGGCGGTGGCATGGAAGGCACAAAAGGCATCTAGATCGTAGTTTGATGGATGCTTTTGAGGTAGAGGAGTTGGTTTGAGTGGTCTAAGGAAATCTGATTTTATGAACTGAGGACAAGGGCGTGGAAAATGTTCTTGGTTGGTCTTTAGGCCAATTGATTTGGGTTGTGGTCTTGGTTGGTTTGACTTTGTTGGTGCTGTTAATTGTGAAGTTGGAGGAGTTGTTCGCATATTGGGTGTTGCTGTCCCAAGAGTAGACCTTCTCAGTTTTTGGATCTGAATCACTATTGTCTAGAATGCCATCCCGTATTGCTTCTTCAACGGCAAGGCCAGCTTCAAAGAAACTTTCAAAATTGACCGTTGCTTGAGATGCGACCAAGTGTTTGGCTAAAGCTGGTTGCAAGTTCCGAATCATCATTCAGATTTGATCCTTTTCAGAAGGTCGCTCAGTCATTTGAACTACCTTAGCTCTCCACCTTTTTCACAAAGTCAACGAAGTATTCTTTTGCCCCCATACAGGTTGACTCCAATTCCCGAGTGGTCATTTAGAGTTGAGTATTGTAGTTGAATTGTGAGATGAAAGTTGCCCCAATGTCTTCCCAACTCTTCTTCTTTGAATCGTCTAGCATCATGAACCACTGTAGAGCTAACCCAGTGAGGGACTGATGGAATATCTCACCCATAGCATCTTTTCCTACACCTTGTATGGACAGAAACCCGACATATGCTTGCAAATGAATCTTTGGATCACCAGTGCCATCAAACTTTTCAAAGTCTATGGGCTTGAATTTCTTAGGAAGTTTGGTCTCGAAAGGGTATCTTGGACTAGAATCAGCTTGTACCTGCCGTAGGCCAAGTATGTGCGAGGCAACGACGTTTGTGGCACAAAGTGATTCATCACGGTCGAGGGCTGCTGTGCATTTCGGGATTCCCTGGAGCCGGTAAACCAGGCAGGTAGCGCCAAAACGCATCAGCGAGGGTTGGTAACCATGCACGTGCAATGCAACAATTCCACAACAAAATATTTTGAAAAATCCCTCAAATATTTTTCGAGCTTGGCTCTTTCTCGATTAATTTATTCTATGAAATTTTTACACAAACAAACAACCCAAAAAGCTCCAGTCGGGATGGCCGGGCGGGGCCCTGTTACTATTGTCATTCCTTCCTTCGATAGCGCTAGGCATTTTCGTTTTGACAAGCTTTTGGGAAGTTCATAAGTGTAATAAAATCAAAGTATAAATTAACCCGAGATTCTCCCCAGCGGAGTCGCCAGCTTGTGGACGTTGCCACGAGACCCTCGACTTCGCCGATTTGAAAATTCAAATTTTTTTTTTTTTTTGAGTTGCCACCCGGATTTGCGGAATAATTTAAAATCAAAATAAATTAAATAAATATTAATTTTAGATAACTGGGGCGCCCCAAATAAAGGGAACTAGGGCGCCCAAATTAAAATTGGTTTCTAAAATTTATTTTCTCCCCTTTTTTTGAAAAAAAAAATATTTACAACAATCCTTAAATTTTTATTTTTTTTATGAAAATCATGCTTTAAATAGAAAAATTATTATTCTTTCAAAAAGAAGAATATTTAAGAGAAGTTATTTAAAATTTTGGGGAAAATAAATTAGAGAAATTGTAAATTTATTTAAGTGACAGAAAATGATAATTTTGACCCTATTTTTATTGGAAAAATAATTTAACTTTTAAAACAAGAAAATTGCCAAAAATAGTGAACTGGGCGCCCTAATTTGGGCATAACTAGGGCACCCTAGTTTATTAATTTCCAGCAAATTTTGCGATAATTTGATAAAAATAATTTTCATTCCTCATTTGGCACATTTCCAGTATATTTTAGTGGGATGGGAAGTTGAGGAATTTTTCCCTCAGGATTCAACTTTCATTTTACCATAAAAATTGATCCTTGAAATGCACCTCTTGGACTTGTTTTATCAAATGATGGACAAACTGTGGTTATTTGCAGGTTATAGAGCTTGGTTGAGGTACTGAATCAACTTGGTATCAAAGTGGCTAGAGGTTTTTTTTTTTTTTGAGATATTTTTGGGATTATAATGGAATTTTGGAGTATTTTTGGTAGATTTTTTATGTGGAAGTAGCTAAAATTTTGAAGAGGGTAATGGGAAGATTATGGTAGTATAAGTGAAGTGAGAGTGCAACAAGGGAATGGAAATTATGATGGTGATGAGGGTGGATTGTAGCAACAGCTTAGGAAGAGCAAGTAGCAGTTAAAGGAGAAGGAGAATAATAGCAAGAGAAATAAAGTTGTCATCTGTGTGTGGGAGATTTACGTGCATGAGCCTATTTATAGGCTTGGAAAGGGCAATAGGGGCGCCTTGGTTAGGATAGACAAACTTCCTGGTCTTTCGCTGAACTGTATGAGCAGAGTAAACACCATGATGTTATTCTCCTGCAGGTTGAATCATGATTTTGTGGAACTGGGCGCCCCAATTGCCAAGAAGTAGGGGCGCCCTGGTTTGGCTTGAACTAGGGCGCCCTAGTTCAGGCTGAATTGGGGTGCCTTAGTTCAAGCTGAACTGAGGTGCCTTGGTTAGGGTTGAACTGGGGTGCCTTGGTTCAGGTTGAACTGCGGTGCCTTGGTTCAGGATTTTGGTGATTTTGGCTATGGAAGAATTTTGCAAGTGCATCCCAAGATCATTTTTGTGGTTTAATTGTTGTTCATCCTCATCATCGGGAAAGCCAACGGGCCGTAATCCGAGTATTCGAGGAGCGCAAATTGGGGTGTCTACACATTTCTTTGAAAATTGGTTGGCTTGTAAGATAGGATGGCTCTACCATGGACAAATAGAATCGAAGACATGTTTTCTTATTCTCTTCGGTTAGGTATGGCTTTAGTGCATTTGTACACGGTCTGATTGCACCCTCCTTACATCGCCTGTGAAGAGTTGATTTTGCCATATTCATAGCCTTCGCGAAAGAGCAAATATTTGTTCGCCGATGAAGATAGACTTCAGCAACTTGCTCGTTGTTGATTTCTACTCGTTTGCGACCAACTCGGTTTCGATAGAAGTAAGATACATCAGCTCCCAACCCATTAGCAATAGACGTACATACTCGTTGCCAAATGCTGCGAATTATTTTTGCCTTGGCAGAGTACGTTGCAGCAATCTCTGTTATACAACCCCACTTTAATTTTTTTTTTGCACTCCGCTTTAAGAGCATCTCGAAAATAGCTCGACGTTGGACATTGGTTAGGACTCGTTTGGTTTTGCGGTGGATTGAAGAATTTTCAAGGTGAGGTTGCAATAAGTTCATGCTGATTCAAGAGAGTGGCAAGGATTTTTAATTGAAAAAAGAAAAAGAAAATGGACCTTTTATGCTATGGGAGAAAAGGGACGTAATTGGAGGGGAAAAGGAATTGCAGTGGAATGGAGGAAAGGTTTATGAAGAGAGATAAAAGTGAATGGAGAGAAGATTACCCTGCTCCAATTATATGGTTCCTATTCTCTCTCTTTCCCTCTATTTTGGAGTGGAAAAGTTTAAATTGGGGCGGCAAAACTTTTAAAGTAACTTTGGAAAAAGTGTTGTGCTTCATTGGCGGCAATGCTCTGGCGGCAAAAATTCCGTAAACTAATTTAAATAAAAAACTTGATCCAAGGAGCAAACTTGGAAACTCACCTGTTGACTTTGTACCACTTTGCACTATACATAAAATGTGGAAAAATCAAAGTGGTCCAAACATTTTGGGACGGAGGGAGTAGTTGTTATGGTAAAAAGTTAAAAAAATCATGACCGAGGCTCGAAAAAGGCATCCGGTAGTCCCCAGTAAATATCTGGTACGGTATTAGATAGTAAAAATGAGCACAGTTGACTCGGTTGACGTTTTGACAAAAAGTTGAATTTTACCACACGGAGCCGAAAAATAGTCTCCAGCTGGTCCCGGGTAGTTGCCGGTAAGGTTTACAGGCTAAAAATATATATTTGAAGTTTGAGGGGTAATTTGGTAAAAATTTGTAAAATTTGGTTTCGGGGTCCGGATAACTGTCAGCGGGTCCCGGGAAGCTTCTGGGTCAAATCCGTAGGCTGAACTGACTCTGGGTGTAAAGTAGGGGTATTTTGGTAGTTTTGACATGGAGCTGGCATTGGGACCGGAGGATATTTGAAGCGGACCCTAGTACACTTCCTAAGTGTCTCTACTGGGGAATTTTGGCAAGAGAGATTGAAAGGGGTATTTAGTAATACGGGGAAAAAGCTGATTGCGGGTCTGGAATACAGACCCTAAGACTTCTTGGCATGCTTGACATTATCTGAAAATGCACACAGAATACAGTATAAATAATACCGTAAATATAATAGAAAAGGTTGTCCGGCTCCTACGCAAGAACTCAGACAACATAATTGGGTGCCCTCGGGCAGACATAAATGGGGCGTATGAATAGCATTGTGATAGTATAATATTATGATGTTAGGAGAAAACATTAGCTTTTGTTGCGACCGAACCCTTATCGGGTTGCCTATATATCCTACACTTGGGGGAATCAGGTCACTCTGTAGTTTGGACCTCAGTCCGATTTATGGAAAAATAACTGAATTCATTGAATTAATCCTGATATTTTTATTTTGGGGGTTTGTACGACCTGTCCGGACGGGTAGTCAAGTTAAGGGAAGTGATCTCATAAGATACCAAAAAAGACCCAAAGGTGGTGGTAGAGCCTCGCAATGGACCCGTTTGAAGTACCATCACCCCTTAGTGAGTAAGCTATTTTATCAGTCTTTTGGTATTTCTCACCTCAAACCTTGACGAGACTGTCGTGGCGCACAGCGATAATGTACGTCTATATTATTGTGAATTTTATTGAGACACAGACTATTTTAATATAAATAATTAGTATAATGGCGTCCGAATTTGGACGCAGACCTGGCCCATGGATAGTAGACGGGCCAACATGGTACTAAAATAGTTCTACTACATGCTGAAAGTAAGAAGGCAGTTATTGGTATTCAAAATTTATTTACTTACAGACTCCCGGTTTGAACCCTGGTAAAGAAGCGGACAGAGTTTCTGCTGAATATTGAATAATATCCTCTGAAAAAATTGACTATAGCCTCCGGCAGAAAATGGTTGATTTTGATCTGGTGCTCGGACAGAGTAACGATAGGACTAGTTGATTTCGCATCGGTACTCGAAGGTGTGTGAGAGTGTGTGTATGTGTATAAATAGAGGCCTGGAGGAGCCCAAGGCTCCTATACATTAGGCACCTACCATGTGGCAGGCTGTGAATGGGCACACCTCCCTAGGCGATTATTCAATGGAAGCCTTGGGATTTGCACCGCTTTGCCGGTGCAATCCCGACGTGACCATGTTCGCGTGCAGTCCTTTGATCCAGAATAGTCCAGGGAGGTATTCCTGAGGTTTTTAAGGTGTTCTGAGCATTGTGGTGGCATTCATTCTCCCAAATTATTCTCCGAAGATGGAGAAATGTGATCGTCTGACTCTCGATTGAATTGGAGCGCGATAAGCGATCGGATGACTAAACTGTAGACACCCCAATCCGGACCCTCGGGATTCCGGAACTTCCCCGATGATGAAAATGCCTAATGAGGACACACAAGGTTTGATCGAAAAAACTTGAGAAACCTCTCCGATAATCTCCCATCAAATCACCAAAACATCCCTCGGAACTCCGGAATGGCCCAAAACCTTGAAATACATGCACCTGGATTGGTCTTTGAGGCACCTGGTTGATCAAGTCGAGGCGCCTGGAAGAGGTTCAGGCGCCTGGATTCCATGGTCCAGGCGCCTGGATTCATTTCAGGCGCCTGGAAATGCACAGTCCAGGCGCCTGGATATCAGTCCAGGCGCCTGGATATCAGTCCAGGTTGAGTGTGTTTTAAGTTGTTAGTGGGCGGGAACGATATCTTGGGGGATTTTGTTGCAGAGTCAATTGGAGAAGAGTGTGAGGGAGATCATTGCATCTACCCCTTACCCCCTAGGTGACCCCTTACCCCCTAGGTGACCCCTTACCCTTTTGAAAGGCCCAAGTGGCCCTTTATGGACCCTTGTTTGCCTATAAAACCCACTCTACTCTCTCATTTTAAGGGACTGAACAACTACTCTCTTGCTCTTACTGTTACTCTGTTAAAACTTTCCCAGAAACTTCAATTCATTCAATCATCTCTTAAGCCCAACCCATTTCAAGCTCAAAAATTATCTCTTTGCTCCATCAACCCATCATCTACTCTTCCCCATCAGTCAAACTTCATCAAAGCTTCCTCAAGACACCCTTTTAGTTCTGTAAACTCAAGAACCAGTAGCTACATTCTTACCAAACTCATTCCAAAAACCCATTTCAAGCCTTTGATCAAGCCAAAGAGGTAGTTTTTCTACCAATGTGCTCAAAAAGGCCCTGAGGGGAACTCAATCAAGCTCTTTTTGGTCATCTATACCAGTAGAGGGTTTGAGAGAGGTCTGAAAATCACCAAAAAAAAAAGTAATCAGTTTGTGTCTGAGAGGCTCAATCCAGGCGCCTGGATCATCACCTTCCAGGTGCCTGCATTGAGTCCAGGCGCCTGGATTCCCCCCATGCAGGCGCCTGGACTCCCTTTTCTTTGTCTTGTTTTCTGTTTTCTTTCACATTCTGATCATTTTTTTTAGTACATCATTTGCATGCCTGGATCCTTAGTTCTTTATATTTTGTGTTTTGATCCTCATTTATATGTTCATTTTAAGCTTCCAATCATATTTTAAATAGGGGATGTCATAAGAAAGAATCATTTAAATCAGCTTATGTGTTATTCTTGAGCTTTGTTCATTTAGCTTTAAGGTTCCAATCTGAAAATTTCACATGATGCTTGAGTATATCCCATCATAAGCGTTTAAAATAAGCATTTTCATTGTATTTTTGTTGCATTTTAGTTCCATTTCATTGCATTTGAGCTATATTTAAGTTTCAAGTCTGTTATTATGTGGTAAAACATTTTCCAGAATGCATGTGAGTTGATTAGAATATTGCATTTGTTGATTTCTGCAAGAAATGGAATTTTAGAGTTCCTGTCTGGATGGCAATCCAGGCGCCTGGATTGACTCCTTCTAGGCGCCTGGACCCAATTCAGGCGCCTGGATTGACCCTTTCCAGGCGCCTGGATCCTGTCCAGGTGTGATATGTTGGGTACTTGTGATCAATTTCTGAGGCATTCTAAGGCATTTTAGTAGCATTTTAGTGTAATTTCAGCATCTTTTGCACATAAATCATCCGTTCGCAATTCTTTGCACAAGCGCATACTCATATTTCATCGATATTATTGGTGTATTTGTTATGCTCTCACGTGAATTTGAATCAAAAGTCCATTTAAATAACATTTTTTTAATCTTTTAAACATTTAGTAGAGACCGGCAAAAATGCCGGGCGTGTGGGGTGCTTTGAATTCCTTCCCCTCACGTAACCTAGCTTCCGGACCCGAGAAATCTCATTTTAAAGACCGGTAAAGTATTTTCCATTTCAAGGGCAAAAGAGTCATTTTTCAAATGGTTTCTCGGGTAAGGTCCTCAAATCCGGGTGGCGACTCCATTCAACCAATCAAAACCATTTTCCAAACCACAACCGTTTTCGTGGACTAATCGCGTTCCCGCGGGGTGTCCACAAGCTGGCGACTCCGCTGGGGATTATAATTAATATATATTTTAGTATTATTACACTTATGTGTGATTTTATTAAAATGTATATTAATTATTGAGAGCTAAGCTTGAAAAATGTTGAAAAGATTTTTAAAATATTATTTTTATGGACTTTTTGCATTGCACGTGCATGGTTACTAGCCTCGCTGGCGTGTTTCGGCAAACCCGCCCGGCTTGCCGGTGACGGAGAATCCCGAAATGCCCAGCACCCCCCGACCGTGATAAGTCACAATTGTCGTTATTACCATCGCCTTGCGGGATCCTTGGCGGTGGGAGACAGCTTTGGCTTTGAGTCCGGGGTACCCTCTCAAACCAAAACCGGCCTTTGCATATAGTTAACCATGGAACCCCACGTTAGCTAACCAAACCAAGTGTTAGGATTATGTGCTCCATCCTGTTTCGTGCTATGTGTTACCGTCTTTCAAAGCATGCCATACTGCATACATGCATACACTTGTATCTGTACATATTCTTGTTATGTTGTTGATATAGTATGAGTTAGGTTCCCGGCAGTTAGTAGAAGGTTGCTTCGGCCCAATGATGAGTCGTGCATCCCGTATGCGCGTTGTTCTTACAGATTGACCTTTAGGACGACCGGACATGGGAAAATTTGGATCGTCAGTTTCCTAATAATGATCTAAACGGGTTTAAGGGACCTTGGCCCGAGGAGGGCCAATCGCCCTTAGGCATCTGATTCTAGATCATTGCCGGAATTTGTGTGAAACATGATTTCCCAAATCCGATCATCCAATATCAAGGACATGTTACTTAAAAGAAAACTTGAGGATTGGGGCAACCTTCCAAAGCCGTCGGGTTTAGTCTAGGAGACTTAAAATCCACGGAGTTTGAGACACCTCCGGTGTTGGTCGTGCCCGAACGGCCACCGTGATTTGAACTAGCCTTAAGGTCATTAGTATCTGGATTACAACATCCAAATTGCTTTGTCTCGGATGATCAAGAAAAGTGATTGACTCTGATTCCAACAAGTTTGGAGTTTACCCGGGGTGTTGGAAAATCTTTTGTGCAATGATCTTAAGTGAGATTCGGATCCGGTAGACTAACCCTAGGTTGTACATGAAGTCTAGGAGACTTTAAATCCACGGAGTTTGAGATACCTCCGGTGTTGATCGTGCCCGAACGGTCACCCGTGTTTCGGACTAGCCTTGGAACCGATTGTATCTGGATGGCGACACCTCATTGCTTTGTCTCGGATGGTCAAGAAAAGCGGTACGGCGTCAACATTTAGGCCTTAGGTTGAAACGCCGTACCTGCCGAGTAAACGACCTACCCGTGGTGTTGATACAATCTTCTGTGCGAACGGTTCCAAGTGAGATCCGAAACCGGTAGCTTAATCTCTAGGCCTAGAAGCAGGACTAACTTTGGGCGAGGAAATGACACGCATACCATAGGCACCCTTTTTGTTCATACTTGGTATTCGAAGGCTATGAACTGAGTCCAACTTTTGCTTTATGATTCAGTTTTAAATCATTGGGCCTGCAAAGAAGAAGAAGACCTTACCTGTTTGGACTCGACCTCCTGGACAAAGATTGTCTAGATCTTTATCACCAAAGGCCGAGACAAGTATGGCAGATGAACAGGGACAAGACCCCCCAAATGAATTTGAACGACTGAGGAAGGAAATGCATGATGAGAGGGTCCGAAATGATACCCGAATCGCTCAACTGATGGCGATTATGGTAAATATCCAAGGTCGACTCCCCCCACCTCAGCAGCGAGTACGTGATGATGAAGCTCGGGATCAGGAGATTCCTAATGATGAACATCCGGAACAGCCTCCTCCCCCTGAAAATCCTCAGTTGGCTGAAATGCTAGCTAAGATACTTAAGCTGGAAGAATCTGTGGCTAAAAGTGAGAAGCGAGCCATTACCGGCTTTGACATGAACAAACTCTGCATCTTCCCAGGTGCAAAGCTTCCCAAAAAGTTCAAACATGTGGACTTCGAGAAGTTTGATGGGACTGGTGATCCGAGAGGACATGTTCAGGCATATGTAAGCTCCCTCTCGCTACAAGAAGTCGATGAGCCTGCCATGGCACAGATGTTTCATGAAACCCTTACAGGGCCCGCACTCCAGTGGCTCTTGTCTCTTGACATCTCAAAGAGACAGACTTGGGAAGAAATGGTGGCAGCTTTTATCAAGCAGTATGAATACAATGTGCAACTCAAAGTCACTACTCGGGAGCTTGAGAGTATCAAGATGAAGGAGAGAGAATCTTTTGCGGAATTCGTGAAAAGATGGAGGGCAAAAGCTGCGCAAATGACCGATCGTCCCAGTGATAAGGACCAAATGCGCATCATAACCAAAAACCTTCAACCTGATTTGGCTCAGTACATGGTGATGGCACAAGCACATAATTTTGAGACCTATTTCGAGATGGGTCTGTCAATTGAAGAAGCCATGCAAAGCGGGGTATTGAAGAAAGGAGATCCCATCCCCAAGCCCAAACGAAACTACATTGGAAACACCTCTTCCCTATACGCAAACCCTAGCTACACAACCGGCACCTCGTCCAGCTCCATGAATCACCAGACACATAAAACCGAGCCCATAAATGCTATCTTGTCCCAACCAGCTCAATCAACCCAACCACTTCAAAACCAAAGAGGACGACGTGTTTTCACCCCTCTTCCCTTACCTCTTCCTGTTGTTTTTGAACGACTCGTACAACAGGGAAAAATCAAACCTCTTCAACCAACTCCACCTCCGCAAAATCCCCCGCCAACATATAACCCTAACGCCTTCTGTATATTCCACCAAACACCCGGTCATCCCACTGAAAGATGCCAGCGCTTGCGTCATGAGATTCAAGATCTCATTGACAACAAGCAAATCCGAGATCCCACTGAAAAGCCTAACATCCTCACAAACCCCCTGCCAACCCACAAAAGGAATGCCGATATAGGTCAAATTACCTTTAGCTCCACTCAGAAAGACCCAAAATCCACTCCATTTGACCCAAGCCAGTTCATCATACCCGAAACGGACCCCAAGCCCATCGTACCAATACCTGTCGAGCGCGAGATATGCTTTCTTGATGTCCACTTGGACCCCACTGTATGGCAAGAATGGGGTGATTTGATAATGGCCATGGAAGCGCGAGAGTATGAGCAAATGGTGGCCAACAATGTGGCAAATGAAGAAGTGTGGCCGCAAGATGAACAGCTTGATGAAGAACCCCCACTTGGTGCTATGATTAATCTACTTTGGGATCCGATGTTTGCGGATCCGCTTGATGGATTTGCACTGCCTAATCTATTTGAACCTATGCCTGTGTTGCAAAATTTGCTACTAGTAGAGGAAGGACAAGGACAGAATTGGCAAGAAGAGATTGTGGCGCCTAATGATACACAGGAAGTTGAATGGGATCCCACACCAAATGAATGGCAGCTTATGGATCCTAACGATCCTTTGGATGGGTCCACACTTCCCATGTTCTTTGATGAAGCAAACTTCCCAATGCCTCCGCTGTGGGAGGGTCGCCCTGATTTCTCCATGATGAGTGAACATGCAATAAACCGAATGACAGAGGGGATAGAATTCACACCTTACGATTACATTGTTGATGAAAATCTTCCGGCACCCCGAGTGCAAATCCCGGAGGACTGCAACATCATGGTTTTGAATGGAGGTCTACCCGATGTTTGGGGACAGCAAATGGAAGAAAATGTTATAGCAAATATGTGGGCCAATCAGAATGAAGGCATAGCACCGCTGTGGGTCGGAAACAACGAGGTCTGGGCTGTTAACGAGGCAGCCATGGAAAATGGAGATGTTTGGAGCGAAGCGACTGTGGAAGGGATTACCAAGGGTTTGGAAGGAGCCAGTATTGCAAAGGGAAAGAGAAAGGCGGAGGGGGACCTTGTTGATTTCTACACGGACTACACTGATTTATGGGGGGATGACATTGACTCGGTTCTTCACCTTCTTCGAAGTGGTCGGTTCTATCAACCACCTCAAATGTTCACTGGAAATACATCTAACCCACCACCGAATACCACAAACCAATCACCTTTTAACCTAACTCCACAAAATAACCTAACTCCACAAAACAACCCAACTCCACAAAATAATTCAGCCATACCACATCATCCAAACAACCTTAATGACCCAATTGCCAATCCAGTTGATTTCCAAAACCTCTTTAACCCAACAACTAACCAATCCCATGCTACCTCTGCAACCAACAACCGTATGCCTCGCCCGAAACCTCCTCCAACAGCCGAAGAAAACCCCATCCAAAAACAACTTGAGAAAACTCCAGCCGCCTTAACCATTTGGGGATTACTCATGAGTTCCAGCGAACATCGCCAGAAACTTGCTCAAACGCTGTCTTGCATGGAGATCGCTCCTGATATTACCCCTGAAGCTATGATGGCTGCCATTGTTACTAAACCCACCATTACTACTAAACCTACCAAACACGTTGTAACCTTCACTGAGGCTGATTTACCGCTTGAGGGAACTGACCACAACAAGCCTTTGCATGTCACCATGAAGTGCATGGGGAAATGGATCCCAGTTGTACTGATAGATAACGGATCTGCACTCAATGTTTGTCCTCTCCGAACAGCTTTGTGTTTGGGACTTAAGCCGAAGAACTTCATGCCATCTAGTCTCACTGTTCGGGCTTATGATAACACCCGTCGCAATGTGCTCGGGACTGTTGAAATGGAGATTGCTGCGGAAGGGTTTAAGTCGACAGTAGAGTTTCATGTGCTTGAGATTCCAGCTTCATTCAACTTGTTGTTGGGACGTCCTTGGATGCATCGTCCCGATATAATGGCAGTTCCATCTACTCTGCATCAAAAGGTTCTGCTTGGTTTGGAAAGCGGGACGGTTGCTCTCTACGGAGACACAGGCATTCGCCCTCATGCTGAAGATAACGCTCCCCTGCTAGAAATTATGCATTGATGAGAATGACATCCAACTTGGAGGTTTTGCTTTCGATACATCCGGTGGTGTATTCACGCTTCGTATTGATGATGATTTTTCAATCAGCACCACTGTTCTTGAGATGATGAGAAGGATGTCATATCTGCCAGGCACTGGCTTGGGTCGAACTCACCAAGGGGTGGCTCAGTTTCCAGAATTTCCTTCTCAGCGAGGCCATTTTGGGTTAGGATACGAACCTACACTAGAGGAAATGCAAAAGGGAAAATCCAAAGAGGCAAGCAGCCGCGCAAACCGTCAGATTCGTTTTGTCAAGGAAGGGTCAAATGCACCATATCACGGCCAGCCTGAGCCATTCGTAAATGAAATAAGTGGAGAGGTGCACCCTGGATTCGAAATCTTTGCTAATGATGCTTGGGATAGTGAAGATGAACATGAAACGGTCGAGAAATTGGTGAAAGATCTTAAAGCGGACTGGATGGAGGCTTTGGATGGTGGGGTCTTGATGTCAATGTTCGACGAGGTCTGTCTGACAGGTAAGGAAAAAAAGGAGCCAGCAGTGATGATGCTCGGGCAGGAGGCCCTTGAAGACCCTAGAGTGCTGATTGTGGATGCTGTAGGAAGATATAAGAATTGCACTTTCACACCTGTTGTAAAATTCACTGGCACTTTCACCAAGTCTGAGTCTAATTCTGAGTCTGAGTCTGTACCTAGCTTTGAGTCGGAGATCGCGCCACGTGCCACTCCACGTCATCGCTTTTCTTTCGAGTTCGAGTCCACTGCAATGTACCGCACCCCTGAGGGTTTCATGAATGAAATGGATGGTGATTTCGCTTACTTTGCTGTTCCCGAAATAAATTGTGTTGACCCTGACGATGATGAGATTGAGTTCGAGGGAGAAATACCCAAAGAACTTAAGTCTCTAATCGAAAGGGAAGATGAAAGGCATGCTCAGCCAATAAAAGAAGAAGTTATTTCAATAAACCTGAGAAATGAGGAAAACCCTCGCATGGTTCAAATCGGTTCCGGGCTATCTTCAGAGGAACAAAAGTTGCTCACTGATTTACTCAAAGAATTCGAAGATGTTTTCGCTTGGTCCCATGCAGATATGCCCGGAATCGATCCTGAAATTGTGCAACACCGAATCCCCTTGTACCCTGGCGCAAAGCCAGTGAAACAGAAATTACGGAAAATCAGGCCAGATTGGGTTGAAAAAGTCAAAGAAGAGGTCACCAAACAGTTCAACGCCGGTTTTCTAATGGTGACTGAATATCCACAGTGGGTTGCAAACATTGTGCCGGTACCCAAGAAGGATGGTAAAGTTAGGGTATGTGTGGATTTCAGAGATCTGAACAAGGCCAGCCCGAAGGATGACTTTCCCTTACCCCACATCGATGTACTAGTGGACAACACGGCGGGGCATGCACTGTTGTCATTTATGGATGGATTCTCGGGATATAACCAGATCTTGATGGCACCAGAGGATCGAGAGAAGACGACCTTCACCACAGAATGGGGGACATTCTGTTATCGGGTTATGCCATTTGGATTGAAGAATGCTGGATCAACTTACCAACGAGCTGCAACTACATTGTTACATGATATGATACACAAAGAGGTTGAGGTGTATGTAGATGACATGATTGTGAAAGCGAAGGATAGAGAAGGGCATCTCCCAGCATTGCGCAAGTTCTTCGAAAGGATACGGAAATACCGAATGCGTCTCAATCCACAAAAGTGCACGTTCGGAGTCACCGCAGGAAAGATGTTGGGGTTCATGATCACCACCAGGGGAATCGAGGTTGATCCATCAAAAATCAAAGCAATATTAGAAATGGAGCCACCGAAAGCGGAGAAAGAAGTCCGGAGTTTCCTAGGAAAAATTCAGTTCATCAGTAGATTCATCGCCAAGTTGACTTCAACTTGCGAGCCGATGTTTCATCTGCTCAAGAAAGGGGTGCCGTTCAAATGGGATGATAGGTGTCAGAAGGCGTTCGAGACAATTCGGAAATATCTCCAAAATCCACCGGTGTTGATGCCACCGATACCTGGCAAGCCGTTGATCTTGTATTTATCTGTGTCACAATCGGCAATGGGATGCATGTTGGCGCAAGAAGGAGAAGCCGGAGTGGAAAAGGCTGTTTATTACTTGAGCAAGAAAATGGTAGGAGCTGAGGAAAGATATACCCCATTGGAAAAGACGTGCTGGGCACTTGTTTGGGCCTCCAAAAAGTTGAGACACTACATGCTAGCCTATTCGGTGATGTTGATTTCTCGGATGGACCCCCTCAAATATCTATTTGAGAAACCGGCACTCACCGGGAAGCTGGCACGTTGGTTGCTCTTATTGGCCGAATTTGAGCTTAAGTATGTGACCCGAAAATCAGTAAAAGGAAGGGCCGTGGCAGAATTCCTGGCAAATCACCCGATTGAGGGGTCTGAGGAGACTGAATTTCAGTTTCCCGACGAGCATGTTATGACGGTATCAGAGGATGTCTGGAAGCTATACTTTGATGGAGCTGCAAACCAGAAAGGATTTGGAATCGGTATACTGTTGGTCTCGCCAGAAGGGCCGCACATTCCCCTCTCTTTCAAATTAAACTTCGAAGTTACCAATAACCAGGCAGAGTATGAGGCGTGTATTGTTGGAATGGAAGCTGCTCTCGAAATCGGGGTAAAGAAGTTAGAAGTGGTAGGGGATTCGAATCTGGTGGTTTCTCAAGCCAATGGTGATTGGAAAGTGCGGGAAGAGAAGTTGAAGCCATACCATAAGGACCTCGATGACCTGATTCATCAATTTGAGCAAGTCACTTTTACTCATATACCGAGAATGAAGAATCAGTTCGCTGATGCACTCGCTACTCTGGCATCCATGGTAGAATTACCAGTAGGAATAAGAATGAGACCGATAATGATCGAACAAAGGAATAGACTATCGCATGAATATGTGATGAATGTTGAAGAAATTGACGATGGTCTGCCTTGGTACCACGATATCTGGAATCTGGTCGAGAAGGGAGAGTATCCAGAAGGAGCAAACAAGAAAGATCGGATAGCGTTACAAAGGTTGGCGTCACAATACATCATCTGTGGTGGAAGGTTGTACAAAAGATCATACTGTGGCATGCACAAATTGTGCATCCATGGCGATGACACAAAAAGGGTGATGGAGGAGATTCATGAAGGAATCTGTGGTCCCCACATGAGCGGATTGATGATGGCAAAGAAGATTTTGAGGCAAGGGTATTTCTGGTTGACCATGGAAACAGATTGCGTTCAGTATGTGCGGAGATGTCATAGGTGTCAAGTCCATGCCAATCTCATGCATGTTCCGCCAACTGAACTTCATACAATGGCAACACCTTGGCCTTTCTCAGTATGGGGCATAGACGTGATTGGGAAAATCACGCCACCGGCATCAAATGGTCACAAGTTTATCTTGGTAGCAATTAATTATTTCACAAAGTGGGTAGAATCAGCTTCCTATGCTACATTAACGGCAGTGCAAGTGGCTCATTTCATTAAGCAGAACATTATCTACCGATATGGGGTCCCGCATGCGTTCGTATCAGACAACGGGGTGCATTTCAAGGGAAGGGCAGCAGAAGTACTGGAAGAATTCAATGTTCAGGTGCACAAATCAACAGTGTACAGACCACAAACTAATGGTGCGGTAGAAGCAGCAAACAAGTCAATCAAGAACATTTTGGAGAAAACCATTGAATCATCCAGGGATTGGCATGAGAAGCTACCATTAGCATTATGGGGGTACCGTACTTCCATCCGAACTCCAACAGGGGCAACACCCTATTCACTGGTTTATGGAATGGAAGCAGTACTTCCTATTGAACTTGAAGTACCATCCCTGAGGGTGATAATAGAAAGTGAAATTAACGAAGCCGATTGGTTGAGCGACAGGTTCGCAGAGCTAATGTTGTTTGATGAAAGGCGGTTGCGGGCATTGTATCATATTCAAGGGTATCAGAGAAGAATCGCTCGTGCGTTCAACAAGAAGGTGAAATCCAGGGATTTGATTGAAGGAGACATGGTCGTGAAAGAGATTCGGGCACCGATATTTGATCCACGAGGAAAATTCAGGCCGAAATGGGCAGGACCATACATTATCAAGACCATACTTGATGGTGGGGCAGCAGTGATTATTGATTTGGATGGTAACGAGTTCAACAATCTGGTCAATTTGGATCAACTCAAGCGATATTACCCCTGAGAGATGCTCGTTGGGCGGAAAATCGCAAGGGCGAACCGACCCAAGAAAAATTTAGAGCAAGCCTGCTAGGCCGAAAACCCACACTGGGCGGTCTAGGCAAAATTTAAGGCAAAAATTCAAAAGAGCTCGCTGGACCGAAAACCTGCAAAGGCGGTACCAGGCAAAATTTAGAGCGCAAAAAGGAGAGTATTAATACCCGAGTGAACCTTTGCCTGAACTACGCCATGACCTGATTCCTTGAAAAAGGATACGTAGGCAACCCTATCCTGGGGTTCGGTCTAAATCTGATGAGTTGGCTCACATTTTCGCAGTGTCCGAAGGAGATAGCATATGGAATTAAATGAACCAAGAGGGGGAAACCCTTCATCGTTCAATTTTATTCAAATCACTTCTTCGATTACATAAGCTGAGCAACATTAAAAAAAAAAAAAATGGATGCACCATTTATTTTGGGAAACAGCTTAGTCGAGTCGAGAGAGTCAGTCCACGTTGTTGCCAAATCTTGCCTCCAATTCCTTCCTAAGCCACTGGCGGTACCTTCCTCCCAGGTGAATGCTCGGATACTGGTCTCGGACCCAAGTCACCCTGCCTCCCCAATTACGGCGATAAGCCTCAACCACCGAATGTTTGAACTCGGGGAGATGGAAATCAGCAGGGTATGAAAACTCTGTTTCCTGGCGAATTCCAAATTGGCGGAGGATGCGTTGAGGAAAGTAGAAAGAGAAGCCTATCAACCCAGCCAAAACCACCCATGAATGTCCCATATGTGCGGCTGTCATGTCTGGCAGAGGCAGCCAATGACACCTCCAAACGACATGTTCCTCTTCCACCGCCATAAAGAAGTCCAACCATTCCTCCACATTGTGACGAATCTCCACAAAACCTCTGCTTCTCCAACCCCTAGCCTGATAAACCCAGTCATTTGCCGGATCAGCAACCAACTTCATTTTGTCACACAGCCACATCTGCCAAGCCAAAGCCAAAAACCGTAAATCCCAAAACTGAGTCCAAAAATACACAAGCCAAAAATCCAAAACCAAATCCAAATACCAAAAACCAAAGTGCAAACCTGAAGCAGGAGGGGGCTCCCAGCAAAAACGCTTGTTCTTCCTGATCTCACTGCATCCAAGCCCATGAGAGTTTCTGCTAAAACCATGGGAACAACGTCCTTTCGTTGCTCAATCTGTGCAGCAACCGAAATGATTGAGGGATTAGGACTGCCGTCATTTGGAACCAACAAATAAGTGGCAAGAAGGCACATGCATAAGGCAAACATACGGCGATTCTAAACTGTATAGTCCAACGGGTTGCCACGAGGACTGAAATCAGCAAAGAGGCGAAGAATGTCGAGTGAACTTCCGCGAATCAAATGCCTAGCAAGACCATCACTCACACCGAGTTTTTCTTTGAGGATCTTAACCAAGTTAGCACGGATTGGAGGGACAACTGGTTCGGTCTCGGGACGAGTTTCGAGATATGCATGAAACTCCTCCACAGTAGGACAAAGCTCTTGAAGACCAAAACGGAACACATGGAACTCGGGATCCCAAAATTGGGCGGCAGCATGCAAAAGCTCGGGACGAATAGGAATGGAGTGGATATGACGTAAGGAGTTGAGATGGTGGCCTCGAAAATTGAACCAATCAATGTTTTCGAAACTTGCAATCCATGGTTGAAGCACGGCGGACGCAAGCATGGCCACGACGTGGAGTTGAAAAAGAAAGAGGTGGAGAATGAAAGTATAAAGAGTGGGATAATGAAAATGGGTGTGGAGATGATGCTTGGCAAGGCATAGTATTTATAGTGGGAGTATGATGAATAGTGACAATTTTGCATGCAAGGATGGGTGAAGAAAATTCAAGTTTCAATGAATTCAAAGTTCATTTTCAAGAATTTTACATGGGAAATCATAAGAAAATCTTGGAAAAAGGTGGCATTTATTGGAAAATGGAGGAGAAAACTTTGGAAAAATATATGAGAGACTTGGGAAGGAAATTTGAACAGTTTGCATGCAGTTTGGGGCAGAAGAACGCCATGCAATGGGCAAGAAAATGCCTTGGGAAGAACAAAACTCAGCCAGGAATCAGGTCCAGGCGCCTGGACTTTCCCTTTCCAGGCGCCCAGAATCAATCCAGGCGCCTTCACCCCATCCAGGCGCCTGGACCAGCCTGATGCAGGCGCCTGGAAACCAGATATCGGCATTCCATTTTTTATCCCCAAACTCATTTTCATGCATTTTGGGCAAGTTTCATTGATACCAACATGTTCTAACAAACGTTCATGACTTGCGGGAAAGTTTTATTCATGGAAGATCCGGAAAGCGAGACGTTTAGACCAAGTTTTCCACAAAACAAGCTCGGTGTAACGTTTCAAAATCATAGTTAAAGGTTGCAAGAGGAGTTTACCAAGTTCAAATGGCCGGTTTGGTCAAATATTACTTCGCGAAAGCGGTGGGATGTTTGGTCTCGGAAAAGAACACGTGGCATTGGAGGACCGTCTTTTCAAACAAGCCCTATGGACACCAAATTCCATCCTGGGGTCATTTGTGTTATTTAATTCATTTAGATGAGTTGTATATACATTTTTGAGTCATGTGAAGGTGTTAATAACGTTTGTTGTCATATCCATTGTATATTTGAGTCGTTTATGTCAATATTTGTTCATTAAACGTGTTTCGAACAAATTCACGAACACTTGTGTCAAACAACCATCTCTTTCTGTATTACTTGTTTATACTGGTTCATTACAGTTTATGGAAATCTTTTTCTTGTTATTTGTGAGTTTTACAGCCGGTGTTTTGTTATGATAGAACGCATGAGCAACATGTAAAGTGCAAATCATGTATCAAAAACATAGCATCCACAAGAAAGTCGGTGCAAGTCAGATATCAAGACATAAACCATACTGGGGCAAACATACGCCCGAACAAGCAAAACAGGCGCGCAGGCCCGATCTAAAGGACTACTTGGGCACGCAGGCCCGAAAAGAAAAAAAAAAAAAAAAACTGATCATAAAACAAAAGTAAAACTCATAATATCCTAAGATCACCTAGGTACTAACTATGGGTCACCTATCTCCTCGTCATCCTCGCCCTCGTCCTCGCTCTCCGCTGTGTCCTCAGGGACAGGCTCCTGCGGGAGAGGCTCATCAGCAACGGTCTCTGCGCCCGGCTCCTCAACTGCAGTAGAGGGCTCACCGACTCTCTGGCGAACTGATCTCCCACTGCCATCCTCCTCCTCAGTCTCTCTCATCGCGACGTAGCCTACTTCCTTCGAGCGGAATAGGCGGATGGTCGTCGAGCCAGGACCGGCAACGCCACCTCTCTCTCGCCTCCGGGGCACCTGCAAATAAAATCAGAGCACGGAGCATATCAGTATTATGCAGTCAAACATGTATCAGAATCAAATCCAAGAAGCAAAAGGAATACCGAGATAGTCCTAGAAAGAGGAGGACTAGGAACAACTGGAGGGGGGAGGTCGCCTAGTCGCCGAAGTACCACGTCTGCTCCAGCCACCAGCTGACGAACAAGGGTCCGCAGACTGTGAGCCTGCTCGTAGTAAAAGTGCGCGGTGTCCTGGGAAAACTGCAATAAGAGGCAACAGTATCAGTAAAGGGAATTCAAAGTCAAGGAAAGTTAAGGGAATAATGGAACTCTGCATACCGGGCCAGTAGGAAGTGCAAGGTCGGCAGCCGGTCGCGGGATATCAACATATCCCCTCTCTCCCTCAAGCGTCTGCACAGAAACCTGCCACAATCTCATAACCTCATAGGCTGACCTCTCAGTAGGCTCTGGCTCCCCTGCTACAGCACCACCCCATCTCTCTCTCAGAATCGGCACAAGCCCGGCCCCCCCAGGTACCTCCTCTCTCTCCTCCTCCGGAGCACCAGCTCTCTCAAAAGGGACGTCCTCCATCACCACGTCCTCGCTCACCCTCTCTCTCTCCCTAACTCTCTCCCTATCACCCCCAGTGGAAGATCCCCCTCTCTCTCTCACAACGGAAGGACCAACCCCCTCTCTTACTCCAGCGTCACCACCAGTCTCCCCCCCGGCTCTAGCCTTCTCCGCCTGCTCAGCAGCAAGAGCCTCCGCAGCCTCCAATGCGGCAGCCTCCCGTGCAGCTCTAGCTCTCTCTCTGAACCCCGCCACGTCAAGTGGGCCAGCCAGGTATCGCTGCCTGTACACCTCATAGTCCTCTGCCGGTCGGAGATACTGGTCCAAAGCTGTATCGAGGATAGTGTATCGCTCGATCTCTGCCAAAGTGTAGCTCTCAGTCCTCAGAACCAGCGGCGGGAGAGGTCCTGGTACCACCTGTGCTAGGGCACGAATAGACTGGCGCAGTACCCTGTCTCCAAGGTACCACTGCCAGCCGTACGCACACTCCAGCAGTACTCTCCCCCGCGTCAGCCCTCTACTCGGCGCGAGGTACTCATCGTGAATTCCATCCCACACCTGCCAGTGTACCTGTACAGAAAACAAGAGTTTCATGAGACAGCATGCAACAAGTGAACAATAAACATTGGAATGAGGCTTAAAGTCGGCACGTACCCCTGCATAAGTAAGGCCGTCGAGCTCTCCCCGAAAGAAGTCAAGCTGGCCGCGCACAGTGCTCTTTCCTCTGTATCCTTGACCCCAACGGAGAGCTCGAGGGATCACGCGTGAGACGGGGTAAGAAGATCTCGGAGCCGTCAAACCCAGCACCTCGTAAGCCCACATCTGCAAAACAGTGTTGGAATGGTCAGTAAATGTGCAATATGCAAGCAAATAGAAACTCAATAAAGCATAACGGTGAAATGTGAAGTTAATTGATTTACCTCCCAAGCTGACCACAGTCCTCCTATACTCGTCGCCACGCCTCGAGAAACGGACCCCATGAAAGCATAGCACGAGGCCAGAGCCCAGCCTCCCCAGTCGTATCTGGCAGCCCGATCAAAGTCTCTCAGTGCCGCCAAGTAACCCAGGTGCACATGGTGACGTCGGTTCGCGAACAGGGTCGCGCCGAACATATAAAGCAAGTAGCACCGGGCCTTTTGCTCTGCAGCAAGCCGGGATGTAGGTCTCCCGAGACAATGGTCAGCGAACTGACCATAACCAGCGGAATCAGCCCCGTGATTGGGCTTCCAGCCCAAATAGTGTCGCAGTGCCTCATCATCCTGGGCAATCCCCGAATCAAAAGGTAAGGGCTCTCCGCCAACTCGCAAGCCCGTGATCGCTGAGAAGTCTAGAGGCGTCATCATCGCCTCGCCGAACTGTAGGTGAAGGGTATTTGTGGAATCCCTCCACCTCTCTGCCAGGGCTGTCACTACAGTATGGTCACGCATCGTCTTCGTCTGCGTCTCTATGAACGGCTCAAAACCGGCAAGTACCACCAACTCTCTCACATCGTGGTGGAGGTCCACGAAGAGAGACAGCGTCCTCCCAGATGAGCCGTTCACGCTTAGGCACCTGTTCACCTGTTGAAACAAAGAAGCATTTCATCAGTATCAGAGGTTCATAAAAATCACAATGCATAAGCTACAAAGGATTCAACAAATGAAAAGCATGATAAACCAAGTTTGTACCTCCAAACAATCGCGGGAAAGGTGCCTCCCGGCGTCCAACAGGACCTCCTCTCCGTCATATCTCTCCTGCAGCGAAATATATCTGTCTATCGCCGAGGGCACTATATGATGCAGAGGTGCGTCATAAGTATCTGCGTGAAAGACTGGCCTACCCAGCAAGGTCCGTCGTGCTACCTCCACCACCGACACCCTCGGACCAGCCTCTCTCTCTCCCTCCTCGGCCTCAACCTCCCTCACTACCTCAGAAGCGGTCTCCTCAGTCACCGGAGGAATATCTGTCTCCTCCATAGCAATCCCCTTCCCTTTATCCGGCCTACTCGTCCCCTCACCCGAATCACCTGGGGGTACGTTGGGGGTCGAGTCATCACCCCTTGCACCATCACCAACATCACTATCGTCACCTCTCAAATCACCACCATCCCTCTCACCTGTGCCAAGATCCTCCATCACAACGTCATCCCCCACAAGCACATCAAGGCCACCCAAACTCAGAATCCGCTCACCTGCACCCCCAACATCTCTATCAACACCACCTGTATCGCCATCACCATGTCCAGTACCACTTATATCCCTACCGGCAGCATCTCCGCCCACCAAACTACTCTCACCAACACCACCACCGCCAACATCAACACCACCCAAACCACCCACAGCCGCCAGAACAACATCATCAACAACAGGTAATGTACTACTACTAACAGGGACATCATCAACAGTATGTAAATTACTTGCAGTGCCCAAAACGGTTACAATGTCACTTACTTGTTTCGGATCTGAGATTTCGGTGGGATTTTGAACTGGTTCGGGGTCCACCGCCCCTTCCCTCGCGCTGCCGGCAGCCGTGGTGGCCGGCTGGGTCTCCTCCACCCCGACCGGGGCCTCCTCGGTGCCGTGGGCCCCACCCACGGCCTCCTCCGCAACCGCCGCATCTCCCATGGTGGTCTCCACCGCCGGTGGAGCCACCTCCGTCCTCTCCTCCACGCCGCCGGCACCGGAGGGACCCATAGAAGGATCGTGAGAACTCGGATCCGCCATAGATGTGTGATTTCTGAACCGAAATAGTGCAAAACCGAGTGGATCAAGGACTTCGGTTTGAGGAATCGAAGTTTTGGTGGTGATTAATTTGAAAATCGTGAGTTTGAGACCGAGAGAGAAACGATCGGGTTTGGTTGGAGAAGAAACAGAAATGACCGAAATGGGGCACCTGGACTGATTTTAATCGCACCCGAACGGTTACGACTGTTCACTTTCTTTGGAGTCCAGGCACCTGAAGTGAGTCCAGGCGCCTGGATTATGTAGTTTCAGGCGCCTGAAGTGAGTCCAGGCGCCTGGATTTGGTTGATCTGGGTGGCTTCCAAGCTGGTCCAGGTACTATGCAGTGCTATCCAATTGTGATTGCTTGGAATTTTTGAGCTTTCCCAAGACTTCTTGGAACATTTCCAGAGAAATTTTTAATTCAAATCATGATTGACACGCATGTGTTGTGCAACTAAGCAAATTAATTATTTCACGCAGAAGTTCGATTCATGACGACAAGGCAATGAATTTCAATAAATTATCTCAAGAAAATTTTAAATCAATTTATGACGATTTTGATTTAATCATAATCTGTTTAAATTATTTTTGAGGATTTTTAATCCGTTTAAATCGTTTTCTGAGGATTTTTAATCCGTTTAAATCATTTTTGAGGATTTTAATCCGTTTAAATCATTTTTGAGGATTTTTAATCCGTTTAAATCATTTTCTGAGGATTTTCATTCGTTTAAATCATTTTTGAGGATTTTAATCCGTTTAAATCATTTTTTGAGGATTTTAATCCGTTTAAATCGTTTTTTGAGGATTTTCATCCGTTTAAATCATTTTTGAGGATTTTCATCCGTTTAAATCGTTTTCTGAGGATTTTAATCCGTTTAAATCATTTTCTGAGGATTTTTAATCCGTTTAAATCGTTTTTTGAGGATTTTTATCCGTTTAAATCATTTTTGAGGATTTTAATCCATTTAAATCATTTTTGAGGATTTTTAATCCGTTTAAATCATTTTCTGAGGATTTTCATCCGTTTAAATCATTTTTGAGGATTTTAATCCGTTTAAATCGTTTTCTGAGGATTTTTAATCCGTTTAAATCATTTTTGAGGATTTTCATCCGTTTAAATCATTTTTTGAGGATTTTAATCCGTTTAAATCATTTTTTGAGGATTTCCATCCGTTTAAATCATTTTTGAGGATTTTCATCCGTTTAAATCGTTTTCTGAGGATTTTAATCCGTTTAAATCATTTTCTGAGGATCTTAATCCGTTTAAATCATTTTCTGAGGATTTTTAATCCGTTTAAATCGTTTTCTGAGGATTTTTAATCCGTTTAAATCATTTTTGAAGATTTTTAATCCGTTTAAATCATTTTTGAAAATTTTAATCCGTTTAAATCATTTTCTGAGGATTTTGATCCGCTTAAATCATTTTTGAGGATTTTAATCCGTTTAAATCATTTTCTGAGGATTTTCATCCGTTTAAATCGTTTTCTGAGGATTTTCATCCGTTTAAATCGTTTTCTGAGGATTTTTAATCCTTTTAAATCATTTCTGGGGATTTTGATCCGTTTAAATCGTTTGTGAGATGTATATCGTGTCATGTGTTCCCCAAGAACTACACTGGTCTGATCCCTGCAATAGGGTACGTAGGCAGCTCTTTGAGCACGACCGAGTTTTGCATATTTATGCGTGTTTCGGAAATTCTAAAGCAAAGGATTGGGGACGTCTTTACCTTTGACTATACTTACATCAAATCAATGATGTCAAGTCGCGTCAAAGGGGGGCAACTGTAGACACCCCAATCCGGACCCTCGGGATTCCGGAACTTCCCCGATGATGAAAATGCCTAATGAGGACACACAAGGTTTGATCGAAAAAACTTGAGAAACCTCTCCGATAATCTCCCATCAAATCACCAAAACATCCCTCGGAACTCCGGAATGGCCCAAAACCTTGAAATACATGCACCTGGATTGGTCTTTGAGGCACCTGGATTGATCAAGTCGAGGCGCCTGGAAGAGGTTCAGGCGCCTGGATTCCATGGTCCAGGCGCCTGGATTCATTTCAGGCACCTGGATTCATTTCAGGCGCCTGGAAATGCACAGTCCAGGCGCCTGGATATCAGTCCAGGTTGAGTGTGTTTTAAGTTGTTAGTGGGCGGGAATGATATCTTGGGGGATTTTGTTGCAGAGTCAGTTGGAGAAGAGTGTGAGGGAGATCATTGCATCTACCCCTTACCCCCTAGGTGACCCCTTACCCTTTTGAAAGGCCCAAGTGGCCCTTTATGGACCCTTGTTGGCCTATAAAACCCACTCTACTCTCTCATTTTAAGGGACTGAACAACTACTCTCTTGCTCTTACTGTTACTCTGTTAAAACTTTCCCAGAAACTTCAATTCATTCAATCATCTCTTAAGCCCAACCCATTTCAAGCTCAAAAATTATCTCTTTGCTCCATCAACCCATCATCTACTCTTCCCCATCAGTCAAACTTCATCAAAGCTTCCTCAAGACACCCTTTTAGTTCTGTAAACTCAAGAACCAGTAGCTACATTCTTACCAAACTCATTCCAAAAACCCATTTCAAGCCTTTGATCAAGCCAAAGAGGTAGTTTTTCTACCAATGTGCTCAAAAAGGCCCTGAGGGGAACTCAATCAAGCTCTTTTTGGTCATCTATACCAGTAGAGGGTTTGAGAGAGGTCTGAAAATCACCAAAAAAAAAAGTAATCAGTTTGTGTCTGAGAGGCTCAATCCAGGCGCCTGGATCATCACCTTCCAGGCGCCTGCATTGAGTCCAGGCGCCTGGATTCCCCCCATGCAGGCGCCTGGACTCCCTTTTCTTTGTCTTGTTTTCTGTTTTCTTTCACATTCTGATCATTTTTTTTAGTACATCATTTGCATGCCTGGATCCTTAGTTCTTATATTTTGTGTTTTGATCCTCATTTATATGTTCATTTTAAGCTTCCAATCATATTTTAAATAGGGGATGTCATAAGAAAGAATCATTTAAATCAGCTTATGTGTTATTCTTGAGCTTTGTTCATTTAGCTTTAAGGTTCCAATCTGAAAATTTCACATGATGCTTGAGTATATCCCATCATAAGCGTTTAAAATAAGCATTTTCATTGTATTTTTGTTGCATTTTAGTTCCATTTCATTGCATTTGAGCTATATTTAAGTTTCAAGTCTGTTATTATGTGGTAAAACATTTTCCAGAATGCATGTGAGTTGATTAGAATATTGCATTTGTTGATTTCTGCAAGAAATGGAATTTTAGAGTTCCTGTCTGGATGGCAATCCAAGCGCCTGGATTGACTCCTTCTAGGCGCCTGGACCCAATTCAGGCGCCTGGATTGACCCTTTCCAGGCGCCTGGATCCTGTCCAGGTGTGATATGTTGGGTACTTGTGATCAATTTCTGAGGCATTCTAAGGCATTTTAGTAGCATTTTAGTGTAATTTCAGCATCTTTTGCACATAAATCATCCGTTCGCAATTCTTTGCACAAGCGCATACTCATATTTCATCGATATTATTGGTGTATTTGTTATGCTCTCACGTGAATTTGAATCAAAAGTCCATTTAAATAACATTTTTTAAATCTTTTAAACATTTAGTAAAGACCGGCAAAAATGCCGGGCGTGTGGGGTGCTTTGAATTCCTTCCCCTCACGTAACCTAGCTTCCGGACCCGAGAAATCTCATTTTAAAGACCGGTAAAGTATTTTCCATTTCAAGGGCAAAAGAGTCATTTTTCAAATGGTTTCTCGGGTAAGGCCCTCAAATCCGGGAGGCGACTCCATTCAACCAATCAAAACCATTTTCCAAACCACAACCGTTTTCGTGGACTAATCGCGTTCCCGCGGGGTGTCCACATAAACGAAGTCTGATTGACCTGAAATTTTACAAAGAACTTCAATATGGTTATAAATGATTTATTTATGGTTTAGATTTCAAAAATTGGATCCCAATGTCTATCATCATGGAATCGGCCGTCTCGGAAAGACTAGTGTCCCCGAAAATAGAAAACGGGCTCGGAATTGCCCGAAGATTTACGTGAGACTTATTTTCATCATGTTAAGCTTAAATATGAAGTTTGGTGAGATTTGTAATTGTAAAGAAAAAACCTGGGTCTTCTAGTCTTGTTCGCCTATTTTACCGGGTAAAGGGTATAGTAGGGTGATAGTTCAATGGTCAAACGTCGTCTAATCTTGACGTGAACTGAACCGATCACTCCAAAATGTTAAAATAAGTACATCCAGTGGTCTCGATGCTTAACTGGATGTCCCAAAGATATAGATGGCCGATTGGCCTAGAAATGAGCTTTCGGGAGATGATTCCAGTCAAAATAAAGGAGGGAGGGCTATTGCCTCCTGAAATGGCATGCTTGTCATCCAAGCTATGCACATGCAGATGCTAGATATTAATTGATACTTTAAATTGATATTTGACTTATCGCGGCATCAATACTTTATACCGTGCCGATTTACCTTTACCAAGAATCATGTGTTCTACACAGTAAGGTTGTTTCTAATTCTTGATGATCTGATGTCTCTTTCCTGTGGGCGTCGACGTCATCGATTTGTTTTGATAAATACGGGTAGGGAATAATCCAGTGTCAACAGGGGCATATTGATATCTGCCCCATTGTCATCCCTACTAATAATAATGAAAACTTGTGTTTTCTCAGTCCCACACAAGAATGGATTTCCCCATTCCCATGTCATAAACATTCTATTGAAAGTATAAGAATCAAAGTTTATTTCAAAACAAAAACAAATACTTTCTTGCCTAATATGTCTCCCCTCAAGTGCAAATCCTGTCTATCCCTAAGAATAATGAAAACTTCTATTCATTCGGTCCCACACTAGAAGGGATTTTTCCCATACATAGGGATAGGCTTAATTTCCCAAAACAATAGGTAAAGTTTGGATAATGGATTTTAAGCTTGTTCTTGCCATGGGGTTGGTTGACATGTTTATGGGCCAACTGATATTATTCTTAAGCCTGAGTTTCAGGCCCATAGCCAAATTGAAATTTCGATTCACTACAAAAGTATCGTTTGCCTTAATGTGTACTGATAATGAATCTGTTCTATGTACAGGAAGACAGTTAATTTAGAGTAGTGCTATGAAAATAAATGTCTGAATATAGATTTATTTAAAGTCGTCTATTGCACACGATTGACACTTATTGAACAAATCATGTGTCTTAATGTGTGTCCCAACATGTGTCCGAATCTTTTTTTTTTATTTTTGCCAAAAATACAAAGTAATTAATTCCAAATTCCAAGAAAGACAATTCATATTCATATTTTCAATTTTAACAAAATGTTTTAAGGCAAGCTATCGTAATAAGATGCAAATCAACCTACATAAAGAACGAATCAAAGACAACGCTATTACAGACATCCAAAATGGAAAAGATTAGCTTTTAGAACAATTCCATGGAGGCTCTAGTTGTGCTCCAAAACTGCTTACACCCGAAAAACTAAATATACAATCAGACATTCATTAAGACATTTTGATATTGATTGTCTGAGATTAAAAATGAATAAATATCAGAGTTAATAAATGATTGCTTGAGTTAATGGAAACTAACGAAAAGAAGAAAGCTAAGTTTTAATAAAAAACCCACATGAAATTTCAACAAATGCCATTGGGTTGGATTGTGGATTTCGTGTTCTTCCATCTCGAGTTCTGAGTTCTCCTCGTCCCTGTTCTGGAAAAAAAAATCAAACAGGTTATATATCATAATTTTGAAATGTCGAACATCTTCCTAAATTAAGAAGAAGAGCCAGATATTAAATTCACTTTATAAGGTCAAACCCAAAATGGACTCTTTCCTTTAAGCTAATACTATCACCTCCTGTGTACAACCATAAGGGGAAAAAAAGGCAATATCCATGCATACTTGATCGATATTTTTTATGCTTCCATGAGGTATATGGGGAGGGAGGAAAATATTATGCATATTTTTGAACAATTTCAATAGAGTCGAGTCGAATCCCGATTCTTTGTACATGAAAGATTATTGAGAGACAGAGATTCGCATTCAAAAGTAAATGTTAATAGTTGAACTAAAATTAGCTTAGAAAAATTCTCCCATCACCCCTTAACTCCTCCCTATCGCTAAGTAGAAATTGGACTTACCATGAACTATTGTTATTCTTCTTTGCCAAAAAAATCTATCCATTAATGCCTGTAACAAATAACAAAGAAAACAAAGTTAACAACTAAACGAATGTGAATTAACTCAACTGGACACGAATAACAAAATCAATAAGTTATTACATATTACCATATCATGTGATGGCTGATCTGTTGCATATAATTTATGTATTATAAATGGTACTCCATTAATTGCTAGGGTAAAAAGCATAAACATCCCAATCTATTACTATTTTTCACAGACACCCCCTCATCTATTAAAGTGAATACAAAGACACCCCCTCATCTATCAAAAGTTATCACTTGACCCCCTTTCATCTAGTTCGGGCTTAACGTGATTGTCCTTCCTTGTGTTAGGGCAACTGATGATTCACTCAAATAATTTTGTCTGCACCCCAATTTGAACCCACGAAAGTCCTTAGGTGTTCCCGATGATGGATATAAGTCAAAACAAGTACACAAGGCTTGAACAATACTCTAAGCACCTAAAACCAATCCCAAAATCCAAGAAAAAGCCAAAATCCCTTCACATCTGAGTGCTCAAGTGGTAAAGCCCCATCACTTAAGTCAACGCATGACTTGAGCGCTCAAGTTGAGTTGACTTGAGCGCTCAAGTCGTCTGTATGCAATAGCTTTTTTCTGGAGCATTTTTAACTGGTGATAATGGGATTCCACTACCCGGCCGACGCTCCTCCATCCGCCATACACTTCTCCACCATGCCCTACACCCCTATCCTTGACTAAATCATTGCCTAACACACTAAAACATACATTAGTCCCTCCTATTTAAACCCACATTGACCTCCATTTTGAAAACCCTTACACACTCTCAATTCCGGTCATTGCAACCATAAATTCTTTCGGTATTCCCATACTCCAATCTATATTAAAACCCTCACTAATCAGTCTACTCCATTTCATATTACCATGAAGCTTTCCTAGAAACATAACTTAGACCATGTCTTAATGACAAAACCCTTCATATATATCGCTCTGTACACTCTCTAACCTTCACGGTCCAGTCACTAATCTTCCCCTTACCCCATCGTTTCACCAAGTACTCCAACCAAAGAGCTTTGTGTCAAGCTAAAAGGTAGAAAAACCTTTTTAACGTGCTGTTTTGACAACCTAAGGGAAGTCAATATACCCAAGCTAGTTCCTTATACTGGTTTTGGGTCATTTTTTAACCAGTTCATGACACAAAAGTACGTTTTGAAACTCAAAGCCCAAGCTAGTTCCTTATACTGATCTAAGCGCTCGGATCCATCACTTGAGCGCTCAAATCAGTACATGAGCGCCCAAGTCGCCTCCATCCGCACTTTTCACCAGTTAAGCATTAAACCATTCTTAACTGTTCTTGTTTACCGTTTGGAGTCAAAATCAGTCTGTTTATCTTTTGATTGATTCTATAATGAGCTAAAATTGCATTTTTGAAGTCTATGGGCACTAAAAAAATAGAGGTTTTGACATATTAAATTGGAAACAAAGTGAAAAATAGAAACATTTTCAAAAGACAAAACCAAAAATAGAGTTGCAAGGGAAAATGACTTACGTGCTCAAGTAGTTGACTTGAGCACTTAGGTGGTCCTTCTGAGTGCTCAGATCAAAAGCAGTAAGCAAGCTGATTTTGGTAAAAATGGTCCGCATTCGTCGTATATTTCATAGTTTAGCTTCAATTTCTTAGTTGTTTTTGTGTACGTAGATCTATTATCTCACTATTGTATGTATCATGTGTTCTATGCACTTCATGCCATTATGTAATCATAAATAGTCGCTTCACGAAGCACAAGCGTCCATCATACTTATTATCACTTCAAAATCCCCATTTAATGTTCCCCATCCCCTTTACATGAACAAAGTTAAGTCATAAACATTTTTAAATCCCACAAACACCAAGTAGAGACCGACCCCTTATCGGGCGAGAGGGGTGCCATAAAACTCTTCCCCTTTCGTAATCTACTCCCGAACCTAAGATATTACGGTAACGACAGACCAGTAAATAAAGCCTTCTCTAAAACGAGGCACAAGAGTCATTCAAGTTCGGTTCCCCGTTTCAAACCTCAAACCCGGGTGGCGACTCCGAATCAAATACTGTCCAAAGGGGTGTCCACAAATTTCAAACATGGATTTCTTGTTGTCGTCTTCTCCTAGTTTTCTCCACACACAGTGAATCTCTCTCACTCTAAAAATTGAGGACGTATCTCGTGCTCGCTCCCATTCTAGGAAAATTCTCTTGCAAGGCAGGCAAACCTCGAAGATCATGAAACAAAATCGATGAAAGAGACTGATCTTATCATGCCCCATCCCAAAAACGACCCCTGAGTGGGCCTGAATCGACACGGCCACGTGGCATTCCAACTCAAGACCCAATGTCAACTCACAAACTCTCAGAATAAAAACGCATTGGAAGACTTCTAACATATAAATAAAAGTGTCAACGTTAGACCATAATTCAAACCAAACAACCGACAACTTAATCACAACCCTTGCAACTAAAGTCCTCAAAATACCCTTAGTTACAACTCATATAAATCCACTCCCATATTAACTATTTACAAACCAACTTGACCAACGACATCATCCAAAGCTAGCCCAAGACATCCTAAAACGTTGACCGGTAGTGGCCCCACTCAAAATCACATATTATCTGGCAATCACAAAACAAAAAGAAAACCAGGAGTGTGTGCAGCATATGAAATGCTCAATACAACACAACAAAATTAACCAATTAAACAACAACAGATATAAATAATCACAACACATGAGTAACACGTCTGCAACATCCCATATATTGTGTCCCGCAAACCAAGCCCGCATACACTGTTCATAGGACGACAAGGCGCATGACCTAGTGTGACTCACTCAACAGACCTTCAATGGGTACAATCATCACTCATCAAGCACGCATATCAAAAGCTAAATCACAAAATAGCATGATATACAAACATCACCACAGTAATATCTTATTGAAGATAACGAAATCAAACACACTCACCTGAGAATCGATAGAAGTATGCCAAACTACGATTTTGGCACCTCCCGAGTGACCGACTCGTTACATAGCCACAAGCCAACCAATATTAGTCTATGGATTTCCATGAATGCTTCGTATAAAATTATAAAGATATCTATGGAACACATTTAACTCCTAAGGTTCCCACAATTGATGGTAAAGTCAGATCACAACATTACTCAACCAGTGCGCTTTTAGAACATCAATATCTATAAAATTTGCCCTAGTTAGCGCTCGGATGACTAATATATGCTTGTCCAAAGTTACACAAATGAAAACACAAAGTTACAGTTTCAGCGGGTCCACCAACTTCTGTTCAAAAACTGATTTTGCCTAGAAGGAATTAAGGCACAATCCTTACATATTTTTGAAGGTATATGAGTCTAGTTTCAAAATCAAAAGGCGGTGTGCAAAACTGATACCCGAGCTAGGAGATATGACCGTCTTTCAAGATGTGCCAGTGCTGCCTACACATATCCGAATTTGACAGCAACTAGGTGTATGAATTTTATAACCAATTGTACTTCGAATTATTTTCTAAAACTTTTACACGATACAATAGACCAACAAAGGAACATCTAGATATCAGAAATTTACAAGCTTTCTAAGTACCTCTAATAATTTCATGGAAAACAGGTTTGTAACAAGTTTAGAAGTTTCAGTCAGGAGTTACATCCAAAACCCACGAACAAGAGTTTCCATAGCTCAAAGAACTTAATCCAACACCTCAACTCAAATGGAAATTAAACCATCTAGGGCATGAATTCAACCAAAAAAAAGAGAGAGAAGGGGTTGAAGCATAAAGAAGCATAAATCACCAAATTAAAACTCAATTCAAGTAGAACAAGCCCTAGGTTTCTCCTTTCCCTTCTCCTTGTTCTTCCTCTTCTACGGCTCCCTCCCTGATAAGAACGAAGAAAAAATAAGAACAACCTAGATATTTAAGCTACTTCTTTTGTCTTCTAAAGCTATTAGGAAAATTATTGGGTGTGTGTGTGACCAAATATTAACCTACACTTCTCCCCTCTAACTAATACTTCTAATGGATTTAAGCACATATCCCATAATCAATAAAAATGTGAATTAAATGCTAAATATCCGGGACGGGTACTACAGATCTTTCATCCATATCCTGTTTCGGCATCTTCGTCCCTTGAGTTGCGACCTATCATGTATAGCTAATGAACCCGATGAAGAAGGAGAAGATCCACTTGAACATGTTAAGTATTTTTACTTATTGATTTTAAGGTTTAAAATTGCAATTCTTGAACCCAGTTTTGCAGTTTAAGAAATAGGGCCTCGCTTTTAGGGCTTTCTGTAACTTGAAATCAGGATTTTCAAGTTGTAACATCTATGCTCGGATATTTTAAAACTATTAGATATATAGAAGTTGGGGTTTAAATGTAATAATATAAGTTTTTAAGGGACTAGTCTAGTGTAATAATGGCACAAAGGTAATGAGTAATGTTTCAAACTTTCAATGGATTAGGGACAAAAATGTCCAAATTGCCATGTCTTAATTATTTTGGGTTTTACCATCCATAGGTTTTCAGAAAAGGATACCATTAAAATGCAATTGTTTACCCTAACTACCACTGTTGCCAATTCTTCACTAAACAAACGAGGGGGAAATTGGAGGTTTGAGTGGACAACACGTTCCATGCATACACAATCAGTGGACACGCGTCAAAATTGTCCCGGCATAAAACCTCTAAACGACTGGCACTTCTTTGTGAATGCATCGTTATCCATCCTTTCATCGGATTAAGGTCTTGTTCTCCTTAACGTTTTCTACTTTTTGGTTTTTGCCTTTATTCAGAAAAAAAAAAATTAACTTTTGTCTTTATTTAGAAAACAATCACATTTGTTAGTTTTGCGTTGAACTTTTAAGTTCCGCGATTCATTTCAACGAGAAAAATTGAAAAAGTATAAAATTATGACCGATACTCGAACAAATACAAAACCCTAAAAGTGCAAAAAGTGCAAACGGTCACATGAATAAGTTATGACGCAATCCCTAATTATTCAGTAGTTTGGGCACGGCAAAGGGCGGAACTAGTTGGTGGGGCAAAGTGGCACTTGCCAATTCCGCTTCCGGAAATTATTTTATTTCACACTAAAAATTAGCACTCCGGATCCGATGTCCCCCTTTGGTGTCCTACCCACTTGCTGCCATGTGGCACACTAAAAACCCTTTAGTTTTTTTTTTTTAATGGGAAAACCCTTTAATGTTAGAATACCTTTCTTTGTTAAATATACCTTTCTCTGTTAACCAAAGGGCCCAACCTTTTCACCTCCTTTTCAGAAAAAGAAAAAAAAAAAAAAAAACCACGCGACTAATATTCAATGAAAAGGGCTGGAGGTTTTTCGAGTTGATAGTTAGAGAGTGAAACAAAGCAGGGAGAATCTAGGCAATGGCTATATGCTTAATGATGTTTGGTCAAAATATTTATTTGCAAACACCCATGCGTTTGACGAGCCCTAAAAGTTGAACGATAACAATAATTTTTGTTGTCCGGTAATGCTTTGGAGCAATTTTTTCTCCTCTTTTTTTCTTTATCAACAATGCAAAATGGTGCTTGGAGTGAAAATGAAATTGGTTTTAGCCCACAACACGTGTTTAGAACATTTGATTTGGCTAGGACAAGTGTTTGTGGTAAAAAAAATTAGAACACGTCTACAGGGAATTAAATCATCTTTGATTTACTCTAAAAAAAAAAAAAAAAAAACTCTTATTGGACTTTAGAGTGAAAGGGCAATCCGAAGAATCAAAAAAAGAAGAAGAGTGAAATGGCATTTGTTTTTTTCCCAAAAGGAGGTGAAAAAGGTATACTATAACGGAGAAAGGTATTCTATCGGTAAAGGATTTTCTCGTTTAAAAAAAAAAAAAAGAATTTTTAGCGTGCCACATGCAGCAAGTGGGGGGTAGGACACCAAATAGGGACCGCGGAACCGGAGTGAAAAATTAGGCACCTATTGGCAGTGGCGGCTCCAGGAATTCTCGTGAGGGTGGTCAGAAATTCTACTACAGTCCTCTATAAATCATAATTGTACATAAAAAAAACTATTAATATCATTTGCCCTCGACGACTTTTCATATTTTGAAACCGCTGAATAATAGCCTCATTAACCGATGGAAAATTTTGCAAGTCAATACGGCTTTGTTTCGACAAGTTTTGGGGGTTGCTATCATCAAAAGTTTCAATAGGAGATGACTCTTGCACTGGTCTTGATTTTCGTATCACAAACTTGTTCATGATTCCAACTAAGCAAACAAAAATTAAAACAGAAACAAAATTGCTATTATACTGTAGAAAAATTATACTAAGCAGTAAGCTTAACATATATTATACTTTATTATAATCAGTGGATAGATGTAAGCATTAAGCACATGTGTCATGCAAGCAATAAAGGAAAGTTTATTTCTTTATTATAATCTGTGGAGTGGTGGACCATAACCACCTTAGATTTATACTATTTACATGTATAGTAGAGTTGTTTGTAGACCACCGACAAAGGACAAACCTAAACTGAGAACTCACACTCAAAACACCAGATTATCAAAAAATCAGAAAGAGGTCTAGCTTGTTACCTGTGGGCGATGATTGGCTGATTCAGTGATTCGAATGAGAGTCCGGAGACGATAGACGACTGTGATGGACGGAGAATGGCGAAATAGCTATAAAAAAAATCCTCTGGAAAGGTTTCATCCCTATTCCTTTTTCATTTAGATAAATTACAGATTTTTTTTCTTTTTCATTAATTACATATCATTCTCTGTATTTGTCTTTGCATAGTATTGAGGATCCAAAGGAGATTAACATTTTTTTTCCTTTTTGGTTCACACATTTTGGGTAGGGTGTTCAAACATTTAAGATAGGGTGTTCAAATTTTTTAGACAGGGTGTTCAAACATTTTTTGGCCACGGTGTTCAAAATGATGAAAATTTTATAATTTTTTTTTTTTACATGTATTTCTAAAAATAAAAAAAATTCAAGGTGTTCGGGTGACCACCCAACCTTTCTCTTGGAGCCGCCTTTGCCTATTGGTATCCAACAACTTGATTTCTCAAATAAATGTTAAAAAAATAGCGATTTCAAAGATGAACCATTCATATCATCAAAACAAATATCTCAAAGACTTTCAATTAAAAACAACTGGACAATTGAATCAAGATTTTATTTTGCTAAAAATATACAACAATATAGTAAACTCCAGTAAAAAGCATCACCTTCGAACTTAAATCTTACCTCGTAACAAACTTTCAATTGCTCCGCCACTGCCAATGAGACAGCATTGATGCATCACTGACCTGTGATTTTGCTTACCAATGTAACTGGGTTTGAATCTTATGTCGAAGTAGGTAGAGATGCTGGTAGCTTTAGCATAATCCCGCACGACATGACGTAGAACTGTGGCACAGCATAGCACCCCGTGACGTGTTTCCCTCTGGGAAGGTACCCTTCCGGATTTAGGCATATATTCCGGTGGACTTTTGCCACCCCCCACACACTATACAACCCATCACTTTACTGAATATATCTGCATTCCACATACCGTAATCTAGAAGCTAGGGACGGTTCTCGACTTAAGGGCTTATTCGGAATTTGTGGAAAATAAAATAAAATAATTTTTGAGGAAAATTTTGAAGAAAGTACTAAATTACTTTTACTATTATTTGATTTTATTATAGGAAGAAAATGATAGAAAACTAACGAGAAAAAAATTATATTTTGTTGTCTTCATAAGGGAAATGCCAAAAAAATAAAATAATAATAAATAAAGTCTAACTGCCTCTTCTAAATTTAAAAATTGGTTACTCTCTCTTCTATTTCTTCTGCAGTTTTTCGCTGCCGGGATGTGTGGGCTGTCATTTTTGGGGTGGTGTGGGCACTAATGTTTGGAACCAGATCACATGTTCCCAAATCCCCCTGTTCCTCGATTGCAGGGGGGTTTAAGCCGTTGGATTATACATAAATTTTTAAAACACAAAAATAAAATTCATCCTCTAACGGCCCAAATCCCCCTGCAACAGAGGACATGGGGATTTGGGAACAGGTGATCAGGTATGTTTAGGGTTAGGTTTTGGGTTTCTTGGGTTGGGCTTTGCCCATTGTTTTTTGGATTTTTCCCTTCGGCCTTTTCAGGCTTGAACCATTTGGTGTATGGGCTTTGCCCCTTTGGTGTTTGGGCTCCGCTCCTTATGTGTTCCATCCAATTAATTTTTCATTGGATTCTTGATGTACCCTTATCAAGTTTAATAAAACTGTTTTGCTGATCAAAATAAAAAATCTACAAAATATATGACGAACTATCATGATATAACTCGACAAATATACTATGAAATCTGGAAATAAAATATGCACCATTAAACTTTACATACAACCTTAAACCCCATGGCTTACATAGTAGGTTTTTGTAAACCGCCTCCGATTATATAAAGCAGAACTAGGGTTCTTAAAACCAAAACCCAGGTTCAAAAAGAAATGGATTCAACTTAGCTTTCAATGTCCCACTTAGGCTTGGTTCTTGAATGATTTTTGTGTGATAAAATCTGAGATTTTTATCTTCATCCTCTATCAATAGATAAAATGTAAGAATGATTTTATCTCCCATTTTTTAAAACCCATTGTGGTCCCCGTGTGGCCCACCCACAAATGGCATGCCAAATTACCATTTTAACCTTTATCCTTTTAGATCTATGAAACAAAAAGGAGGGTAAATTGGTAAAAACGGCATTAGTAGTGATTTTATCACAACTAGATTTTATCTATTTAGAAAACAACGTAATTTTATCACCTCTCCATAAAATACCAAGTTAAATGAGATTTCTCATTTTATCTCATAAAATCCATTGTAGAACCATGCCTTAATCTAAAGACACATACAAAAGGACTCAAAAAGGGCACATACAGAGCGACATTTACAAACCATTATTTGTTGTATCGTCCTTCATCCGTTCTAAAGACACATACAAAAGGACTCAAATTTTTTTTTATTGAAACGGTGAGACTTTGGTTCGAGCACTTCTAACCGTCCGATTGAGCTGAAATTTTGAGGGGCCCTTCGGAAAAATGTTATAAGAATGATGAACGGTTCGGATCACTCGTGTGGTACCCAAAAGTGGGTCTCCGAACTCGATCGGTACGTTTTCTGTGCATCTTTGTTCTGTACCCATATGTTTACCGCCGTTTTTTTAGTGAAAAATACAATAATTCATACTTCGACATAAAGAAAATATAAAATCAACCACAACGTTTAGGAGGGAGTGATTATTAAGTGCTCGTGGAACAATGCTAAGTGACCTTTCCCACTAAAAATCGGTATGTGAATCACACATTTTGTGGCGGATTCAACAATAACTTATAGTAGCAAGAAATTGAGGACTTTAAAGTCAAGGGCTGTCTTACATAACTTTTTTGTTTAATTTTTTGGACTTTTTCACTTTTAGTGTTTTGTATTTGTTTGAAGTTCGGTCAATTTTATAATTTTATAATTATTTAAAAAAAAACGAACACCCAAAAAGTGTAAAAAAAGTGAATGGGAACAAGGCCTAAATCAAAACATAACGGTATTCCGGGAGTAATTGGATAATTTTTCCTTATACAAGGACCAGGTGGCACGTGGATTTGACACGTAGCACAGCACTGTGGGCGTTTCACTTTAACGTGGCATGCAAAGGAGCATTTTTTAAAATTATTAAACGATCTCAAAACCAAATAAATAGGGGAGTTGGTTCAGGCCTTTCAGGTTTCTTGTCCATCTTCTCATCTCCTCTCTCTCTCTCTCTAGCTGCCTCTCTCTCTTCCCAAAGATTTCTCCCTATTATTCTGTGTCTCCGTTTCCACCCACCACCACCACCCACAAAATAATGCCTCCCTCCGCCGGAGAAGTAGAAACGCCAAATGCCGACGACCAATCCCGACGTGATTCTCATGACTTGCAATCTGTCATGGCTTCTTGTTTCCCCATCACCCTCAAGGTAGACAGACACACAGAGAGAGAGAGAGAGAGAGAGAGAGAATGAATATATACTCTGTTTGCCTGTTTTCTGTATCATTTTTTTGTTTTTTTCTCCATAAAATATGAAAAAATTTACTCAGGAAATGATTTCTCGGATTTGTACACGAAAAATATATAGAAAACAACGATTTTCAGAAAATACAAAAAATATGTACAAGTATAATTGCATTCTCTGAGGGAAAAAAAAAAAAACGCTGACAAAAATTAAGTACTGAAAGCGATCAGTTTTTATGCCAGCACAGTTAGTAGGTAAAGTGTTTTGAAAATATAATAAGAGAGTTTTTGTTTGGACTGTCCGAGTCAAACAGGTTGACTCGGTTTGAAATCTTGATGACTCAGTTGACCTGAAAAATTGACACTAATAATGGTGGTGTTTTCGTTTCGGTGTGCAGTTTGTGGACGTGTGTTACAAGGTAAAACTGGATAACACGAGTAGAACCAACAACATCACACGGATGTTAACAAGTGGGCCCGCCACAACATCAACGTCCACGATCACCGAACGAAACATCCTAAACGGCATAACCGGCATGGTCTCCCCAGGCGAAATCCTCGCCGTCCTTGGCCCATCGGGTAGCGGAAAATCAACGCTTCTCAGCGCGCTCGCAGGAAGACTCCAAGGTCACTGCTTCACCGGAACAATCCTCGCTAACGGAAAGAAACCCACTAAACCGGTCCAGAAACGAACCGGGTTCGTCGCACAAGACGACGTCCTCTACCCCCACTTAACCGTCCGTGAAACTCTCGTCTTCTGCTCTCTCCTCCGGTTACCCAAAACACTCTCCACAAAGGAGAAAACCTCAGTGGCGGACTCTGTAATTTCCGAGCTGGGCCTGGCTAAATGCGAAAACACGATAATCGGTAAAAACTTCACCAGAGTCATTTCGGTACTCTTTCTTCTTTGTATACTTTTCGTAAAAAAAGATTAATAGAATTTTTTTTACTGTTAAAAAAAGGTAACAGCTTCGTGCGCGGGATATCGGGAGGAGAGAGGAAGCGGGTGAGCATAGGGCACGAGATGCTGACAAACCCGAGCCTGTTGATACTGGACGAGCCGACGTCGGGTTTGGACTCGACGGCGGCGTTTAGGCTGGTGGCGACGCTGGGGAGGATGGCGGAGGAAGGGAGGAGGACGGTGGTGATGTCGGTGCACCAGCCGTCGAGCAGGGTGTACCAGGTGTTTGACTCGGCGCTGGTTTTGTCGGAAGGGAGGTGTATTTATTTCGGGAGGGGGAGTGAGGCGATGGGGTATTTTGAGTCGGTTGGGTTCTCGCCGTCTTTTCCGATGAATCCTGCGGATTTTTTGCTCGATCTCGCTAACGGTACGTCATCTTTATTATTTGTCTCTCTTGTATGTATATTCATACATGATGCATACATACATACGTATATTCCGCATACATGCACAGTAGATACATGCATGTCTCCTCTATTATTGCCTTTAGTGTAATGGTTGTTCCAATGCTATGTTATGCTTACGCGTATATATACATGCATACGTGTTAGATGTACGTATATGTAATGTATAATACAGATCGTTAGGCTGAGTGGTATTCAATACTGTAGGAGGAATTCTCTCTCCTCCTGTCACAAAAATGTTAGCCTTGTTCGTTTCCCTGTTTAGTTTTAATTTTAGTTTTGATGACCGTATCATTTTTCTCATTTCTCTCTTTATCTCTCTTCACTCATTACACTTACTGACATCATCAAAACTAAACTAAATTATCTAACCAAACACAGTCGTTGAATTACGCAGGAGAATTTATACATTGCTCCAACAGCGTTAAATATAGTAATTATCATCTCTAGTGTCTAGCTAGCACTCTAGTGTTTGTGGCGCACAGCTGCCTGCATTTTTTTATTTTTTTTTTAATTTTATAACAACAGATTCGTATGTCATGGCGAACATATGTAATGCAAAACGATGTGATATTTTTTGAATGGCAAGCAAAATCTAGTGTGTTATGGGTTGGCAAATTAATCAAGTGGTCTTGTCTTGCGGCTACTGGAAGTTATGCCCGGGCATAACTCCAAGGTCCCGGAATTAGTCAAAGTATACGCAATCTAGCCTGGACATTCCGTTATCAGAAAAGGAAAAATCTACTGTGCAAAAAAACATTAGTGACTATTTTTAAAAATAAATTTCTTACCTACCATACTCTAATTCGACCAATTAACCTCTAAGAGTTGACCATGAAGGCCTTGACTATGAATAAGGAGTCAAACAAACTCAAACCCCTCAAAAGAGTCAAACATGTATTCCGTGATGATCAAAACACCTATGACCTGTTCGATTTTCTCACAGAAATAAGATCGAGGGAACATCCACTCTGACCACAACGTTATGAACATGGCATTGTTTGATCAGTTGACCCATTGTAGTAGATGGATATTTGAAAGTGATAGGTTATGGTCATAATGCATATATAGAGAAGATCAGGATCTTCAAAAATCCACTCTTTTATCTTTCTAGCTACTTTGCTTTTGATAGTGACGCCCTCTCCTGACCCCATACTCAAGTCAATCTCCAAAACCTCTGTCTTGCGTTGCTGCCTAGCTGTTCAACCCATGCCAATTTTCTAGGTTAGCAATATGAACTAGAGAGGAAAATTGCGATCCAGGGGCGTGCTGTCCCTTCGGGGATAATATACATGTTGGGCCGATCATAGCCGTCCGTTATCGGTCATGGAATGGATGGCTCAGATCATATTTTGTTCAAACAAAGCCGAACAGATCTGAGCTGTCCATGGCCACGTGACAGTATGATCCTCCTGCATGCATTTGTCTTTTGAATCAACTTATCTAGATTTACAAAAGAGTAACGAGATTGAAGTAAGGAGTCTAGTGAAAATGTTCGAGAATATCGCGCACGGCGAGAATCTATTGTCTGTAAAAGATTATTATTTTTTTAGGTAATTTATTTAGGTGTATATAGAGTTGGGTTTGACCTTGAATTAAAGTATGCTATCATACTTATAAGGTACAAGGTTTCGGAATTAAATAATTAAAAGTACTTCATTAATAATTTAATGTCTTTGGTGGTATATTTGTTTGACTAATCTGTAAAAGGAAGTGGGGTTTTGTGAGGCTGGGAAGCAAAGAGAGCTTCAAATATCTGTATAATTTATTTACTTAAGTGGATTGGTGGGTTATGTCACTAAGGCTAATCTATTGTAGTAGTGGGGATTAATGGGTGGAGGGCATGTTGATTTGTCATTCTCTCTTTTGCTCGCACCTTTAGAATACTATTAATTAATTAAACAGAAGAATTTGGGGGGATGTTTGTTCTCTTTGATTTTATTCTATTATTGGACACAATGATGGTGATTAGTATTGTGGGGATTCAATTAAACAGAGAGTGAAGGTGACACCATTCATTGCGTGAGATAGCATCTATATATCTTGTCACTATACCACCATAGAAGTTTAGAGAGAGAGAGAGAGAGAAAGGGAGAGAGGGAACAGATATTCTTCAGCCACTTCGCCCATATTTGCCTTCTGGGGTCTCAATTGAGAGAGAGAGAGATAGAGAGAGAGAGAGGAACTGATTCTCTCTCTGGGGGTGTTCCATTAACCTAGTTTTTTTAAAAAAAATTATTTTTCACGGTTTTTTATGTGATGTGTTGTGAGAGAATGACCTGTCTTGATGTTTGAAAAAAATAATTTTTTGTTAATGGAACACCCCGATAGTTGCTTTAGCGGTTTAACCATTTTGGGTGGGGCCTCAATGTGCAGTTGGAGAACATGTGTAGGTTTCACCTGCGACAATCCATGAGCAAGCCACATGGCATACGTTTAATGGTCTATCCTTTGAGAAAATTTTGTGTCTTGGACGGGTACCGCCACGTGGTACCCGTCGGCGCATCAGAGCCGTCCAATATGTTTTGGACTGTCCAGATTTGAGGGTGGCATTTTTGTAAATTTTGGAGGCAAATTTACCCCAATAAATCTGGACCGTCAAAAATATGTTTGAACTGTTCGAATGCACCGATAGGTATCACGTGGTACTCATCCTTGTGTTGAGTTGCATAGATGAGATTATTGTGATTTTTGGGGAAGCTAATTTATATGGACATTGAAAAAGTATTTAACTTAAGAAATTAATTTTGAGTTCAGCATGAAATACAGTGTAGTGATTATATGTATATATATGTTTTATTATGTGTACCTTTATTTTGTACTTTGGCGCAATTATTTTTCAGTAGTGGGAGTCATGTGGCCTACACGGTCAGTCTTCTCAGACTTTCCATTAATGCGTTTTGTGGATTACCAAATACTCCTCTTTCCCTTCTTGGTTACAATAATGGATTTTGATGCTTTGTGACCGGCCCATACATTTTATGGGCTTACGCATTAATCATTATTAAACAGATTGTATTTGGATTTTCTTCTATTTGTTCGAAATTGATTTTTCTCACACCAATTACGTACCATCGGAGAGACTCTTTACGTGAATGGTAAATAGGAGGCGCTCATTAACTCCACTTTTGTCTAATATTCGCACTAAGTAGACAAATATGGCACTAAATTTGGATCAGTACTGTATAATTGCAAGTGGAGTCGTCCAGCCGAGTACTCCCACACATTTGACAAGGGTTAAAACCTCACTAACTATAACTAACAATACTGATTTTCGCCGAGAAAAAAAAGTAAAAAGTTCTAAGTTAAACTTATGTAGAATTGTAGATACGGATGTGTGTGTGTCTTAAGACACTTGTCATGAAACAATATTGGATCAACCACATGCACAGAAAGTGTTAGCCTTTCCTTTTTTTTCCCTCTCCACTACGTAATCTTTTTCCATATCTAAATCTTGAAATATTTTGGGAGCGCCAAGTGTTAGGATGGTCAACAAATGAAGGTCCATTTTATCCACCAAAATCCATGATTATATTAAGCACTAAATTTGGATCAGTACTGTGTATTTGCAAGTGGAGTGATCCCGCCAAGTACTCCCACGCATTTGACAAGGGTTAAAACCTCACTAGCTATAACTAAAAATACTGATTTTCGTCGAGAAAAAGTAAAAAGTTATATAGAATTGTAGATACGGATCAAGTAGGTGATTCTGGGCTTGTCCCTTTTGGTGTGGGCTTGGCTCAACAGGAGCTTTTTGCATTTTCTTATAAAAATGGGAGGTGAGGGGCAGTTTAGGTTTCTGCGAGCTCTAATAGTAGGAGGGTTCTGGTCCCTTCGAGACTATCTCAATGTACGGCCTTTTCTGTTGTACAAATTTCATATTTCATCCTTTATGGAGATGAAATTTTCTTTGCCGATCAAAAAAAATTGTAGATACGGATGTGGGTGTGTCTTAGGACACTTGTCATGAAGCAATATTGGACCAACCACATGCACAGAAAGTGTTAGCCTTTCCTTTTTTTCCCTCCCCACTACATAATCTTTTCCCATATCTAAATCTTGAAATATTTTGGGAGCGCCAAGTGTTAGGATGGTCAGCAAATGAAGGCCCATTTTATCCACTAATTTGAGTTCCGTGGGTTTGAATACTTGGAAAATGATGTGGTGGGGGTGGTGGCCCGCCCAACTTATCACAAGCACCAACTTTGGTCCGGGGACTCCCACCTTACCACCAAGGCACCAACACTATAATAGCAGTACTTGTTATTAAATTATAATAAATCTATGTTATAAATGAAAGTGATATTAAATGTAAGTGGGGATTTGAAAGTGGAGTGGTAGGCTTGGGTAGGCACCATATACTCTCGTGCATTTGATTTAAACCTTATAAATTTCGGCTAACAGTATTGAATTTCGCCGAGAGCAGAGATAAGTAAGTGGGGATTTGGGAGTTCTTTGTTCTAAATATCTCTATCTAGTCTTCTAGATATTTGTGCTCTGCCATTGGTTTAGTGCACCATGACAAACTTTGGCCTGATGGAACAAATTCAATTTTAAAAAGGATGTATAGCAGTGTAGTTGGCAGACAGCTATTGGTACTGATGCCAACTTTTTTCATCATAAGTGTCTTTGACACATGTCCGTGAGTGTCGTGTTGTCCCGTCTCGGACGCGGTAATGTGAGACCTGTAAACATGTCCTGCTTCCTAGGTTAAGTCAGTGCTTTGGATTAATTTTGAGCCCACTTCGATAAACGGAAGAATAAGGTTGGTTAGTAGACCATTCCCTCAAAAAAATTAGGGTGATCTCTCAGCAACAAAAATAAGATAAAGATTTGCTTGCTCTACTATGCTACTTATAAAAAACACTTCACTTATGATCTCTCAGCAACAAAAATAAGATAAAGATTTGCTTGCTCTGCTATGCTACTTGTAAAAAACACAATATCAATTTCCAACGTGTATCATTGTTGGTAGTGAGATCCTGGCCATCCATTCTTGTTTTGGACGGTCCGGATTTTAAATAAATTATTCGCACAAAGAGTTAAACTATTCGCGCAAATAAGTTTATTCAAAATCTGGCCCGTGCAAAACACTTTTAACGGCCAAGATTTACTCACTACAGGGTATCCGGTTCCATACTCCCATGGGTAACTAAGTAGTTAAACTGCCTCTAAATAATATGCAGGTGTGTGCCATATTGACGGTGTAAGTGAAAGAGAGAAGCCAAATGTAAAGCAATCCCTTGTGGCCTCTTACAACAATTTGCTAGCCCCAAAAGTGAAAGCTGCATGTATGGACACAACAGCTATGGAGCAAAAAGAAAAATCAACAACAATTAATCCCGTTTCCAGAGACTGCAAAAGGAACGGTATCACGAGCAACGGTATTTCCACATGGTTCAACCAATTCTCCATTCTCCTCCAAAGAAGCCTCAAGGAGCGAAGGCACGAGGCCTTCAACTCCCTTAGAGTCTTTCAAGTGCTCGCAGCCTCGATGTTGGCCGGTTCCATGTGGTGGCACTCTGATTTCCACGACATTCAGGACCGCCTAGGACTCCTCTTCTTCATCTCAATTTTCTGGGGTGTCCTCCCCTCCTTCAATGCAGTCTTTGCGTTCCCTCAGGAACGAGCCATCTTTCTGAAGGAACGTGCTTCAAGTATGTACACGCTTTCTTCCTATTTCATGGCCAGGATCGTTGGGGATTTACCGATGGAGCTCATTCTTCCCACTATATTCATCACCATAGTGTATTGGATGACCGGTCTAAAACCTGATTTTGGTGCTTTCCTTTTGACCCTGATCGTTCTACTTGGCTACGTGCTTGCCTCACAAGGCCTTGGGCTTGCACTGGGTGCATTGATCATGGACGCAAAACAGGCTTCCACCATAGTTACTGTCACTATGTTAGCGTTTGTCATAACAGGAGGGTTTTATGTGCACAAGGTGCCGGCTTGCATGGCTTGGACGAAGTATGTATCCACCACTTTTTATTGCTATAGGCTTCTTATTGATGTCCAATACCGGGGAGGTAAAGGTATATCATCTCTTTTGGGTTGCTCGCGTCATGGAAGAAACCAATCTAGCTGTAGGTTCATTGAAGAAGACATTGAAGGACAGATTCACCCTGCAATAAGCATTGGAGCGTTGCTTTCTATGATGGTGGGATACCGGGTAATAGCTTATATAGCATTAAGGCGGATCAAAGCATAAAAAGATGGTAAGCGAAAACACAGTACAGACGCCGGTGTTTTTTTTTTTTTTTTTTTGGATAAGCGTATGGAGTGCTACTGCTATATATGCTGGCAGCATTGTTTTCATGCTTACTGGGACCTACCATTTATAAGAGGGATCGATGCTGTTTTTCCGGATGTGAATCTGGAAAGTTTCTGTGGAATTTCTTTCTGGGTTGTAGCATCGACGCATGAATTGAAGTTGGACTTACAGTTAGAACTCCGCATTGCAATACCATGGAACTGTGCCTGGGGATTCTGCAAACAGGTAGCCTGGGCCTATTGGATTTATATTAACTATGGCGAAACTGCCATATAGGAAGATTTCCCGTAAAAGTAAATGTACAAATTCCAGAGAACGACTTGTTCATTGTTATTTACATGGAAAATTAGCAAATGCAAAAATCATGTTTCCCCGCGTATAAATTTTTAAGTTCGAAAAGTGGCAAGTTCTCAAGCTCAAGCCATCTGTGTAGTGTGTTTTTGGCAAAGCTCAAGGTGCGTTCATGAGGCTAATGGGAGTTGTTAACTAGTTTGATCAAATATATAACATCTCCTCAATTCATACTCATTCTGTAAAAACAATGGAACATCATTGTGTGATTTTCACCCTTTTCAAGGTTTTGAGATAAACAGGAGGGAGAAGCCTATACTACAACAGGAAAAAAGTCTTGCTACAACATTTTGGTTACCCAAAAATGCCTACTTGATGCATAAAAAAAAAGGTGCTATTAACAAAAAATATGCATGCTACACCAAAAACAAAAAATAGGCCTGCTACACCAAAAATATGTGTACCAGCACTTTCAAGGTGTAACCTTACCTAACGAACCAAAAAATACGTGAGATGCACTTAAAACGCACGGGACATTTCTGTGGTTCTCTTCTTTTTCCCAAGAAGAGAATCATTTCTAGAGAATGGAATAAATTTTAAGCTTAGTGAGTGCAAAAGGAAATCGAGGGTATTTTCTGTCAATTTCAATTTGTCTGCTAAAAGCACAACGAAACATACAATTTTTTTTTTCCTAAAAACTGGCACAAACCGTATTTGCCAGGCCATCTACAGCCTTACTTGTGCTTTTTTTCTGAATGGACTAGAAGTTTGAAAAAAACGATGCTCATTTAATATATGTATATGAAATAATTCATTGAGTACACTTAAATTTTGTGTAAATTTGTTCAAGCCTCAGGTTCGAATTGAAGTTCAATAAAGGAAACTTGGGGACAGAAATCTAGGGTATATTCAAGTTAATGATTTTGTAAAAGAAATGGAAATCGGATGAATTTTGAAGTAAAACTCAATCTCATTTAAGTTTTCGCAAATCAATGGAGAAGGGTTTGTTTAGAGTTGTTAATAAACTTTTCATGGCGAGTTCTTTGTCATTGGAGAGGTAGTGAATAACATTCTATAGCTTAGGTGGTTCGATATTCTCACACCCAGATTCCATTGCTTGATTGTGTATGATTCAAGTTCCTATTTAACGATTCTAAAATTCAAAGTTGTAAGTCTTGGATTACCTTGACAAACATAATATTTAGATCGATGTCACTCTGAAGGTTTGACGAACTTCCAATCGAACTTGATCATGCCTAACACCGTTAAAATAAAATTGATTTTCATTGAAATATCTTTCGATTGAGCAAATTGAGCACATATTGACCGTGTAACTCATTTGAGTAATGAGTGAGAATATTGGGATTTACATAGATTAAGGATGATATAAGCCTTCGGCCGCCTTGTTAGTTAAATACTTGCAAAAAAATCATACTCCTTGTGTCCCTTTTACAGTGTTTAACTTTTCATTTTGACCTATCCCTTATTAAGTATGTGTTTTGAAAAATTAGTGGGTACATTTCCTATTTTGCCTTTAAAAGTAAGTGTATATTATTATATTGATAAATGTAATTAGTGGAAAATATATGTAAAAGTTGTAAAAGTTAATGTGAGAGAAAATAAATTAGAATTACGAGGCTACACACTTAAAAAGGGAGTAGTTTAGTTTAAGTCAAGAAATCAGTTTTGAATAACGAATCCATCACCCAAAAGGTTTCTTTGTGCTTCGACCTCAGACTTACCGAGTTATAGTGGTCGTGTTCGTTTCTCTGTTTAGTTTTAGTTTTAGTTTTGATGACATCATCATTTCCCTCATTTCTCTCTATATCTCTCTCCACTCATTACACCTGCTGACATCATCAAAACTAAACTAAACTAAACTATCTAACCAAACACAGCCAGTATAATCGACTACATAAACCCTATGCTTAGGGATCAATAACTAGTTGGCGACAACTACTGAGAAGCCAATAATGTGAGATACAAGTTTTAGTGCAATATCATAGCTAACGACTATGCATCTTCTATAATGGATATCGAGTTTGTCCTTTTAAAAGAGAGCTACCAGATTCATGACATTGCCTCCCTTCGTGCTCTATGAAAATAAGAAAGAGCGGGTACGCATATGTCAAACAAAATTTGCCTGTATCATGTAGAGTTTGAAGGTGGCCTCTGCCTTCCCTTAACTAGTATAATGAGAGAACTCCGCCATTTCGGTCTAGAGCCTGCCTACATTCTTCCAAACTCTTAGCGCCTTCAAATCAGTTGTGTAGCCCTTTGGGCTGCAATGTCTGAGGGGAGGACTACTTTGACAAATAGGTTGTTTTGTGTATTTTAAAAATTAACTAGTTGACTTCTAGAGTTCGATGGTGGTACTTTTCAAGGAGAGAGGGGGCTGGTGCCCACCTCCAACAAAAGGTGGAAAGATACATTATTTATTGTTGGAGGGGGTGGTTGGGAAATCCCGAGCTGGGAAGAGGATCTCAACTTCCAAATTCTAACTGTCCGGGGGAGTCCCGAGTCAGCAGAGTAAGTCATTTTGTTCACTTCACATTTTCAAAAAAAAAAATCTAAAAAAATTCTTTCCCCTTCTCTCATCTCTCCAATCAATAATCACATTTCTCTCTCTACTCATACCCCTCTCTCCAATCATTATTCTCATTTTTCTCTCTATCTCTCTCCAATTATTACACCTCTCTCTAATTATTACTTTTTCTAAAAACTCATCCAAACACTATCTCAAAAATATTTCTCAAAATATTCTTCTCAAAACTCTCAACCAAACACAGCGAGTGTCTTTCTTTGTGTTGTATTCCTTTTAAAATTGGTTATGATTAGTTGACCTAATTCCTTTCCTCTTCTACATGGAAGGCAAGGCATCTTTGAACATGGCCTAGAAAAAAGAGGCCAGGGACACTGTAAAATATAAGATCCACTAGTTCAAGCTGCTCATGACATTAGAGGCCCTTGTAACCTGTCTACTTGGACTTGAAACACTCGCGAGGCCTTAGCTTTTTAGAAAGGTACTTTTATCCTTGTATGATTTTCCCACCTCTTCTCATTGTTTATTCTCATTTGGTTATTTATTGCTAATGAGGACGGGATGATATGGCGAAAGGAAATAAAGAGGCTCTGGCCAAAATGAAAGCTGATTTTGCCCCAAAAAGAAATGGGGCTACAATACTTTTGCCAATTTGGTCATCCAACTGAATGAGGGTACTCCCGAAAAGGATGGGGGAGATGGAAAAGGATGAGGAAAGTTTGAAAAAGAAAGCCAAGTTCATCAATCTCTAGAGATTCCCGTTCCCTCTCTCACCCATTTTCCTCAACCCAGCTAGAGCTACAAGACGATGACCTTTATGTGCTAATAGACTCCAAGGAAGCAGTTGCTAAGATGGTCAGGCTTGCCTTCCAAGCTGACAAGAAATTGCTAGAATGTGTTCAAAGCATGGACTTTACGACTTGTCCTTAGTGTTTAAAGCCTTACCTTTTTGCATGCTATCTTTTTCTCCTTGTTAGCCCTTAGGTTGTTGTGCATGCTCCTTCTATGAGATAGAGATGATTACAACAGAGTTTTTGTCCCTGTAGATATAGGGACTGTTTGTTGTAACCCCGCTGAGATAAAGACGGTTACAAGAGAGTTCTTCTACGCCTAGGACCCCGGATTACCTTGCTGACTCTCCGTGCTCAACCACGTAAGGTCCAAGCAGGTGTAAGTCTCAATTAGGTTGTGGATGGTCTGTTGTCCGTTAATATACATCACCATCTCAACTTAAATTTATATTCTACACGATTCTTTAATAGGGAGTGACATACCTCTGACAATAAGGGGTTTTCTTGTTGGGATTGGCAGTACTAGATCCAGGCGGGTGGGGATAGAAGTTTGATGAGAGGTCATGTTGGTGGGAAACGAAGGTGGAGGAGATGTATTTTTTTAAATTATGGGGGGTAATACTGTAAGTGGAATGCTTGGGGGTGTACACTGTAGTTTACACTCGAGTTTATCACTTCGAACATAAATGGAAAGAAAAAAAACGTGATTTTCCCTGTTTCTCTTCTGGATTACTCCCTTAGAAACGCTTCAAAATCCCCCAATCACGCGCCGAGACGGAAGAGGCCATCAAATTCGAATCCAAGACATGGAAGCTGATGTTTCCATTCTCATAAACCCTAACTTTCTCTCTCTAAATTAGACATCTGTATTTTCTCGTGTGGTTGTTTTGTATTTGGTATTGTCGGATTGAATCAGAGATGGTGAGGCGTGAGGTGCTGGTCTGCAGTTTTCTCTCTCTGATGGCTTGTGTGGCTCTTGGCAACGTGGTATTGATTGGCAACAACGAAACCTTGTCGTTTGAGGACATCGAAGCTAACTTTGGTGAGTATCGGCTGGCTTTTAACTGTTCTATACTAATTGATTGAACGAGCTTTTATAGCGTTTAAGCGTCATTTGAGGAATTTTAGAATTGGGTTTCTTGTTTTATTGACTAATTGGGAACTTGTTATAGAAATTACTCTTATGTACTGTCTCTATCAGGGTTTACTCTTAAGTTAGACTTGAGAATAGTATTTGAATACAGATATATGGATCAGGTCAGGATGTATAAGGAAGTGTTGAATCCGTTTATCTTTGCCAATACTGAAAATATTGTATGTTGATCGAATTCGAATCACTTCAGTTGCTGTCTATACGAATTGTTGAGATGGCTATTTTATTCTTTTAAAGAGCATATCAGATTTGGGCTTGTCGCTGTGGTGAATAATCATGTAGCGCAGACTGCTGAAATTTTCTTGGAAATGGTAATTATGGAATCCTCATCAGGGCTTATTCCTAGTTTGGGATAGTTGACTTGAGAGTGGTACTTGAATAGTTTAACCATAAATGCCAGGGTAGGGTATGTTCTTATGTGAGCAACTTAGGATGCATAAGGAATTTTGGAATCATTAGATCTTTGCTATGAAATTCGTGTTTTTAATCGTCTGATTAGAAACTTGGATTTAAACGTTGGTTTTAAAATTTCAGCAGTGCAGTATTTTGATATAAGTTGGTGTTTGCATGTGATGATTCTTTTTTATTATTATTTGTTTTTTTGGCACTCCTCAACTTTTGTTCTATTTGTGATTTCAGCTCCTGCATTGAAAGGGTCTGGGGAATGTGGCTCATTGTATTTAGCGGATCCTTTGGATGCATGCTCACCTTTAAGCAAGGTTGATTCAACTGTTAATGCCACTTGTCCGCCATTTGTATTGATCGTTAGAGGAGGATGTAGCTTTGAGGATAAAGTGAGAAAAGCGCAAGCTGCTGGGTTCAAAGCGGCCATTGTCTATGACAACGTAGACAGTGATTTGGTTGCAAGTAAGGGCTGTGGAACTTTATGAATTGTGAATCCATTTTATATTCCTTATAGGTGTCTTTCTTGGTTTGATAGGGAACACTGTGGCTTCGAATTGGTGGGACAGCATTATGCAAAGTGTACTAGTTAATCACCTTCATAGAAACCTTAGTTACAGACTTTTATGCCTTTTTGCTCCAACATTGAAATATATGCACCTTTGGCTGTCACATCAAGCCCATCACCTCTCTGGATGTATAAAATGTGCATATCGAGCATTCCCATTTTATCTGCTAGAATGGAGTTAGTTTTGATATGTAAATCCCCCGATTTCATCTCTCTCTTGAACTCTAATAAATTTTCCTCTCTATCCATTATGCATGCTGTGTTTTCGGAAAAGGATCAAAAAAGGAAGAAAAATTTGGGAATGCAAGCCCAATATCAGGAATGCAAAATGAGGAAGCTAGCTGGGGAATGTCATGTCAAAAATCCATATCAATTTTTTGAAATTGAAATAAGTTTACACATCAATGATTCTACATGAAAATATTTTTTAATGGCCGACATTTTTCGTTGAGACAAATTGAGCCAGATTTTGCTTCATTTCTTATTATGTGTTATATCATAAGTCCATAACAATTTTTCAAAATTCTAATTCATTTTCCTGACTGTGTTGTATCTTTTAGAATGTCTAATCAAACCATGGCAATAATGCAGTGGCAGGGAATTCAGCTGGTATTAAAATACATGCTGTATTTGTTTCCAAGGCTTCGGGTGAAATACTCACAAAGTATGCTGGTGTTACGGAAATGGAACTGTGGATAATCCCAAGCTTTGAGAACTCAGCATGGTCAATCATGGCCATATCTTTTATTTCGCTGCTTGCAATGTCAGCAGTGCTTGCGACTTGTTTCTTTGTCCGGAGGAATCGCATAAGACGAGAAAGACCTCGATCGTCACATGTTCGTGAATTCCATGGGATGAGCAGTCGGCTAGTCAAAGCGATGCCGAGTCTAATCTTTACAGCTGTAGTAGAGGATAATTGTACCTCATCAACATGCGCAATTTGTCTGGAAGACTATAGTGTTGGAGAAAAGCTTAGAATATTGCCTTGTCGACACAGTAAGTATTTATCTCACCAAATTTTGGAAATAACTTGCTTCTATTGTCATACAAAGGTGTTTTGCTCGCTTTTATCTCTCTGGATAAGCAATTTGGATGGTCTTCATCATGTTAGGGGCAGTAGTTCTCTATCATGGCAACCAATTTGAACAAAGTTTCCTTGCTCGAAACTTGAACTAATTTAAGGTTGGGATGTGAAGGGAAATTTAATCTCTATTTTACATATTGGGTTTGTATTTTAGTGAATCATATGAATGACCTACTGCAAAAGACCTTAACAAATCTGTAACAACCCAGATCTGCACACCAGCTTGTCGACAATCCTCCAGCCTCTCAATGTGGCTTAAAAAGCTATAGTTTAGATATACCATGTAGCCTGCGTAGGTTCCCTTACATATATCTTAACCCTTTGGTAGGCCACTGATGGTGGACTACCATTCAGTCTTAAGGGGTGTTACAGAATACATGTGAATTGTGAGAGGGATGTTATGTTTGGCAAATGATATATAAAGCATTAGATTCAATGGCCTTCCATTTCATGTAGTTCAAGAGAACTTTTTATTACAGTTTTCAAGGACTTTTTAAGTACTGCAAGGTTAAAAAACATGGTAAAACTATTAGAATTAGGAAACAGCTATAAAACTTGTTCACAACTTTAACAACAAAAAAACTGTCTTTAAGAAGCTACACGTGAAACTATGAAGAAAGTAATCCCACCTTGAGACCACGATTGTGCGCTTCTAACTAAGGAGCTTGGCTAGACCAATCCTATAGTCATATTGAGAGAGGAGCTCTTGTACAATAATGGTATAGGAAAACAGTACTTAGCTTTATAAATTGGTCTTTGATTGAGTTCATATATATAGCACAAGTTGTGCTATCTTGAAGAGAAAACCACACAGTCTAAGACAGCCCATTTCTGACACTCAAGGTAGATTTGGCCCGTATTTTATACTTCCAAAAATTATTGGCTGTGTTCGTTTACATGTTTTCCAATGATTATCCTATTTCTCTCTCCAATCATTACTCCACTTTTCAATTATTATTCTAATTTCTTTCTCTCTTTCCACCCATTACCCCTATTTTCAATCACTACCCTATTCCTCTCTCCACTCATTACCCCTACAAAAAAAAACTAAACTACCAAAACGAACACAGCCATCGTAGTTTTAAATGGTATATTCTATAGTACATTATATTTCGTAATATATGGAACCGTTCCTTTCACGCTCCCAACCTTGAGAGCTTCTACATTCCCCCGCTCTCCCGCTTTGTGCGACTAAGATTGTGATAGGTATGACAATGACATGTTTTGTTGAAGCCCGAAGGTAAATTTCTGTAAAAGGTAACTGAAAAATTATGTCGAGATTAATATAGGGAAAGCGGGACTTGGCGGGACATGGTTATTTTAATTATATATGGTTATTGTTCCCTTTCAATCTGATTAGACGACTCATGATTGCTAAGGTGACAGAATAGCTCATTTGTTAGGCCAGTGGATATAGCTCTTACTAACAATAGTGTTATGGCGGCTTGATTGAGAAGCAAGTAAAAAAAAAAGGTTATACAACTATAGTATAAGTGAAGGAATCTAAATTAGGATTAGTAACTATGTTAAGCGCCTTCCATCGAGGATCTGACCCTGTTACTGGAATTGTCATCTGGATTGGATGCCTTTGCAATTATTAGTCCTGGCATTTGTTCTATTCACTATGTTCTAATTTGCTTACATGTAGGACAACACGAAGAAACTTAGAACAATGCATCCTAGAACTGATTTTATTACGAGTTGGTGGTAAAAAAACTAGGGTGATTTGGGTTAAATATTTCTATCTAAGAAATGGTTGTGTATGATTATTTTCCTTGTAAAGAATACACTGGCATATCTAGACAGCCTACTTTTTTTTCTTTTTCTTTTTTTTTGGAATCAAGGTGAAATGTCAGGGGAGTGGTTAGGAATATATGGGCTTTAGTGGTGAGGGGATTACGTTTGAGTAAAGGGATTGCTTAAGGATTGCGAAGAATGTCAATGTTGTCACTGGTTTCTATGTAGGAGGTTATTCCACAAGGAATCTGCTATTAAAGCAAACTCAGAGATACGAATATTTCTATGGTGCCCGAATGTGGTATTGGGGCACCGGTGCCCCATTAAATCTAAGCCATTAGATCAAAAATAGATGAATCTGAGTCATTAAATAAAACCACCAGGGTGGTTTTGCTATTTTCCCTCGCAATTGTATTTACTATGAACACAGGCTTTACTTACCACAAACATAGGATTTACTTACCACACGTATAGGCCATAAATTGTGGTAAGTAAATCCTGTGTTTATGGTAAGTGTGATGTGTTTTTGTAGTTTGTAGACCCAGTGTTCGTGGTGAGTAAAACTGGGGCACCGGTGCCCCAATACCACTTTGGGGCACCACAGCCGGACCCGATAGATACATCTCAAATTGGAAAAGCGTTTAGTTTGGTAGTGGCTGCTAAACTACTAGATTTCTACAGGACTTTTAAGTGGAAAACTAAATAATTATGGCATCTGAGAACATTCTAAGCATAATAGACTAAGAAGCACAAACACCTTTAATAAGGTAATGTATTTTGTCCATATCGGACACTGGTACTGGTAGAACAATCCCTGGAGCTCTCGAACTGTCATCAAAACAGGGAGTATAACTATGTTTTAGTTTTTCTAAGAACCTGACATGCTTCAGAGATATTGGGGACATGCATGTCCATCTGTACACATCAAAATCATCGCAAGTTTGTGATTTTTTTTTAAAATCCAATGATAAAAGAAAAAACACTACCTATTTTTATATTCCCTCCATCCCGTATTGCTTGTCCTTTTTGGATAGTCTTGCCCTCGTTCCTTTAATCGGATCAGCAACAAATGTAATTTGTGAATAATTTTTAATCTTTTTGACAACCAAAAGACCTATGTCTTCTTCCGAGACTCCAACCACCTGAGCTTTCCATCTTTTGCCCCATCTGTGTCATTCACCTGTATCTTGGCATCCAGTCGGCTTCCAGTAAAGAGGTGCCTTACCGCTGTGCCGCACTTGGCCTCTGTGGACAACGAATCTGCAACAACCTTTTGTTTGATGATGGTTAACTGGCCGACCGCAACCCACCTTGGACGTGGAGAATATGGACTCTGGACCATCCACATGCACCACCCTACAAGGCACTCGAGCCTTATTCCTGTTTGGGCATCGCCGATCTCAGATGTCAATGATATTACATGTTGATTGTTACATCCAGTAAAATCTATTGCGTAACATATGACTCTTGAGTTGTAGAAGATGATGATACTTTAGCTCTTATCTCAAAACTTTGTGACATTAGATCCCACTACTTTTTATGTGAGATGCCATGATAACGGGATACTGCAAAATATTCATGTTTTTAGTTAATTTGCTTATAAGTTGGATATGCAAGGTAGCAAAAGACTGTTTCATGCATAATATGTAGTTCTCCTGTGAACTTGAATACCAAATATTAATCCTAGGGTTAGTTTCCAACTAAAAATGCTGTACACATCTCATATTGTTACCTAAAAGTGTCGAGTTTCCGAGACATGATTAGTTCATACATTTTGTGGAGTCCATGTAACATATGTTAGTATGCTCCACGCCACATGGTTTTCTATCTCAAGACTGATGAATTAGCAGCTCGCTGACCTGGAGCCCAGGCAGGCTGAGTCACAGCTCATTGAGTCCCTAACTTGGGTTCCTACCGATAAAGCACCAAGGAACCTAGTGGGACCACTGTGTATTTTTAAAGCCATGCCACAACAACTCATCTCTATATGCTTTTCTACTCTTCAATGTTTCTAATCATCTCTATAGCTGGGGTGACTCTGAAGTTGCTTTTGAGTGTAGCTACAAAACACACCAGCTCTCAGAGTCATTATTATCAGCTAAAGATATCGTATTTTTGGTTGATATAATCTTTGGCTAGTCTGTTTAATCCGGCTTATATGCTTCCTTGTTGGCTCTGCTTAATGAAAGGTAGGACAACGGCGAATATAAGACGGATGACACTGGGTACACGAAAGCTAATTAGGTAATGTGGGGCGACACTTTTAGAGTGTTCATGTCACTTGTTATACATAGACATAGACGTGCTGGATTTTTTTTGGGCATGCCTAGTGTATAAGAGGTACAATTTTAGCTCTTGTATTATGAAAAAAGTCGAATAAATCAAGAACAGAATAGTGGGACAGATGCAGTTGCTTTTTCTAGAAAATCAACTACCTTGTTTTGGGCAGATTACTATTTCAAAATTCCAGCAAGTTTCCATCATGTTCAACGTATAATATTTTAAGAGGATTTTTACTCCAGCTTGTGGTCATATGTTTCCCTCGCATACCATGCTTAAACTAGTACGTTATGTACATCATTTCATTAATCATGCCACTTTGTGGTCATTTATGTGAGTTTTGACTAACTTTGTTCTCTGTAAATGTAACAGAATTCCATGCTTCTTGTGTTGACGCTTGGCTTACGACATGGAGAACCTTTTGCCCCGTCTGCAAACGTGATGCTAGAACTAGCACAAGTGATAATCCACCGGCATCAGAACGCACGCCACTGCTTTCATCAAGCCCAGCTTCTGTTGCTTCGTCTTCTGTATTGTCCTCTGTCAGATCATCAACTTCAGCCATACAAATTGGGTCCCATTCAGCTTCTCACATCCATTCTGTATCTAGCACTCCTTATCTTCAGTCTTACATTGGAACCTACCGCCAATCCCCTCGGTTGAATGCAAGCCAAAGCTCAGTTGACCTTAGAAATGCATCTTCTCAGAGATCTCATGCTTCCCATTTAGTTTCTCCCCAATCATTGGGCTACCCTTCTGTATCACCGGTGAATTCTAGATATATATCTCCTCATATTCATAGTCCGGTAAGAAGCTTAAGTCATGTTGGGTCTTCTATTAATCAACAGCACCCTGTGCATTTTAGCGAGTCAGCTGCAAGCTTTTCTCCATTTGCTTCTGCTCACTCTCTTCCAGAGTGCTGATTCAAGCTTGATTATGCTGAGATCTCTGGGTAGATACAGCGTAAAATCTCATGCAAGGGAGATGAGTTCTTTTGACCTTTGTTTCGCACTTCTGGGGCATGAAATTTGATTTGGTTCCATCAGAAGTCGTGCACCTGTTTGTACATGGTAGCATAGGGCTTTTGTTAATTTTCTTAAATTCAGCTGATAATTGTGGAACTCACAACTCAGATGTGTCAAAATTGTACACGATATAGTCTGTGTTTCGTGTTGTGCTTATTCTTGCTTGATTTTGATGTGTCTTTACAGTCTTGCTTGTAGCCGAATGGAAAATATAATGAGACTAGGAAATGCCCGTGTCTAAAGGCACGGCGCGACGTAATTTGATTAAACAAAAGATTGGGATTCATTTTTTACACCTCCAAATGGAAGATATAATGAGATGGGAGAGGAATGAGGATGGCTTAGGACTAGTGGTTGGAGAAAGGTTTCTAAGGGTTGTGTTGAGCCCTCATTGGTTGAGTAAAACTGATTGCTTTATTTGGCTAAACATGGGGGATTGACAGGAATGATGGATGGATGGACGGATGTGTGAATGATGATTCTAGTTAGGGGGAAATGTAGTTTAAGATGGTTAAGAGTAGTTGGATGGATAGGATAATTATAATATGTATACATGTATAGATATATAAGTACTAGTTTTTGAAAATAATTTGGTAGGAAAATATTAGACTAAAATTAAATTAAATAATAAAAAGAATGATATAGCTGAGTCTTGGAGGGGATGAAAATATACTGTAGGGTTCTTTGGGGTTCCTTGGTTCACATTGTAGGATACGCTAGTAGAGAGACACATATTAAGGTTTCTAGTAAATTTTAATAAAGACTAGTTATTTAATAAAAAAATTATTAAAATTTAATAGTTTTGATTTTATCACGAAATTTTTATTTACCAAAAATCAGGGTCATGAGAGAGAGAGAGAGAGAGAGATTAGGAAATATTTAGAGGGAGAAATATTTAAAAAATTAGGAGAGAAAGGGAAATTTGAGATTTATTTGAATTTGAGGATGCCAACTTAATTATTCAAACCATTTAGGACGAGGATATAAATAAGTTTCCCAAACAGGAAGTCTATTTCCATTCTTATGATACCTAAAAGAGTGATTCTATTTGAGCCCAATTTTCTCTCTAACCCTCTTCCACATCCAATCAAAAGAATTTCTATTACCGAAATACCCCATTTTCACCAATAGTTGCACAAATCAGAATCTCTCGACCGGGCGCTAAATCTGCACTGCAAAGCATAATGATCGATCTAGAGTTGAAGTGAACAAGAATCTGTAGGACTTAAAGTTGAAACACGAACTTAGAATATTTACCATTCTACCGTATAGTTTTCAGGGCTTTTCCATTCAATTAGTCTTCATTCGAATTTCATACTCTGGGATCTCGCAGCATAAAGGGAGGGACAGCCTGTCATGTTCTTCCTGATATAATAGAGTTAAGAGTTGAAAAGGTGTGAGAAATAAACAGATACTGAGGTGAACAAATTTCATGCCCAGACGCACCTAATGTTTGATAAACAATTTTTTTGGAGCGTTTTTTGATGTCTCGTTCTTGTTTTCCTTTTGGCAATTCATACCATCCGGCTGGTTGCCTGGCCATTCATACCTGATGAAAATCTGTTACCACCCGCTGAGGTGAACAAATTTCATGCCCAGACGCACGTAATGTTTGATAAACAAATCTGCAGCAACTTTAATAGCGATATGAAAGATGAAACGGCTAATAATCATTCTCCATTCACCAACCATGCACAGCAAAGAGAATGGAAATGAAATTTATCAAATTTCAAGGGAAAAAAATGCAACAGAGACAACATATATCCTACATGTTACAATATACTGGAACCTTTTATCTGGGAAATAGGAAGCAAAAGAACGCAATTTTTTTAACAATTCTCTTTATATTATCCTACGAAATCTCCATGAATCTAAAGCCCTCCTTCCAGTGTGTAAAGCAACAATATAGAGTTAAGAGAGTCCTGCAAAACCTGAGTTTAGTCTTCCTTCTCTCCAGATCGATGTGCCTCTTTGCTCTCACCCTGAGAAGTAGAGCTGCTGCTTGCATGATCAGCGTGGTCCCGCGTACCAACAGTGAGAGGTTCCTCTTTGGTTATGATTATGAAAAACGCGATGACAGCAACCACAAAAACAAAAATGTACAGAGTTCTGACTCCGAGCAGTGAGCGGATGAACCCCATAAATGATGGACCACTCACTTGTTTCTGTATTACACTTCCTTCTCTGTATCCTTCCAGAAATCGCGTGATTTGGGATCCTTGATCTTGCTCATCAACGCTCTCTGAACCTATAACCTGTCAAGGAAAGAAAAACTAATTTAAGAAAGAATACGAAGTCAAGCAACACAAACATGATTACCAAACAAACATGATTACCAAGGGAGTGGGTCAAATGGATTAACGTACGGTCATAAATATAGGAGCAAAGGAAAATACAGCTCAAAAAACAGACTGTTGAATACTTCTTAGGACAACAGGGAGGAGATCAATAGTATCACATCCCCACAGTACTGGATATCCCATGGGCATGTTTGATGCCGAGATTGTCCCCAACTTCATGGTACATGGAAACAAGTGGCCCCACATGTTTCCCAAGATTAGCTAGTCTCACATTTGTCGTGTGAGACTAAAGATGAGACTGGACTACATGGGGACTACTTGCATCCTTACTTTTTGTAACCACCCGTTTGTTAGAGGGAAATGCAAGCCGGATATCTCCCCAAACCTGGATATGGAAATCTGGCTGGAGGATATTCGGTGTTTGATTAGTTTATTCATACCCGGATATATATCCCCTTGGATGGGAATAAGATTTCAACACCCCCTGAGGTGTCCAAATTTAATCCAGCTTGCAGCATTACCCAAATACCCCTTGGGTTCCCACATTGACAGCCCCTTTATGCCTCAGAGAGAGAGAGACAGAGAGAGAGAGAGAGAGATGTGTTAGTGTAACGCAATACATGAAACCCATTCGAAAGACGAGCTTATTGCACAGATACCTCACTGGTGGCCAAAACCATTCAAATGGTACTAAACCAAACCCATTTCGTGTTTCTCGGCAGAGAAGTTCAATACCAGAATTTCAAATCTGGGTTCTTGTCTTTCCTCAGGTTTTAATTTCCTCAACTTTCCCTAGGATTTTAATATAATCTCTTGCAAACTTGGAACAAACTAGAACTGGGTTATCATTGAAATCAGGGACAGATGCCTAGTGGGGGCACCTTATTAATCAGCATCGTAAACATTTTTTCCCTAGTCAACCACAATAAAATCATCCCAGTTTAAAAATAAAATAAAAAAGACACAATAAAATCATACTAATTAAGACATTTATTATTGAATAAAAAATTTATAGTGCATACTTTCTATAAAGGATCAAAAAAATAAGCACACAATCATAGGCAAAAAATTTGGAGTATGGTTCACATTGCCATGGAAAAGTCTTTAGAATGATCGAGATGGTTTTAGTGGGTGTTTGCCACACAGATTATTTTGGTCAATTATAGATTCTAGAGTGTAGATTGTAGAGTCTGGATTATAAAAACTCATAATCAGAATCTGTGAAAGTGTTTGGGAGAATTATAAAAATAGATTTGCAGATTATTGGATAGTGAGTGAACATTTGACCATAATGTCCTTGCTATAATGACTTTTTATTAAATTTTATGACAATTTTCTTTGAAATTATTCAAAAAATTATTTGACTATTACACGCTATAAATATAAACACTATGCATGTATCTCAAATAGATTTTAAAAAAAAACTCTAAAAATTATCTTTGCGCAATGTTACCTTCCTTTACATAGCCAAAAAAAACCAAAAAAAAAAATCTCTACACCACATCATCTCCATGTTTTGGAACCACAAATAAAGTCTCGAATTTGTTGAAGTAGATAAGAAGGATATAACATACTGTAATAAGTGCTAGATAGGTTTTTTATTTGTTAAGTAGTTAAGAAAGTTCAAGATAGAATTGTCATAAGCAGTTCAGAATCTAGAATCGGAATCCAATTGTTGATCCTTATGCTTGTGGTGAGAATCCATTCTAAAAAATCCCTGTCAAACCCTTGCATAATCCAAAAACACAATCTAGAATCCAGAATCAAGGTCCAAAATCCCCCCAAACTTTCTTTTAAGATATTTTTCCACAATGGTTAAAAATAAAGAGAACCAAGAAATAAAATATACTGGGACACTAGACAAAAGAAGACGACGAGAGTCACTAGACAGAAGAAGCCAATTATGTCTGTGATTTTGTGATTTGAACTTGTGATTTTTGGGGCACCTGGACATGAGTTGTGATTTTGAGTTTTGAGTTGTGATTTGTGGTTTTACAAGAGTCGCCAAACCGACGAAGAAGACAAGGAGAGTCTTCAACAAAATCAGTTGTAATTTTGTGATTCGTTTGTTCGGGGGCAAAATAGCAATTTTCTACCATTGTACTTTATCCATCCCTTCATATCAAACACAAAATAAACCAAATAACTTTTATACCCTCTTATAAAATAATAACCCTTCAACCATATCCACCTCTTTATCCCTCTCTTATTATATCCGCTTTCCGCCCTCCAAAATTTTAACCGCAAAGACGATTCAGTGAGAGTGAGCTGAGGTGAGACGATCAAAGACAACTTGAAGTCTGGAGGAGAAAAACTAGGGCATGGAAATTTCGATATTGTTACGTTCGATATGCATATATTGCATAGATAACTACACCAAAGCCACTTAAATTCTATTACGACACTGAAGCCCTTAACTTTCTGAAATCACATAATTTACCCTTAGCCTTGCTCCGCCTAGCCAATTAATCGCGCCTTATGTCCAATTATTTGGCTGGCCGCCTTTTCTACGCGTCGACCCCCAGGCGAGGTGGTGGGTCACCGCCTAGTGCCTAGTCGCCGATTAATCAGCCGCCTCAGGCGCCTTTTAGAACACTGTCGAATACCACCCCCAAGAAGAGAAAAAACTAAATAAGAAAGAATACTAAGGCAAGCAATACAAACATGATTATGAAGGGAGTGGTTTAAATGGATATAAATGTATGGTCATAAATATAGGAGCAAAGGGAAATACAACTCAAAACAAAGAGACTGATGAATTCTTTTTAGGATAACAGTGAGGGGATCAATATTCAACAGTAACACATCCCCATAGTGCTGGATATACCATGGGCATGTTTTATGCCAAGATTGTACTTCACGGTACATGGAAACAATATATCAAGCAAAGAAGGTTTCCCATCTCATCAACTTCACAGTTATCCACATCCCTTTAAAAGAAATATTTCCAGAGAGATGGTATACTAGTTTAGAACAATAATTTTTTATGGTAAAGTGCCTGTCAACCAGTATATGAAAAATGAAACAGTGGCAAAAGCAACTTCAAGCTTCTATTTCACCACTATAACTGCTTCCAAGGATAGGTTGTGTATGTCCCGAAATGCATTCCATATGTAGACCCTTCTAATGTCCTTCGAGTGGGAAATAGAATCCTACCAAACCACGCCGCTTGCAAGGATATGTCTATAACCTTTTGCCAATACGGGATTGATGGAAAGTTGCCAATCTTGTATACGGAATCGTTAAGATAGGAACAAGGATCAAAACTTCATTCCAGGTGTCGAAACGGTTTCAGCTTCAAATGTAAATTGTCTACTGTAACTAGGGGTGAAAATATAACCCAAGAAACCAAACCAATCGGAAAATTCAGGTTTCCGTTCTAGGTTTAGTCCTGGTTTCAGTTTTTGAAGAGTAACAAATTTAACTTTCAGTTCGGTCTCGGGTATCCCGAGCCGAACCGAAAGTTACATATAGGACCGAGTTATGAAGCATGGGTACTTCTAAATCCCCAAAGTACCCGTACCGGGTACCGGTACTTCATGAATACTTCAAAATACGTACCGGGTACTCCAAAAACGTACGGGGTACTTTTGAGTTTATGGGTACTTTTGGACCTATTCGTTAAGTTTTCAAATCTTTAGGGATCGTGCATGGAAAAAAACTCAAACTGCTGGCCTTAATATACAAGAACTCAATGCGATAAAGTCATAAACCCGAGACCACGACTCAGATCTAGAGCTTGATTTTGGAAAATAGGGCAGGGTTGACTAAGCTTTTTCTCTCCATCTTGAAACCTATATAGTTGCATGCACAAAAATTAGGCTATTGCACTTTATTTCATAGGAAGATGAGTCCATCAGTATGGGTTCAAGTTCAAGTGCTAATAGCTTTTGTTATCTTGCTTCTATCTATAAAATATGTTATACTTGTTATATCTAATGAATCATTAAATTGTAAAAAGATATACATAAAAAAATCACCGTATCCCTGTCGTACCCGTACCCTACTTTTTCGAGTTGTTGCCGTATCCCGTACCAGTACCCATACAGTACCTGTACCCCGTAACACTACCCGTGCTTCCTAGACCGAGTAAACCGATAAGTGTCTTGATATTTAGTAGTCTTAGGTAGGGTTTTGATATTTTAGTAGCCTTGTATAGGGGTTTTGATATTTTAGAAGTGTTGAAGCTCAACCAGAAAAAAACAAAAACAAAAACCGACCAAACCAAACCAACCCGAACCGATTTTGGTCCACCGAATATTTTGACCGTCATCGGTTTCCATCACTTCTAGACCGAACCGATCGGTTTGGTCCGCCATGCCTGAAATCCCCAACCGGACAAAATTGATTTCATCCCTTTATTTATAACAAGACGCCTTTTTCTAACCCAAAAACTTGTTACATGGCCCAAAATGCCTAAGCCCAAGTTGTTTGGTAGTAAGGTGTGGACCCCTATATCTCATTGAAAACTCCTTTTAACCCACCAATGTGGGACAAACACTGGGGTATTACAACTGTTAACTTGATATATATTGTTGGATCTATGTCCTAATAGTTAAAACTTTTGGGACTATTTGTAACTTAACATGATATCAGATCTTAGGTTGACGAGGTCTTGGGTTCAAGTTCTCTATTTGCATTCGTTCCCTGTTTGCATTCTTTCGCATTAGGTTTCTAAGGGTTGTGTTGAGCCCTTATTGGTTGAGTAAAAGTGATTTCTTTATTTGGCCAAACATGGGGGATTGACAGGAATGATGGATGGATGGACGGATGTGTGTGAATGATGGCTCTAGTTAGGGGGTAATGTAGTTTAAGATGGTTAGAGTAATTGGATGGATAGGATAATTATAATATGTATACATGTATATAGATATATAAGTACTAGTTTTTGAAAATAATTTGGTAGGAAAACATTAAACTAAAATTAAATTAAATAATAAAAAGAATGATATAATTAAAATTTTTATTATATCATTCTTATTTAAAAAAATTGGGCCTTTACAATACTTAAATTACATGGGGGGTATTTATAAGGCGCTTGTTCTTGGAGAACAAGTTGGAGGAAGCTTCCTCACATGCACCACTCTCTCTCTCTCTCTCTCTCTCTCTCTCTCTCTCTCTCTCTCTCTCTCTCTCTCTCTAATGAAGATTTCAGTAGGTTTCTCTCCCATGTGCAAGAAAATCTCCCTAGGATTCACTAGGTATAGGTGAGTCTTGGAGAGGATGAAAATATAGTGTAGGGTTTTTTGGGGTTCCTTGGTACACAATGTAGGATACGCTAATAAACACACACACACACATATAGGTTTCTAGTAAATTTTAATAAAGACTAGTTATTTAATAAAAGATTACTAAAATTTAATAGTTTTGATTTTATCAAGAAATTTTTATTTACCAAAAATCAGGGTCGTTACACACACACACAGATAGGTTAGCGTAACAAAACACATTTCAATACATGACACCCATTCGAAACAAGAGCTTATTGCACAGATACCTCACTGGTGGCCGAAACCATTAGAATGGTACTAAAGCAAACCCATTTCGTGTTTGTCGGCAGAGAAGTTCAGTACCAGAATTTCAAATCTGGGTTCTTGTCTTTCCTTAGGTTTTAATTTCCTCAACTTTCCCTAGGATTTTAATATAATCTCTTGCAAACTTGGAACAAACTAGAACTGGGTCATCATTGAAATCAGGGACAGATGCCTAGTGGGGCCACCTTATTAATAGGAATTGTAAACATTTTTTCCGTAGTCAACCACAATAAAATCATCCCAGTTCAACAAAAAACAAAAACAAAAAAACCACAATAAAATCATACTAAATTAAGACATTTATAATTGAATAAAAAATTTATAATGCATACTTTCCATAAAGGATAAAAAAATAAGCACACAATCATAGGCAAAAAATTTGGAGTCTGGTTCACATTGCCACGGAAAAGTCTTTAGAATGATCGAGATGGTTTTAGTGGGTGTTTGGCACAGATTATTTTGGTAGATTATAGATTCTAGAGTGTAGATTGTAGATTCTGAATTATAAAAACTCATAATCAGAATATGTGAAAGTGTTTGGGAGAATTATAAAAATAGATTATGCATCAATAAAGTGTTTGGGAGTATAACCAGATTATTGGATTGTGAGTGAACATTTGACCATAATGTCCTTACCATTATGACTTTTTATTAATTTTTATGACAATTTTCTTTGAAATTATTCAAAAAATTATTTGAATATCACACGCTATAAATATAAACACTATGCATGTATCTCAAATAGATTTTAAAAAAAAAACACTCTAAAAATTATCTTTGCGCAATGTTACGTTCCACAAACACTCCACACCACATCATCTCCATGTTTTGGAACCACAAACAAAGTCTCGAATTTGTTGAAGTAGTTGAGAAGGATATAAGATACTGTAATAAGTGGTAGATAGGTTTTTTATTTGCAAGTAGTTAAAAAAAGTTCAAGATAGAATTGTCATAAGCAGTTCAGAATCTAGAATCAGAATCCAATTGTGGATCCTTATGCTTGTTGTGAGAATCCATTCTCGAAAATCCCCGTCAAACGCTTGCACAATCCAGAAACACAATCTATAGAATCCAGAATCTTGGTCCAAAATCCCCCCAAACTTTCTTTTAAGATATTTCTCCACAATGGTTAAAAATAAAGAGAATCAAGAAATAAAATATAGTGGGACACTAGACAAAAGAAGACGACGAGAGTCGCTAGACAGAAGAAGCCAATTTTGTCTGTGATTTTGTGATTTGAACTTGTGATTTTTGGGGCACCTGGACATGAGTTGTGATTTTGTGAGTTTTGAGTTCTGATTTGTGGTTTGTTTGTTTGGGGGCAAAATAGCAATTTTCTACCGTTGTACTTTATCCACCCCTTCATATCAACCACAAAATAAACCAAATAACTTTTATACCCTCTTCTAAAATAATAACCCCTTCAATCATATCCACCTCTTTATCCCTCTCTTATTATATCCGCTCCCTGCCCTCCAAAATTTTAACCCGCAAAGACGATTCAGTGAGAGAGCTGAGGTGAGACGATCAAAGACGACTTGAGTCTAGAGGAGAAAAACTAGGGCATGGAAATTTCGATATTGTTACTGGTGCTGGATATGTTCGATATGCATATATTGCCTAGATAACTACACCAAAGCCACTTAAATTCTAACCGCCGAATTTCTGAAATCACATAATTTAACCGCCGAATGGTTCGCCTTGCTCCGCCTAGCCGATTAATCGCGCCTTATGTCCAATTAATTGGCTGGCCACCTTTTCTAACGCGTCGAGGCGCTGATTAGTCAACCGCCTCAGGTGCCTTTTAGAACACTGTCCAATACTACCCCCAAGAAGAGAAAAAAACTAAATAAGAAAGAATACAAAGGCAAGCAATACAAACATGATTATGAAGGGAGTGGTTTAAATGGATATAAACATATGGTCATAAATATAGGAGCAAAAGGAAATACAACTCAAAACAAAGAGAATGATGAATTCTTCTTAGGATAACAGTGAGGGGATCAATATTCAATAGTAACACATCCCCATGGTGCTGGATATACCGGGCATGTTTGATGCCGAGATTGTACCCGAATTCCACGGTACATGGAAACAATATATCAAGCAAAGAAGGTTTCCCATCTCATCAACTTCACAGTTATTCATATCCCTTTAAAAGAAATATTTCCAGAGAGATGGTATACTTGTTTAGATCAATAATTCCTGAGGGTTAAGTGCCTGTCAACCTATATATGAAAAATGAAACAGTGGCAAAAGCAACTTCAAGCTTCTATTTCACCACTATAACTGCTTCCGAGAACTTCCAAGGATAGGTTGGGTATGTCCCTGAATGTATTCCATATGTAGACCCTTCTAATGTCCTTCCCGTGGGTAATAGAATCCTACAAAACCACGCCGCTTGCAAGGATATGTCTATAACCTTTTGCCAATAAGGCCTTGATGGAAAGTTGCCAATCTTGTATACAGAATCGTTACGATAGGAACAAGAATCAAAACTTCATTCCAGGTGTCGAAACAGTTTCAATCACCTTCAAATGTAAATTGTCGAAGACATTACCGATAGAAGAAGATTGAGAGAAAATAGATTAAGATGGTTTGGACATGTCTACTGTAACTAGGGGTGAAAACATAACCGAAGAAACTGAACCAATCAGAAAATTCAGGTTTCGGTTTCGAAGAGTAACAAATTTAACTTTCAGTTCGGTCTCGGGTTTCCCAAGCCGAACCAGAAGTTACATATAGGATCGAGTCAACCGATAAGTGTCTTGATATTTAGTAGTCTTAGGTAGGGCCCCGAACTGATTTTGGTCCACCAAATATTTTGACAGCAATCGGTTTCCATCATTTCTAGACCGAACCGATCGGTCTGGTCCGCCATGCCCAAAATCCCCAACCGGACCAAATCGATTTCACCCCTTTATTTGTAACAACACGCCTTTTTCTAACCCAAAAACTTGCTACATGGCCCAAAATGCCTAAGCCCAAGTTGTTTGGTGGTAAGGTGTGGACCCTTATATCTCATTGAAAACTCCTTTTAACCCACCAATGTGGGACAAACATTGGGGTATTACAAGTTTACAACTATTAACTTGATATATATTGTTGGATCCATGTCCTAATAGTAAAAACCTTTGGGACTATTTGTAACTTAACATGATATCAGATCTTAGGTTGAAGAGGTCTTGGGTTCAAGTCTCTATATTTGCATTCGTTCCCCGTTTGTATTCTTTCGCATTATGTATGGATATTTGCATCTCCACATGTAAAACAGGATTGCACACGAGGGAGGATGTTAAATAGCTTGATATATATTGTTGGACCCATTTCCTAACAACTTATGCTTTTGTGACTACTGATAACTTAACATCAATCTCCCCTATTTTAGTACCCAACATCCTCAATCCCACCAGTAGACCGGGATTTTGCTCCGATACCATCTGTAACGCGCCACATAGACACTGGCCTAGTTACTTCTTGAAGCCTAACCACATAGCACAAAATGCGTAAGTCCAAGTTACTACTAGTAGCTTATGTAATTCTTTATATACCCAGGATCATCAATGTAGGCTTTCAATGTGGGCAGGGTGTTACATCTATCGTAGATCTGTCGATGCAGTAAATAGGAGTGATATGGTTACCGTAGATGGCAGCACTAAGGGGAGGGGTAAACCAAAATCGACTATAGAGATGGTCGTTCGAAGGTTTCATGGACATCTCAGAACAGGATGCCCTCAACAGAGCTCAATGGGAAAAAGGTAACGACCCAATTGATTGGGACTTAAAGGCTCAGTTTGGTTTGATGTGATAAAGTAAAAAACGAAAGAATTAGGAAGCTATGAAAATTTTTGGAGACAAACTTAAAGCATATTTAAATGTTAATAATGATTAAACATGTTGAGGACTACACATTTCAAATGAGATCCCAAGCAAAACAACTCAAAATTAGAAATCAATCTGATTTTTACGTAATGCCAAACAAAGCAATCTTATCAAAGGTAAGTGCCTACAATCCTAAATTTTCCCGGTAATCTTTCAAAAGAGTGACACAAAAGAAACAAGAATAAGAATAAGAAGAACTCAAAAGAAACAAGAATAAGAATAAGAAGAATAAACAAAGGTCAATGGTTTCAGAAGTGTGGGGGTTTTAGGAAAGGTAAAAAGTATCTCCTTTAGACGAAAAGAGTTCAACAGATATTTGACAGCCATAAACGTTATAAAAGAAAAGGGACAATATCTAGGATTAAAGAGTTCGTTGAGGAACGAAGTATGCTATTGTAGGAGAAAACATAAGAAATACTAGATTCTACAAGTAGGGATATAAAAGAGAAAAAAAAGAAAGAACAGGTGGTAGATTTTATGGAAAAGATTGTTGTGATGACAAAGAAATACCATCCCAGTTTCTTTCTACCTTCTTGTTCTCATATACTCCTATATTCTTTTGATGAACAAAGGTAACTAGAGATGACCTTAATGTGAAAGTGTGATGGCCGCCAAAATAATTCATTGTTTCAGAGTTATTAGTAGTGTCATAGTTATCCAATAAAAATACTTTGTGTCAGCTTCGTAGGAAGTGTACGGGGAATAAATCCGTGTATACTTGTTCAACCACATGCTACTTCTCCAGAACCCTAAATCCGTGTATACTTGTTCCACGCTTTCAAGAGATCAACCACATGCTACTTCTCCAGAACCCTAGCACCACAATACAAAAAATGGTGAGAAATACCTACGCCTCTCGTCTACAGTAGGCCCTCCGATGCTCAAGTTAGCATCAAGTACTAAGAGGAAACCCAAATCACTCGATGCATGCAACAGTAAATTACAGAGTACCCTACTCATGGGTATTGAATTTTATTTATAGATGTAGGTCACTTGTTCTCCAAGCAGACGTGCCAAGCAAGGATCCTATTCCCATTAGGAACCCTTGCTTATATGGGATTCCCTCCCATATCGTTGCTCAATTTCCAACACTTAGGGCAATACAATATCTGCTGTACAGAATTCCACCTTACATTAGGAATCCTTGCCCATATTGGAATCCTCTTCCATTATGGAAAAGCAATTCCAATCTGTAATTCACCGGATACTTCCTATCACATAGGATACCAGTTTCAGGACCTTCCAGAACACACTCTACTGCCTTCCCTCCTAGGATGGTTAAACTAGAGTTTACACTCCGTGCACCATGGTACACCATAATCACATTCACCGTGTTAAAGCATCCAACTCAAAACTAATTGGCAATGAGTGGAGAGCCCAGGCTCATATACTAGCTTTGGAGGTTATAATTAACCAATGTGGGACAAACTCTAACACTCCCCCGCACGTGCAACCCCTGACCCGCACGTGGAAAGGCAAACAACGGATCCACAACATTGGGATCATAACGAAACATGGTGCACTTATGGCACAAACAACGGGGCAATAACCAAGAGAGTCTTGTCCAAAATCCTCTGAAGCCTAGCTCTGATACCATGTTCAAGCATCCAACTCAAAACTAATTGGCAATGAGTGGAGAGGCCGCCCAGACTCATATACTAGCTTTGGAGGTTATAATTAACCAATGTGGGACAAACTCTTACACACCGTGCACCATACCACTTGCTCGGCAACGTCTTCATGCACCCTCACGTGGTGTAGCCGACCAAGGCTACCATCACGTGGTGTGTGCCAACCAAGCATGTGACTCATACGTGCTCGGTTAATTCTATATTGTCTGGGGAATTACACACTTCAGGAAGCATAGATGTATAAGCTATTTTTATGGAAGTGAAACAGACCAAGATTTTATTGCTTGCTCATATATAATTTGTTGCTTTCTAATTATCCCTGAAAGAATTGGAACGAAATGCTATTTGTAGCCCTAAAATAATGATGATTGAAGCAGTCTCAGAAATAACCATAAAGTAGCCTTGAAAGAAGAGAGATTTTTGTACCAAAGAAATAAAAGAAAATTTTACTTACAGTAGAGTACTCCTCATTTCCATCCCAAACAACCATTTTTGGCAATTTGGTTTCCTTGTAAATTTCAAATGTTTCAGCAAAATCTTCCCACTGCTTGACCCCGACATAACCAAATACGAGATCACGGTTTGCAGAGGCGGCAGCTCTCAATGTCTTGATTAATACTTTTGATTTCTCATCTTCCACATCCTCCACAATTGTCAGAACAATTTTCCTTTCATCATCTTTCAACAACTTTAGTGTATCATAATTTATGGGAACAACCAGAGGTAACAAATTTTGCTTTACAAAATCCTCCAAGAATTGATCTGACATGTTTAAAAAGAGGGAAGGTCATATTAACATTTCCATTAAAGCACTTTCTCGTTCACCAGTTGAAGAGATGCCGATAATATCAATGCAAATAAGAACAAATTTCAAACTTGTAAAACGAAGTTATCAAAAGAAATTTATACAAATGTCAGAGTTTAGGCTAGTTATTGATTAAGCTCGAAGTGAAAATATGGAAAATATTGCAAACTCAAAGCAATGTTTACTAGCAAATTTAAGATGAAAAATCTTCAGGATAATTGAGGGCGCCGGTATTCAGGGACGCATAAAGGTGATACACGGTCTTGGGTAGAACTCAACCCCAAAAGCTAGCTCATGAAGTGAGGGTGCCCTCACGCTTATATATTTCAAATTACTTTGGTAACCAGGTAATGTGGGACTTCGCTTCACAAAAGGACAGATTGGATATAGTCCTAATAATTGGCATAATAACCAAAACATGAGACCATTAATAGATGATTATGAGTAAGGAATATAGACCAGCCAACATAACACATTATTTTTCAGAGGGCCGTCATACCACATCATGTCGAATTCATATCTTGCTGGAAAAATAAAAGATCAAAGAGTACACATGGGCAGTAGAGAAGAAATTGAGAAACTATATCATTAGATGTGGTTTTCACTAGAGCTTCTATTGATCACACAGGCTTTTCCCCTCTCTACATATCTTGAAGGACCACCAAAAGGCCATTCTTCCACAACCCAAGTTCAATTTGATACCTGTGAAAACCATAGGAGTCAAAATATCGAGCTCCTACCAAGTTTTCCATTTTCTGTTTTCTATCTTTTTTTCCTCTTTGCTTTTTGGTGCAATTTTTAGAACTTCATTACTTAAAATTCACATTATTTATGGTAGTGCACTAACTGAAACCTCATTATCTCTGGGAACCCACCCTAAAAATGGACACAAAAAGCCATATCATAAACTATGGATACTTCCCGTGAAACGACCAAGAGGGTATTCACGACCAGCTCATTGAAGGTAAATGATACACATTTCATCAAGCTGACCTTTATGAAGTTTCCAAAATCCACCGAGTAAAAACAAAACCAGCAAAGCAAAATAAGCAATTTGCAATTCAACTCCTCAACCTCTCAACAAAACACAATCCCGTGAGAATATAGGTATTTCCAAGCAAACCAAGCTTCTCATCCCACTTCAGTATCTAATATCTATCCAGTCATTCACAAAATGCAAAAAGTAAAGGATGTGCCAACTCGAAACGTTTTTTAGTATAAGAGATAACCATACTGACCTACTAGCCCACCAAACAACCAGGAATCAAGCAATAACCTTTCCACTACTACGGAAAGGACATATCATGGGAAGGGCATGTCTGACAGATATATACTCCTATATCTATCTAGGAAACTAATTTTAAACAACATATAATGACATAGTAGACGTGTAGAATAAATTTTGACGTTCAATTTAGAAAATGTATTTCAATCAACCAGAATGATTTGGGCTTTATAATTCCTTAAAACTATAAACTAAGCAGGACAACAAAGAAATTTAAAAAACACAAATCCCATTGCTCAATTTAATCTATAGATTACACTTTCTTTTCCAGACTAACAATGTGACTAGCAGTTTTTTCCTATGTATGTCAGTGAGGTGATCATGTGTGCCCCAAGTGTGAGAAGCTCGACCGGTTTTAATACGGAAGTATGATGAAAAAATATCAGACAATCTTCATGCTAGTCCAACATGGTCTGGGAGTGTCAGATGAGCAACTCTCAGAATTGCAACCGCTTGTTAGCTTCTTGTACTAAATTTTTGCAGGGGATCATCAAATTCTACTTGAGATATTCCACTCTCCAATTTAACATAGAAGAACATCAAGTGATGCAGGTCCTGATTATTCAAGGGCATTGGATGCGGTAAGATTGAGAAAAGTCCTAAATTTGGGCATTATCGGCATCACTACACTGCTTTCAAACTTGTACTACATTTTTACACTTGCTAGGCCAAGCTTTTACCTTCCCCAAAAAAAGTTAGGTTACCAATAACCAAGCCTTTATTTGACTTCTCAAACACAAAAGCGAGGATGCTCAACTAAGATCTCTCCAAAAAAAAACCTCTGAATCAAGATCATGTGAATCAAAACCCTGAATTGCTAATATTTGAACAGACGAAGTTCAAAAGAGCTTCCACTTATGGAGTTGCAAGTATTAACATCAATACAGATATCCACCAACCTTCAAAGGGGCCATAAAATATGCTCTGTTCACTGTAGCTTGGATGAAGTGATGCCAAAGCAGGGACCTTATCAAAATCATACAGCATCATGATGTCCTCTGAAAAATCTTTTGCAACAGAAAACCAAGCTTTTTTCTTGTACTTGATTGCCAGATTTGATATCACAGATTCATCTAAGCCAAAGCCTACATAGATTGGAAAATCAGTCCCAGCTGCTTCAACAAAGTCACTAATAGCAGAGTCAGAGTTGAGAACAGCAACATCTGGACCAACAAATTTCCTCAAGTATTGAACAAGTAAATCTGCTTTCCTGGGGCCCCGGTAGTCTGTTGGAACTCCATGCATAAATATTTTTAACGTAGGAAACCCACTGCATCACCATAAGATATGTTTCAGAATTCAATGTACCAAAAGGAACTGCCACACAGTTGCAGATTGGAGCGCAGGACTCTTGCAAATTGCAAGCACTACTTTGTGCAAAAGTAGTAACCTAAACAATACTTTACTATGACAAAAAAAATAAAACTAACCTCCATTGCCTAGAATCCCTAGATATTAAACGATATTAGAGTGTAGACAAGCAAGGACATAGCAGCTTACTCGATCTCATATTTATTAGCAAGACCACTGAACTTGTCGGCATTTACTTTCGCAATTACTATGGGCTCCTTCAATCCAGCGAGAATAGAAGCAGCTTTGTCTAACTGTAAAGCAATAATTAGAGTTGTAATCTTCTAGCTTGGCATTTAAACTTCATTGGAAAAGAAATGTGAGTTCTGAAAGCCCATAGCAGTTAGCAAAGAGGAACTGAAGAAATCAAGCATCTTCGAGTAAGCTCGTAATTCAGTAGCTTTAACTTACGCTCAAACTTCTTTTAGACCTCAAGAAAGAGGCAATAGTCAAAGAAGACATGCATGGCCAATCCAAAGTTCAATGCCAATGATAATTATACATAATCACTGATACAGCAAAATAATGCAAACTGTTCCATTCAATATGCATAAAGAATGGAAAATAAATGTAACTTTGGAGCTCAACAGTTTGACCAAATGACCAGTGCTTACAAAAACTCGTGTAATTCACCAAAAAGGAAGTTCCCTGAAACTCACACCTTCATTTTGACTAACAATTATACTTCAAAAAGGTAGCAAATACATGTATAAATGTATCTGTATCTATGAAGATAGATATGTACACATACCTCAATATATACATAAATACACAAGCAATTGTCATTGCCAGGAAATTTAGCTGCATTATGATCTAAACAATCAGAATAATTTCTCTCTAGATCTGGTGATCAACCAAATCCAGAATAAAAATCATTTTTATGGTTTCAAATTTTCGCTATACTCTCATACATCAGAAAGTGCAGAACTGAAGGACTTGTCCTCCTACAAGATCTCTTTAGTCAAAATGTAATGTATAATTAATTGACAGGCGACTGTCTCAATCCGGTCACCTTTACCATTGCACTTCTAGCAATGTGATAACTATCTGAGTAGAGAATCTTCCCGATTCCAAATTCCAATATGGACTTTCTCGCCACTTAGTTCATTTTGGAATCAATGCCAAGGGCTTGAAGCCTTCAAGATTCCAAACATATATCTGTTTACGTACATGTAACGCCCCAGTCAACGTCTCCATCACAAAATTTTGAATATCCTTCCGGACTTCATTCCCAGAATGAGTATAACCAGCTGGGATTAGTTCTATAGACAGTAGTTCACCATGCTCACAGTGTTCAAGTGTAGTCCATCAGGGTATTCAGATCATGAGGAATGGAAACGGGAGCACGGTACCCCTCATGAGTCATGACTAAATTGCAATATGAAGGCAGGAACACAGATTACAATTTTATTATTGCCTACGAAGGCTTGTATATTTCAATACTATAATTTGCAGGGGCGGATGAAAGGCTAGGTGAGCGGGTGCCCCTGATTTGTTAATAACAGCCACAAAAACTTGTTAATATCAGCAAAATTATAAATGTTGGCACCCCCTCTCTGCAGCCCAAACCCAGTTTATTATAGAAAGAAATCATAGTAATCAATCTTTTAAATTGGAGGATGTAGGACCTTTAATATGTATGAGTTCAAGAAATGGACTTACCCACCTAAGTGGACGAAATACCTAAACTGTAAAAACCTTAATAAGACTTTTTTGCTCGGCGTCACTAAAGGTTAAGAACTTAACCATATCTTTTGTTTGTTTTAGGGCTTTGGTTGAGTTGTATCTCTTCAAAACAATTACTCTGAAATTTACCATGTTATGTATCTTTTTGCAAAGCCAATATAAACGGTTAATTTTTCCGTGATCTTGCACTCTGATATATTTTATGCTTGACGTTTCAAACTAATAATTTACTTCATTGGATCGATCAACAAATACGAAATGAAAGAGAGTATGTTATAGTTCCTTGGTAGTGTAGAAGACTTATTTTGGGTGCTTGGTAGCATAGAAGACTTATGTTAGGTGCGTTACCACCAATTATTTCTCCGTCTGGGTTGGCGAAGCTCCACCCCTAGCTTTTTGGTTCGTCGCATTTGATTCTTTTAAGCCTCAGGAAAATGTTGAAAGGCTGAGTAGGAAAAACTTTGGGGATCTCATTTGGATTGCCAAATTCAGTTTCTTGGAACCACAGTGTACCATCTGGGGCGTTCCAAACATTAATTCTATCAGTGTTTTCCTCGAACTCTAACATGGGCAAAGAGAAGCTGTAATACCCCCATTAGGGATGTTGGATTCTTATAATAATCAGGATATGCTTCCATACTGACTACCCAGTACCAGTAATGTATTATTTCTTGGAAATATCCAAGCAGGAAATTATAAAAAATGGACAAACAAGACTGCATTGGTTGATGATTCAATTTCTCCATGCAAATTTTTTCTTTTTTTTTTCTTTTTTTACTGATTTTTCTTTGTTGCTATTTTACCCCTGAAATGGAACATATACAATCAGATTCTCAGAATTGGCGAGCAAGCCAAAAGGCAAGAACAATTAAAAACATGTATATATATATATAAATATCTAAGCACCTAATATAGAGATATAGAGCAAAATGAATCCGAAATGCATTTTTTTGAAGATAAGAAACCTATATAGACATATAATATGTATCATATGATTAATCGCATGATCTGAATTTCCACACACACACACACACAGACCTCGGGGGAGAGGCGCTTGCAGTGGCCACACCAAGGGGCGTAGAAGTCGACGAAGACATAGTCAAAGGTGGAAATGGCAGCATCGAAGTTGGATTCGTCCAGCTCTAATACCTTCCCATCGATGGCGAACTGGGTCGAAGAAGAGAGAGATTGTTGGAGAGAAAGAGAGATTATGAGGGCGAGCAAAATCAACCTCATCGCTCAATAGAACAATTGTACTCGTAATCAACAGAACTGAGGAAGATGGATGAAGACGATCGAAATGTGTTCCTGAATTGTGCTTTTTTTTCTCCCTTCCGTATTTCTTTCTGATTATTTGGAGAAAACTTGATGATCGGGAGCATATGATAGCATATATGGTAAATTATTAATGGGCAAAGTATCAGCTTAAGAAACTAGTCAATGACCAAGCCACTAAATAATAATACTCCCTCCGTCCGTCTTTGTTTATCCATTTTCGGCATTCGTGTCATGTTTTAAATTGTCCATATCGTTCAATTTATAATGAGTTTCATGATTTTGAAAATTTCATATAATAGAGCTAATTGACATCTATCAAACAAGATCCATATTGAATATTTTTAGAGATTCGTATTAAAAACAATGTACGATTTTTTAAGAGGTGTGAAATAGTGAAAATGGACAAACATAGACGGACGGAGGGAGTATCAAACAATAATAATAATAAGATGGAAATTTTAATTAGACATCTTGTACCAATATTATCATTATGATTTCATCATAAACATTTTGAATACTTATGATTTCATTACGTAAATGAATTATCGGACCATTATGCCCTCATAAATTATTTTAGGAGTATATATTCTATTCTATTAAATAAATTCTAATAGTAACTACTAGACCAAAAAATCCGGCCAAACCATCTTGTTTCCCATCCTGTTTTTCACGTCAATTATAGGATGCAATCACATTTAAGGGTTTATTTACATACTTGTTTGATTTGTGAGTAATAGCTGTTTCATTGCCTTAACCTAGGGTGATTTTGAATTTCAAATTCAATAGTCCTAAGCAAATTAATAACACACACCCATTTTGATCTATCAACTGGAATCAATCAATTCTTCAGCCAATTCATGGGTATCAAAAAGTTGGATTCAATCAATTCATCAAGCAACTTCATGTGTAGGTTTCGAAAAGGTATCCTATGTCGCCATTTTTGGAGTTCCTTTTTGTGAAAACAAATCACACCTAACCATAGTCCACCATAGCCGCCACCGTACGCCGTCGTCCGAGATTTGTTTCTAACGTACAGATCGGTGATGGTGGGGTTTTTTTTTTCCGATTCAAATTGTGAGGTTCAAGATCTTGTTAATGGTGGTTTTTTTTTTCCCAATTCAATCTGGTGTTTTTTTCTTCGTACTAATGTTTTTGTTTTTTTCCTGACCATGTTCAAGATCTTGATAATGGTGTTTTTTTTTTTTAATTCAATGTGGCTGGATCTTGTAGATGATGGTGGTGCCCCCCCCCCCCCCCCCCCCCCCGGGATTCTTGATAGTTTTTGGCTCTCTTTTTTGTGGTTCAAAAACAACCATATTTCAACACATGATTCATGATTTTCCACACAGAAGTTGGTTATTTTTTTTATTCAAGGTTAATGTTCTTTTTCAATACAGTAAAAATGGTAAATCAAACCATGTTCACATGTCCTTTAAAATATAGCTATTTCATACAGTGATCATGGTTTATTGATTCGCTAATTTGTATTATTTCATATAGTAAACATGGTTAAATATGAAAACCATGTTCCCTATATGTTCACAATTAATCAATAATCCAGCAATGTGACGATAGAAGCAACATATGATTAATAAATAATCCATATTCCACGCATGAACATTAGGTTGCAGCAAATGGTTAATCAATAAACCATGTTCCTTGTGAAAACTCACCATTTTGCAATGAAATCTTCTACTTAAATGCGAAAATGGGTACATGGTTAATAAATAATCCATGTTCCATGCAAGAACATTTGGTTGCAGCAGACATGGTTAATCACTAAACCATGTTCCCTGTGTAAACACACCATTTTACCATGATATCTTCTACTTAAATGGGATAACGGGGTAATGGGTTGTTTTAAAATGGGATGTTGGCTGCTTGATTTTTGGGATTATTGTCATCATTAGTCTATCTTATTTTTTGCATAGTCTATGGAAATCAATTAATTTATCATGTTTTCTTTGTTTGTTGTAATAAGAAATTGTTCGTTCTTTTTTTTTTTTTTTTGTCAAAATGAATTTTTTCATTCCTTTTTTTTTTTGTTGAGATTTTAGGTGTGAGAAGATTAGGAGAGAGAATTATAATATTATCCATTCGTTAATTCTAATCTATTCTATCCTAGGGGGCTGGGGGAGAGGGATGAGTGCTTATGAGAATCGAACCCTGCCCATGTGCATGGGAGTATAAGGGAGGCACCAACCGCACTCCACTCCACTTGCAGAGAATTATAAGATTAGGAAAGATAGATTTTTCAAGATAGGAGAGAGAGAGAGAGATAAATTAGGAAAGATTAGGAGAGAGAAATGGTGTTTTGGGGTTTATTTGAATTTTAGGATGGAATCATAATGATCTTTTTTGTACAGGATGCCTAATTAACTCTCTTATGTGATATCATAGACTAAACTGTGTTGCTGAGACCCCATTTTATGAAACTGATACATTAGTTATACATATATTTTGTCTTTGTAACTTTTCCTTTAGCAAAACCAAAATAATAATAATAATAATAATAATAATAATAATAATAATAATAATAAACTAATAATCATAATTTGTAGATTAGGTGGATATCTAGGGCGCTAATCGAGTCAAACAAGCCAAACACAGTATTGATCAGGCTTGGTTCGATTCTTATTACAAGTAGTGTCCAAGTTTGTCTTGAAAACTTTTAAAGACTAATTGTTCAAGCTTGATTTAGATTTAAAGTTGTCTTCGATATGCTTGGCTTTGAAAATATGCAAATCAATCTCAAGCTTTTAAAGCCTAAATTTTGACTCGTGAAGTTTTGAGGTTTCAAGCTAAGCTAAGCTGAAATTTCAAAATGAAATTGGTTAATTTAAAACCAAAAAAAAAAACCAGCGGCATTAATATAAACGTAAAATCCAGTTTACTAGCTACTATTCATTAAAGTAAAAAACCTCAAATTTATCTTAAAATCCACGTCTCATTTCTTATTAGGATGCAATAGTACTATAAAAAAAAACTGGTTAAAATACCTATGTGAAAGATTGACCCAAATCTCATATTTTGGGATATTTGTTAATCTATCCATATTTTTGCATATGGAATGACCCCATGTTCACGAGCCTATTGAGCCAAACACACATGTTCAAGTTTGGCTTGAATTCATAAGCAAACAAAAGAAAGTAATTGAGCTGACCTATATTTTTGTAAACAAGTTTGAACAAGCCAAAAGTCGAGCTGAGCTCAAGTTGTTTGGTTCGCTTAGCAGCCCTAGTGATATCGCTCCACATTTTCATTGCTTGGCTTACATTTAATTGATGTTATGTGCCAAAATCAAGTCATGGTGATCTTTCGATCACCTGGCCATTATATACTGATACGAGTTGATAGTCATCCCTGCTGATATCCATTTATCCCAGAAAATCTCAATTACTCTTCATTTTATTTTTCTGCAAATATAAAATCTCAATTACTCTTCATTTTATTTTTCTGCAAATATATGTCTTCCACTACACAAACATTTTCACACCTTTATCCTAACAGCTGACTAAACTTTTTACTTTCGCAGTATTCTCTGCATTAATCATTCAAATTCTCCATATTCCTTTGTAATTCTCCGCTAATGGATCGTTTGGGAGAAATTTCCACCCAGTTAGGCAAGAAACACAGGCATGCAGATTCATCCCATCCACAAAGTCGAACGCTACAGCAGTATTCCAAAATCAAAGAACCAGAAAACCATAATATGGAACATAAATGGCATGTAATTCAAATGACTAATAGAAGAGTGTTCAATACAAGTTCGCCAAATGACAACATCAAATCGTGCTCCTACAAAAGAATTGCAACTCCTATAAAATAATCAACAGAAATGTCATTGTCGCATTTGCCCCAACATCTTGTGTTAGCTTCCCTCCTCTTCTGCTTCCTCTTCTTCCCTTCCTTTTTCTCGGAAGGGTAAAATTGCTTGACTACTATGTAATACTATAAAATAAAAACTATCCTATGCTGCTCTCACCATCCAACTAGTCAAGACAGCCTGCCAATCAGCATGAACTTCAGTACATGGTTCTTGACAATATAAGAACCGGTGTGAATACAGATTAGGTCTTCGATCTAACTAAACTGCATTTCAAAGTCATTCCACCCTTGCCCGTTTCGAATGGGTTTGCCTCATCCAATCAAAACAATCCTCTGAAGTCCCTGAGGGATAGGCGAGCTGCCACTGAACAACTTTTTTTTGCTGTAAAGAATATTGATCAAATCAGCAATCCAAATCTGATATTGGAATCTTTTCACAAGGAATAGCGACTTACCCATTCCCCAACAAGAGGCCCATCTTTAAGCTGCAAAACGCTCTTAATATCCTTCCCATCAACCAGTGGCTTTCTTTCCCAGGTTTTCTCCAGACCTACAATTTTTTGTAAACACATTATAAAAAGGGAATGTAAGTGTCGCTGGTAAGTAATACCAACATGTCATCACAGGGAACTGAGTGATTTTCTTTACACGCCTTACAAGGGGATGGAAATCACCCTCTCTTCCGTACAATAGTGGGTTCCACAGAGCATTATCAAAGTTCAGCCTACTAGAGTAAACTTCCATTTGAACTTTGGCATAAGAGAGATGCTTATTATACCCATGAGAGTTTATTGGGAACTTAACAATTCTACCTCATGTAGATCCCTAGGTACCCCTCCCTCCCTCCCTCTCTAGAGTAAACATTAAACACATCTAACAACCGGTGCTATATGCGTACAAAATTCAAAATACAAAATGCTGCTGTACGTGCCAATACCATCAAGAAATTCACTTGCCAAGAAATAAGCTAATTTGACTAAATTGTAGTGACACAAGAGGGTTAGATACAATATCCAGGCATCTGAGCCCTCAGTACAGTTCCACCAACTGTCAGTTCACAAAATTTTACAATTTATCTGCTTTTGTGCCACGTATTGAATTAATTTTAATCTTAAGATCTTTTTGGCTATACGCCAAAACAAAAGGAAAAAACCCATTAAGTTGTAATTCTAAAGATTCTATCAAACTCCTCCCATACAGTCTGCAAGGAAAGCAGCCAAGTAAGAAGCGGCTAGTTACAGCTCCAGTTTTTGACATTACCATCGGGTACAAAGGGGTCTGTTATTTATAGTGATGCTTCACATAGAGGACTTGGTTGTGTTCTAATGCAAAATGGAAAAGTAATTGCTTATGCTTCTTGCCAATTGAAATCACATGAAAAGAACTATCCCACACATGACTTGGAGTTGGCAGCAGTAACTTTGCAATAAAAATATGGCGTCACTACTTATATGGGGCTTCTTGTGAGATATACACTGTCCACAAAAGTCTCCAGTATTTATTTACTCAGAATGAGCTAAATTTGAGGCAAAGGAGATGGCTTGAATTTATGAAAGACTATGACTTGCCATCCTCTACCATCCCGGCAAGGCAAATATGGTAGCAGACGCATTGAGTAGATAAACTTCAGGGAACCTATGTTATTTGATTACTTCTCAACAAACTTTGGTTGGTGAAATGGAGAAGTTGAAACTGAAAGTCTCTTTTTATATTTCAAATTCCATGGTGCTTTTAGTGTACAACCATTAAGCTGAAACAGCTGGAAGATAAATTCCTGAAGAAAATTGTTGATGACTCAAAAGTTGAGCCAAATGTAGACTTTTCATTTGAGAATGATATCCTGAAGTTCAGAAACAGAGTTTGTGTACCAAAAATTCGAAGAGAAATATTGGGCCCGAAGCCCACAACTCTAAGTTTGCTGTACAACTACATCCCGGGAGTACCAAAATATTATCACCTCTACTCAGCATGATAATGTTTTCCACTCCTTTGTCTAATCCAGGATCTTAGATTCAGATATAAACATAACAATGACACTGTTAAAAAAAAATAAAAAAATGGAATAGACATTGACCACCATCTCCAAATCAAATTGGTCCCTCAGTTGACATGTCAAGTAAAAGCAATAAATTTGTATTTGGAAGACCATGAATAACTAAGGTCCCCTTTCCAAGCAGGAAAGAAGTGGGACTTCAAAAGATAAATTTTGTAGTCACGCCCATTTTGTTCAGAAAATGTAACACGGGCTAGTAACCTAATGTTGAAAAACAGTGGAGCGCACCCCAGTATTTCAAAAAGCCCCACTCACAGCATGTCAATGATGATTAAAATAGAAGCGAAAATCCAACATCAATAGAGAAGCTAATAGTGTTGAAAAAGGGACATGGGCAATACCCAGCTCTAGAATTGCATTCTCAACTCTCTTGAATGTTTGTGACCTCTTCTCCAATTTGAACTGCTCAGCTGACGCTTCTTTAGTATCATCAATATTGGTGGGGTATAGCAACACAGAAGCCAAAAGTGCAACGCGCCAAAAATCTTTGATTTTCCTTAGAAGCAAGCCTACAGACAAATGGTTTGATGTGAGAGAACAGTCGAAAAAACATCAGTCATTGAGTTAGTGAATAATCTGATCAAGGAAAACCATGAATAATTATCTGAAGACAACAGAAGTCATCTCTCGATTGTATCATAACTTCAACACGACCACAAGCTGAAGCAGCGAAATTCTTCATGTCAAAGTAAAACGAAACTTTAAAAACACTACAATGTCATCGAGTCAAAGATGTATTTAAGGGACAAGATGAGATGATCAGGCTACAAAAGCTCTGGAATCAAACAACGAATCATGTTAAAAAACTAAATTTCTTCCTCATCATTTTTTCCCCAAATAAATTACTGAAAGCCAACCAAGGCATGAGGTTCATTTTTATACTGCTCATATCTTCAACAGGAAATGTTCCTTGTGCGATTTAGAGAAGTACTTACACTTGAAGAAATCATATCAATTTGGAGCTCTTACAATGATGTTGCCTCTGGAAATGAAGTCAAAGATATGACAACGTAGGAGCTAAGTAAGAATATAGAAATAGCAGATTTATTTATCAATTTATTAATTTTTTTAAACCACTGTCTAACGTTTTTTTTTTCTTTCTTTAACAGTAACAAAAGAAATTTATTGATCTTTGGAAACAAATTACAAAGATTAAAAGGACCCAAAGCACGAGGCATCACAACTGAGCAAGAGAAGCCAACAAGGCTCCCTCTTATTCCGACCTACCAAGCACGGATACTCTATTTTGGCCTCCGTAACGTATCGTATGCGTATCAGATACGGATACTCGGATGGTTGTCAGAATCGCACGATTCACGATTCTATGCAAAAACGATACGAATCTATAGGTGAATCAAGGTTGATATAGAATCGGAGGTGAATCGTCCGATTCACGGTTCAATTCGCGATTCGATTCCCGATTCACGCAAAAACGATTCGAATCTTTAGGTGAATCAAGGTTTATCACAACTTTCATTCGACAATATGAAACCACTATTGCTATTTTGCCTTGTTTTTTCTTATAGAAAAGTACGAATATGAGATCATATAGTACGGGAAATCATATTCCTTATTCAATGGAGACGTATCTACCAAGGATATGTAATTTCACAAATCAATCTTTTTGGTTCTTGTACCTCTAAATCATAGACCAGGGCATGGCTCTGAGGCTCGAACTAACCCACATACGTTGCCGTATAAGCTAGTTTCCTACCGATTAGGCTACAAGCTTTATTTTGTAAGCTTTTTATTATGAATTCTTAACATTTATATGCATATATCGATGTTACTATAGTATTTATTTTGCTATGATGCCATGTGATCATCAATTTATAGTAGAAAACAATCTTAAATATGTATTTTAGCTTAAATTTTTCAATTTTACAATGTATCTATATCTTTATTATGTAGAGGCATAGATACATTTTCCAATGTATTTGTGAAAGTTGGACCGAATCGTTACGATTCACGATTTGAAAAAGGGTCAATTCGATTCGCGATTTGACAACCTTGGCTCGGACACACTCCGGATACGTAACCGATACCTTCTTTTAAGTATCCAGAATTTAAATTTATTGTTTGGTATTCGGATACGTTTTGGATATGCTAGAATACGCTGCAGTTACACACGGGGGTAAATATATTATTATTTGAAATGTGGGTCAAAAGTGTAATTAGGGCAAGGGTCCCCGCGAGGAATCACGAAAACAAAAAAAAATGGCCAGGAATATATACTTATAATGGAATATATTTATTTTTATTAATTTTATATTCAACATATCCCCCAATGTACTGTATCCGACTTTTTGGAAAAATCATGAATCCACATATCTGTATCCGTATCCGTGCGCACCGGATTCGAGGGAAAGCACTGCCTAAGTGTTGATGGTTTAGTTGGAGGTAAAGACGAATATTCATCATCCCCATCACTCCATAAGCTGTTACATATATCAAGACAGTTTCGATTTATCCATTCACTTATAGGACCTTCTCTTACACATTTATTGAGAAAAACAAAAGAATTATTCTAGGTATGAGTATGACACGCATTATACCACCATAGAAGGGACTTTCTCATTGACCTCAACCTCGTAGCTGACACTTCCTACGAGATTATCTGACCACCTACATATTGCCAAATGAGAGGTTCAGATGAGATCCTTCCAGGTTGTCGGAGGGTCAGACATCAGACCTACCAACCCACTCTCCACATTGCTAACAAAAGAGAATAAAGAACAGGAGCTAACTAAAGATCAATGATTTATTGGGAAAAAGAAAAAGTGAAGGACATGCAGGTGGTATTTTAAAACCTTGCGCTCAACAAGTTAGAATATGTACGTACCCATTTCCAAATCAAGAATAATGTGATTCCCAGTTAATACACAGATTCTTTAAAGTTTCTTAAAAAATGAGACTCACCTAAAATTAATTGTAGAAGAGAAGAGGGATCAAATTGAATCACAAGAAGCTAAGACTAAGAGTAAAAGGCAAGAACATCTACCTGCCTTAATCCGCAATTTTGAAGCAACAGGAACATCAAGAATCCCTCTTCCCCAATCAACTTCAGCAATTTTTATGTCTTCATTATCAGACAAAATAAGAGGAATCAAGGATACAAACTCCTCAGTTGCATTGTGTACACGTATAACCTACAGTTAGAAAACACAGTGGTCAAGCATACTCATATAAATGAACAAGAACATTCAGAGGATGATGCACCGAAAATGAAAAGGATCAATCAAAATCTAGAATGTTCAAAGACGATTGATATTTTTGGGGAATTAAAAGTAATGGTTATGAACTAACTGTTTCAGCATCGCTCGCCTTTAGCTTGAGAGAGTTGCGAAAGATGTAATTTACAACTGGAACCTGTAGAGCAGACACAGCCGTAATCTTGACCATGAAGTTAGGAAATCCAAGAAAACGCACATATATATAGACTACACTTAAAATCCATTTATAGTTTACCATAGAAATATAACAAGATCAATTTAAAAACAAAAGAAAAAACAGAAAAAACAGGGACAGCTATTTTGAGAGCTAAACACAGTTAAAATAGCTTATTTTGGCAAGATGAAAATTGTTAAAACAAGAATTAGGAAGCCAGTTGGATGACAATCACAGATCCATGTATACAAAACTCGAAAATGAGTTGCACACATGGACCTTCGTCCCTAACGCCTCATATTTTTTGTGCCATACATGCGCAATCACACACACACGGAGTTGGGGGAGAGAGACAGAGTACCTTTTTAGATGCAGTCACACACACACACACACACACACACACACACACACACACACACAGAGAGAGAGAGAGTACCTCTTTAGATTTGTTATCTTTGTATGTACTACTTCTAAGCGGCAGAAACAGTGTTGTGTATAGGCCAAGCCTCCTTTGTTCATCCTAAATTGCACACAGGACAGAAATCAAACTTCAAATCCAAGAAACATCCTAATACATACGCAAGACAACAAATGACAATAACAGGAGAAGTAATGAGTTATGCACAAACCAACCGATTTGAAGAAATATAAACCCTTGAGGTGGGGGTAATAAACTTTTGTGGTAGATAACAAGAAGAAAAAACAGTAACCACAGATGAGACAAAAAACCAGAGCGCGGCAAAAAATGAGTCAACAAACCACAGAAACCAGAACTAGATATTTACTTGCTCTTCTAGTACACAATGCCATGAACTTAATGCAACAAGTCAAGAACACAAAGGCCATCTTTTCACTTTTTCTTGCAACCAATACCACTGATCAACTGAGACAAGTACATTGATTCCAGCGTGAGCAAAAATGTAGCATTCAAATAGAGTTTACACTCTCCTTTTTTATAACCACGCGCCCTTTTCTGTCTTATTGCAATGTGAATTTACAATGTTGTCCTTCCATGCAAACAAGGGTATACAAATGTAAGGTTAATTTTGTATATTTCACATCACAAAATGACAAAAAAAAGGAGTGTGGTTATAAAGTGAAAACCAATGACCATTATAAATCATAAAAGTAGTAGATAAATTGGGTTTGCGTACCCCAAAAACCAAATTAATGACGTCATGTTTACTAATTACTTCCGCCTGACACTTTGAGTATAGTTATCTTTTTGTAGTTCCACAACTTGATTCTAGCAGATCTTTGGTATGGAATGTATCAGAATTGTGAGATAATTTGAGCACTGATGAACACAAACAAGCAGGTCAATCTAAATGAATATGTACAACTTTGTTTGTATATGTCACGAGTTATGACTTGGCAATATCTTAACTAAGAGATTGTTCTTTATTGACAAACTGACTTAAAGTAAATCATCACATATTCCAATCATGGGGTCCCAGTCCAAAGTAGAACTAACAGGCCTAATGTTCTTCTGCCAGCATTTTCTAGAGCACATCATAAATCAGATGCCACATAAGGCGCCACAATGTCTTGCTTTATTTCGAGGTCAGATCTCATAGTTTTCTTTACGTAAAATTAACTCTTCAGTTAAAATTCTCCCAATTTGTCCTCAAACACAAATTTCATGCTTTAAGAGCGTCTTTCCTCACCAAAATTAATTTAAGAAGCCTTTTGCCTTTTGGAAAGAAAGAAATAATTCAGAATAGGCAAAATAAAGATGCTTTTGCAAAAAAAATATTAGAATTTAAGTGCAGGAACAACACAGTGGAAAATAGTACGTAATTTTAGGTGACAGAAAAATGAGAGACTAACTAGAGCTCAATGTTGTCAGGTGACTTGGTCACCCTTGGGTAAAGCAATTAAAGCTCATCGTAAACTTTAAATGGCCTACTAAAAACTTTACAAGCCTATTCGTGCATGTGATCTAGTGCACATCTGTATGTTTGCAATCCATATATGACCCGTATGGCCGTATATGACCACTCACAGATAAACAGGAAAACACTTCAGCAAATAAATATTATAATTCAAGCAAAAATAACAAGTGTTTGTCTGTTTCTGCAATCCTATATTACTTGACATGAAACTATTATAAAAGCATATATCCCCATTGGCACCTTCATTAATAATATCTACAGTCTACTTATCCTTTTCTATGCAAAAAATGTAGAAACATGAAAATATAGAAGAGCAAACATGTATGTTGCGCTACTCACATTGAAGGTAGAGCATCCAATAAGATGCATAAGGTTCCAGGCAGCATCCATATAAGCGACACAGCTCCTGAAAATATATGAAGCAACACGGGTTAAAAAACAGAAGCAAAAAACATCAAAACACAGAAAAATTATGTTTCTATTAATCGGCTTTAAATTAGGGAGGCGAAGGAGGGAATATTTAAGTTGACCAAAAGTTACAATTGCGTCACATGCAGCAGAGAACATGCTTTTGGACCTATGTAATCTTGGTCACTGGAATTATAGAAGAAGAATTGACAACATATTACAAGCTACAATTGAGACGTCAACTAAACAGTCAGTGTTCTAACAGGGCAAGGCAACAAAATGTGCTGGAATAGCCAAAGAAACATGGTACTTTCCCCAACCAGAAACCACACATCATTGAAAACGAAGAAACAATAAACATAAAATTCGGTAATTCCACTAACCAGAAATCGCCTCATTGAAAAACAATTCTTTATATTTTTAGTTCGGCAATTGTGTAAATTTTATATGGACATAAAATTCTAGTGACCTTCCCATAAACCGCAACACACCTATCCACTCAGTTATGTTTCTTTTAGTTCACTGTCCTACACGCACCATGTAATGTAGGACACACAAGACAGGTACTTCACCAAATCTAAAGGGTCCATGTAACCCAGGACTGCAAACATGTTCACCAAAAAAAAAAAAAAACAGCACAAATCCAAAACAGAGAAACCACATAGATGCCATAAGACAATCCACATCTTCCCAGCTGACATCCAGAATGCACACCAGCTAGCGGCTGCATAGCTTTTCTGTAACAGTTTCATACTTCTCATTTTTTTACAACATTCCAGGGACGAAATTTCCCTTATAAATGCAGCAACATAGTTTGATTAAGGCAACACAATCATCTAGGAAAACAAGGCATTCAGAAATGATGCAGAACTACATCTAGAATGCATATTTTCTTCATTGTTCACCACAACTATCTAGTTGTCAAAATCTTACGAGTCCTGATTCGTATCATAGCAGTAAATCATAAGTGAATCGGTGATCCAAATCGGAGAATTGGTGAATCGAATCGGTGAATAGTTCAATTCATCTTCTATCTGCTGAATTAATTTTGACTTATTTTTTTGCCTTTTTGCTTGTTGGAGAAGGGTTCAAACTTTTTTTTCGAGGTCTTTAGTATTGATATATGCCATCTTTTGTCTATGTTTCTCCTTATTCAGTATCAAAAATATATTTCTTTCTTATTAAGTATCATATTAATAACAAAGGGGGATTCATTTTGTGAGTGAATTGAAAATGACAAGTACAAAATGGCACAGAACCATCCTAAAGACCTTCTAAGGGCTTGTTGTACTTTTAACTCTTTTCACAAAGAGGACAACAAGTAGGACTCACGTATTTTCATTCCTTGCAAGTTACTATAACTCCACATGATTACCAATTCATCATTTAAACCAAGTTTTCTGTTGATTTAGATCTAAAATTGTCATTTGTAGTATGATTTTTTGCCACCCAAATCCATAATTTACTTCCCCATGTACTTTAGAAATAACGACCAAATTCAATTCACGATTCAACAACCTTGATCACTATTTGTGTGGTTTAAAAATGGCACATTATCTCTCACTTCGCTCCTGAACCAAAAAATTATTTCCATTCGAATAATTACAGAAATAAATCACTGAGAATTATTGTATCAAGTTATATACTATTACTAACCTATCAGGTGATTCAAATTCTTGGTAGGTTGGAGGGTCAATCTCAGGAGGAAGACTGAAGACAACCCAAAACAATGACAAATCCGAAATGTAGGATATTGCCGTAACGGGTTGACTGCCGGAGACCATAAGATCAATCTGTAGAACCACAATAAAAACAACTGTGAACGTAGTAAAATGTAGTAGGTACAGGTGAGAGCATAAGATTTTCTCCAAGAATGCAAAATGATGCCATTGGTCGAGCCATTTTATGTAAAACAAGCAATAACCAAACATACTTCATGACCAACACGTTCTCTGCTAATTTTATCTGCAATAGCAGCTTTGACGTCATCATCAGAAGCAGCTTTTTTTAGCTCAGCATCCAGAGTAAATCCAAACCTTGCAGCTAAATGACCAGATCAGGAGCATATCAGGGAATAAGCCAAATACTAGTCCAAAAAAAAAGGGTAAGTGGGTAGCCCAGAAGAAGAAAAAGAAGCATATAGATGACATTGTGAAAGAATAGAGAAGTTGCAAGATTGCAGCAACATAAAACCGAACCCAAAAATTGGTTCAACAATTTGATAAGGTTCATGACCTAGTGTTTGGTAAAAACACTATTCTAGTCAATCGTGGGAAAATATAGGCACTATGTAACCATACTTGGCCAGCCCCAAAATGAGCATTAATACACCTGCATCCAACTATATGAGCATGAATAATAAGTGCGAAAGGAAAAAATCACAGGATCATCAAGTCAATGACTTCCTATGAACACTTTGGTCGGCATATTGCACAGCTAGATCCAATGTAGGACACAAACATCATTTTTCTTTCTTTTGCCTCACCGTTGTTGCTCTCTACCCATGATAAAGTTCATAAAACTTTGACATGATGTTCGTCCAAGCCAATGATCTCATCATTTTTCTCGACTCATTGAGACTGATTGTTTTAAAGAAAAATAGATGTGAGAAAAGTTTTCTTATTGGGCTTTGTCATGAAAAATAAGAGTGGTTTCCCTTGGAAAGGCTTTCAGACTATTGGCACTTCATAAAAGTTTGTGACCTTTTTTGTGGCAAGCAATGTACCCCAAGGGATATGATTGAGAATTTAGATACTAGTCGATTACATCGATGTTGCCTTTGGAGAGCCATTTGGGGTACTCGCGCGCCAACCAAGGTTTCATTTTTTGCTTAGGGGTGCGGCTAAAGATAAGATTCTCACTATAGACAATCTTAAACGATGGTAGACGGTTATGGTGAATCTGTGTTGTATGTGCTTCAGAGATGAAGAGTGAGTAGCACATGTTGTTTTTTATTGTCCAGTCGCCAAGGAGCTTTGGAATGCAGTTCTTGTTTTGTGGGGCATATCGTGGATCCTGCGACGGTGGTGGGCTTTTTCAAACCTTGATCAAGATTTTCATTGATTCTCTTCACTTGTAAGAGACTATAGAACCTTTTTTCTATTGTGGTTATCCTAAACTTCATTTATAACATTTTTCTATGGCAGGACACGTTAGGGACAAGGCACAATGATATTACAATTTTTAAAAGCTTTTTTGGGATACTTGAAAAGTATTGGGCCAAAAGCTGACATAAAATGTGCATAGGCCTACGCAATCGGTCAGTCATGCATTTGATATTTTGATATGAATTATCGTGGTTACAATGTACATTTGTGTAACTAGCAAAATTATTTTTGGGATGAACATTGCCGTGTCCCTTTTTTTGAGAGAATTGTCTGTCCCATATCCATGTCCTTATCTCCGGCCGTACTACATTGACTGTAGGCAGCCTTACTGTGCCGCCCTTAATGATTGCTTTTGAGCCCCATAGGTCGTGGATTACAAGCCTTGCTTGCTGAATTTATCACAAATCAGTCCTAAAATCTGATTTCCCCATACTTTTGGCCCTGATCCCAGTATAGATCGGGTCCACTTCTGATCCTAAATTAGGAACCTCCGACCAAACTACACCAATTTCTTTCAACCAATAAGGCGCAATAAGTGGACATAGTTTACTATCATTTTGAATATCATCACTGAATGGTTAATGAGGAGGGTGGTACAAAAAGGCTACATCAACACCACAACCTAAGCTCTAGGATTTATCCAAGAACGTCTAATCCAGCTTTTATTTTCTTGTTTACTGTCAGCGAAACATCATAAAAAGAGACAACAAAGGAGGTATATCTAAATACACATTTACAGGAAGGGTATAAGCCCATAACCCCAACTAGAGAAAAAGCAACTCTTATTTTCATGAAGAGGTTCCTCCATTTTTAAAGGATCAACAGTTTCTCCTTTTGAATACACCAAATCACAAGCATAGTGGTATTCGTTGAATTCTACTTGTGGTTCCCCATCTACTATCAGCTATCGCTTCAACTATGGAAAATATTGTGGTAGCAGTCAAAGAAAGACTTAAGCCATGAAGAAGGCCAATAAAAGATCCCAAACATTCCTAGTCATCCATAGTGAACTGAGTCTTTAGAGAAACCAATCAACCCACCCCCAAAACTACCACTCAAAAAGAAACAGACAAAAGAAATAAGCACGTAGAGAAGCACAATATAACTGATATACATGTACAAGGTAAACTAATTTCAAGTTTTTAAAGCAAATAACCATAAATAAAATCCAGAGAAAATTTGCAATACCAAAACGTAAAGCTCGAAGAACTCGTAAGGGGTCATCCAAAAATGTCTCCTTTGGAGGTAAAGGTGTCACTATTTTTCCAGACTTGAGATCGGCAATGCCTAGAATAGGTGAATCAAAAGAAGAATACATTAGGAACAACAAGACAAAGGAAAACCACTGCCAAAAGCTGAGCAACTGGTTCCATAATATCCTAGTATGAAGAAAGAAATAGAGACATAAACCCACCTCTTCCCGTAAAATCTTCAATAGAACTCGTATTAATATTGTAGAATAAGCTGGAAGTACAAAATGATTTTGGTGAGAACAAAAATTTACTCTTTAGAGTGGTATTTGATAAGCTTCGCCAAATAACTTGTCAAAAAACCACGAGATTCATATTTCCACCAAAACAAAATGACTAGATGCCTGCTGAGGAAGAAAAGAAAAGATAAGAAAAAGTTATTGTTTACCTCCTGCAAATACTTCTGTTAGTTACACCAGCAAAATTAACGACATGATACCTCCCATTTGTATGTTCTAGAGCTGCATAATCTATAGTAACTACAAAATACAAGATCAAATTACCTATTAATGGTTAAATCCCTTCGGTATGCATCCTCTTCCGCAGTCCCGAATCTCTGTAACGCAAGTGTATCGAGAATTATATTCCGAAAATCATCATGTACTTTATGCTCATCCAGTAAGCATGATGATGTAGTAGTTATAAGGGTATTAATGTCATTTTGTGTCCTTAATGTTAAGGGGGTCTATAAATAGTGCGAGATTCTTTCATTTAGTAGCTTTTATCATTTTAAGAATAGAAATATCGAGAGTTTATCTCTTTGTATCCCATTTTGGGGAGTTTCTCTCTCTACATTTCTCAATAGAACATTCATACCCTTGTCAATCCTTCTTTGATAAGACTAATTATTCAAATAAATGACTCTTTGAAGCACAAATGTGCCCCTTTAACTAACAATATTTGCATGGATTATGGCTCACAAGAAACTCCATAATCATGATGTTGATTTAAATTACCAGACACAACTGTTATAATATATCCTAAGATGTCAGACGTGTTTTGTCTATCTAGAAAGGTTAAGGAGGGATTTCTCTCTTATTTTTGCACGCCTTTTAAGCCTTGTAACCTTGTAGTTATCATGGACATTATTTGAGCAGTAATAAATGAATTTGGATGATAACTACTAGGATTAATGGTTTTGATTAATTTAGGGATTTGACAGTTGAGAACTTAGGTTCTGTGGAAGAAAGTTATTACTCTTATTTGTCCAATGTTTGGTTAAATCTCACCCGAAGTAAATGCAACAATTTTTCAGGACAAGTATAAGAATATTACAAAGATTTTGTTACTTCGCTTCCTTTTGATTTTCAGTATCATCAGCTTTTGAGAGAGTTTCTTTATTATGGTTGTGAGGGCTTGGAGAGTTTTGTTAGTTGAATTTACTTTTTCTTTCTTTCTTTTCTCTTCCTAAAGCATTTTCCCATTTGCATCTTTTTGTACTTATCTTCTTTTATTAATGAAACATTTTTGTTTTCCTCAAATTCTATCCTTATGTTAGGTCTTGGTAACTGCATTAAATTAAACAACAACAAAAACAGAACTCATCTAGCCCTAAATCATTGGGGTATGGGCGGGGATGATTGGAAACAGAACTAACATTTGGCAATATATGCACAAAGTGGCTACTCTCATAATAACAATGAAACAGTGGCCTCCTAAACCTCCAAGGACGAGGAGCTAAGGGACGTTTTGCACTGGATTAAGTTAAATGAGCCATTAAAATTTTGCACCATGTTTTCACTGCTATAACCTCTCTACATGAATTATCCAGTGTTCTAAAGAAGGTCTGAAAGGCCGAGTACTCGCTGTCTAGGCGCAAGAAGGCCCCTCGCCGACTAGTCCGAGTCGCCCGACTAGACCAACTAACCCAACTAGGCGCCGAGTACTCGGCCTCGGAAACTAGAAGGTGCCCGGCCGCCCTGGGAGCGCCCAATGAGTTTTAGAACCTTGGAACTATCAAAATAAACTTCCTTTCGGATCATGCCATTTAGTATTTTTTTTTTCATTTTTGTTTACCTCTCTACTTGAATTATCAAAATAAACTTCCTTTTGAATCATGCCATTTAGTAATTTTTTCATTTTTGTTTGATCCCATAACCAAGCCATGTCTACTGTGAGGAATTGACAAACATCAAAGAATGGATGATCACTTCATGTAATTTACCTGGAACAAAAATTGAGGATCGTAATGGAGAGCACAATTGGATCTTAGTTTGGGCGATCCATGACCCATCGCTTGGGTACTCACTTTACATACCAAAGAATTGATAGGTTCAAACACCTCCACTTTCAACTAGACTTTTAGTTACAAAAGGATGAATGTGCATTCAAACATAAGGCAAAAGCTACAATGCACCCAAACCATAATGCAATTTTTTTCTTTTCCTAATAGAAATACAAGAGAAAAGAGTGACAGAGACAATTAAGACCACAAGGAAAAGCCCAAAGCAAAAAACTACAAAGGAGAAAAGTCCCTTTCCATGGCAGATTGCACGGAGAGAGTAGATCCCTCCAAAAGGCCAACATCCAAAATGGTTTCTAAACCATAAGGACTACCACACAATTCAAATATACAATCAGAAAATTGCACACAGAACATAAAACGTTGATGTGGAATACACTGTATCCACTAGTTGGGTGGATTTTAACTAGTGTAGCCGGAAGTGTTGATTGTTGGGCTATAAAATATGAGTGTCTCATGTATTTAACCAACACTTCTCCAACTAATTGACTTGCTCGGATTTTTTAATGAAAAATAGGAAACAAATCCCAGAGAAGTACAACTGTGTGGAACAACTCTCTAGGCAGAAGAAAATCAGTAAATAGTTCTTGTATTATTTCATCCAAAATAAAAACTACCATCCATGAGAGCCCAGCGCTCATTGTAAAACAAAAACAAGTTGATCACAATCAACCCCTATGAAGTCCAATAAAATTTCAGAGTCAGAAAGCAAACTCACTGGGGCTGATAAATGAATGAGATACATCACGCTAAGGGAACCATTCTACAATCCGTTTTGACATATTTGCTTGAGGATTCTTCACAGAAAATAGTTGAATGAAGAGGTGGAAATAAATAGTAGAAACATTTACATACAAGAAAAATTGACCATTCAACAACCACACAACCCTTAGGCCATTGTACTTGGACAATATAAACCCAGGAAATTCCAACTCAAATGATGTCCCATCGAATCAGCAAGAGGTCTCTCTCTCACTACTTGAGTGAATAACTTGCTAACAATGAGTTCCACATATATATCAGCCTACTAGCTATCTCAATGTCAACTAGATACAATACAAGCAAGGAACAAATTTAAATACATTGAGCAATGAATTCCCAGTTTCATGAAGCTCTCAAGTTTATACATTTTTTACATCAACCCTTTGATGCCTGGTAATGAATGAATTAATGATCTCATGGCAAATGATTTTTGTTGAAGCAAGAGAAGTTGCATGATCAATAGAACAATTAATTAGTGACCTTTGAGAATTCCGTGGAACACTTGTCACAAAAGAATTATTTGGTTGAAAAATATTGCTAAGTTATCAGAACCTGGAACGGCTACCCAAAGGGCAGAATGGTACCAATAAATATAGAATAATTTGGGCAGCCATTTGACAAACCTTGGGTAACAATTTTCCTCCAGATTCATTAGACAAGTTACATTTAAACCAAAGTTCGTTTATATAATGCCCTCAATTCATCAATATTCAAATTTGCAAAAGCACTAGACTCTGCTTATGAGCAGCTTGCTTCATAATACGAAGTTTAGGACACCGCATGCAAGGTACATGCACATAAGAAGAACAAAACGACATACAGTATAATCGATGAAAAAACTGAGTACCATGGTAGGAATGCGGCTATTCTCACTGTAGTCTTCACATCGCAAGTTAACGACATCAATCCATATGTCAAACAGGCGCATCCGTGCTGTTTCCAAGTGTTTAGACTGGTCTGGATTGCTGCAATTTTGAAACCCAGTTCGATAAAAGCTAGACATAATGCAAGATTGAACATACAGAGGAATCATACTTAAGTTCATGGTATCAGTACCAGGTTGGAAATGAATATACTTCAATACTAACAAAAATAACAACTCAAAAGTTGTAGAAGCCAATGATATCCAGTATCATAACCCAAACAAACTGATACAAACTGATAACCGTTTACCATACCCCTTCAGTTCTCAGAAGCTCCTATATTGTTTACTAGATCAAAGAGCCAGTTTTTGGTTTCAGCCTACCCATTTGTCACTATACTCAATAGCCTCCGCAATAACCTTAACTCTAAGCTTCCCTGCCGTGATACAAATAACTCTGCCACGGCCACTAGCTCTCTTCCCCCAGAGAACATCCCTCACACAATCATCTTTCATGCATTTCTCAGTTTCCTCCTTATAGCATTTTTCATGTATTTAACTGCAAAACTAAATAATAGAATATTTGAAAAGGCCTTTCTATAACCAATAAAAGCAATAAAACTCCAAAGTTCTTTGTCTTGAATAATCTTTCTCATCTCCTTTTCTGTCCCTTCAACATGCAGTGAACTGTACACTGTTCCAGATCTTTCCTTAATTGTTGCATATATCCGGACACAAAAGCAGCAATTAAAACCATCGTCAATACTGAGGAGATATAATTTGCAACTAGATCTTGCATGTTGCTTTCTCTCTGTTTGTCAACTTCAAATATTATGACATATGAAGCTTAATATTCAAGAGGGGGGCAGCCAGGCCAAACTTCCATGGTATTGCGATGAATAGAGAAAAAAAAGTAAGTAGAGAGGTATATACCACTGGATGACACCAATTCCGTGAGCTTCTTCCCCCTTACTCGACAAGTACTCATTGACCTTCTCACAAAATTCTTTACCAAGCATGTTGTCTATTGCAATATCAATATCATAGCAGTCTCTCCCCAGAAGCTGCAGCAAGAAGAATTCACCAACACGTCATAGATCACAAACGAGTATGAAATCCATACATCTACCTTATCAAGGCAGAGCCATTTTAGATAATGTTCTGATAATATACTTATGCATGAAATGGTAAGGAATTATCACAAGAACGAGGGCCATCCAAGCTGTGCAATCAAGAAAGATGCTATGAAGGCTTATGATAACATTCATAGGGAGATTTTTTTATGGTTACTATGCAAGTTATGGAGTTTCCAGAGGCTTTAGTTGGGAGTTTTTGTGTTGGGGATTTGTCACCTTTTGTTTTTGTCCTTGTTCCTCCCGGGGTATGACCCTGTGGTTCTTTGTAGCTTCTTGCTCTCGGGTTAAATGAATTAATTTAACCAAAATCATTCCTATCTATAAAACATGAGTGCACATGAACATTACATCGTCCTTGGATTCAACAATGTTCTCGGTGCCGGATTAAATGAATAATTTACGCTAGCTTTTTATAATATCGTATTTTTACCACACACACACACACACACACACACAAAAGGACGGCTAATTGCATGAGTCCCGATAAATGAGAAACACTTAAGCAAATATGCTTATATATATTTGATTTTAGTGGATAACAATTGAGCTTTAACATACACTGGTGTAAACATATTCGTATTAGTTATCACATATAATAATTAGTTAACTCACGTAAACTCTCTTAAACACAAACATTATTATACATAGCTTCTTCCAATTTTTCGTTGCTAAAAAGTTCCAATTTATTCACGTCATCCAACACTTCAGTATATGTGGGCACTAGCTCGCATGCAATTCACAAGTTCAAAAGAAAAATCAGCATTGGAACTGGAAGGAGAATGACTTGGAAATCAAATCTCTTTGTATATTAACAATGGCAAATAAGGAGGCAAGGAAGAAACAATAAACCACTGAAAGGAAAATTAGTTTTTTTTTTTATAAAATAGCCCCTTCCTCGATCCTTTGATTTCTTACAATTACCCATCAGATTCTTAAACTACATATGCCCGAGGAAAGGAGAGAAAGAAGCAGCTTTCTTTTTCATTCTATTTCGTCCAAGTTTTCCTCCACAGTTTGCGATTACTAAACAGAGGCTTAACAATCAGTTCAAAAAAAAAAAAAATACAGAGACTTAACAACGTAACCAATTCACGTCGGTTAAAAATAAAAACAAAAACAGAAGTATTTTTCACTTATTTAAAAAAAAAAAATACTCACTGTGTGTAAACAAACAGGGGGTAAAGTGTACGAACCTTATCTCGAACCCAACCGCCGGCGACGCGGAGCTGAGTCTGGAGGCTGAAATGGCGGAGAACCTCAAGCAGGCGGTCGAATATCCTCCTCTCCTTGTCCGTCAGATCAATACTGTCCCTCACCTGAACGGTCGGCGGAGATGTCGGATTTTCAGTCGTCGTCGACATGGCCCTGAGACGGTGGCTAAACCCTAGGAATTTGTAATGAAGGGTTGAGTTGGTTTTCTTGAACTGGATTGCCCGGTGGAGAGATGGGAGAAGAGAAGGTTTAGCGATGGAGAGAGAATGAGGAGGGTTTTGGAAAGAGAAAAACCGGTGGGCGCTCGAAGCAATTCTCATCTCGGCGTGCAGGGTTTTTGGAACCCTATTTATAGGTTTAATTATTCTCTCAACCTACTATGATGGGAAAACATTCTCGTGCGGTCGTGCCCACTAGTCTGAAAAACCAGGACTAATTAAGGACGGAGATTTTTTGTGCCCTTCGATTTTATTTTTTACTTTTTCTCTTTTTTCTAGGAATGGCAACGGGTTGGGTTTGAATCGGGGGTGCTCTTTTTAAATCCGATCCCCAAACTCTACACTCACCTCTATACATGTACCCATACCAGTTGGGATACTTAAAAGTCACCAAATCCATATCCATTTGGATAACGGGTGGAACGAGTATTATCCAATACCCAATTAAACTTTGAAAAAGAGGTAAATCACAAAAAAATTATAAAATCTTAACAGCTGAAATAGTAATTAAGTACATACGTATATAAATATATGATAATATTATGTCCAAAATTTCATGAATATTAGTACTATTGCATTAACACAATGTCCAAATAAAAGTCCACAATAAAAACATCATAAAACAAAAATGAAAGTGAATGAGACAAAGATACATAAGTAATTAAGTGACTAGTACAAATAAAAAGAATTATTCGTTAATGACTAAGGTAAGAAAAATATAATTGCACGTCCAAGAGAGATGCATATATAATGAGGAACGAATATGATAGGGCGGGTACATGTATTTGGGTATGGGGATAGCAAAATCATACCCTCCCCATATCTGACTGGGTATTATATAATTATCACCATACCCACTCCTATTGGATAAGAAAAATGGGTTGTATCCACCTCTAAATGATCGGATTGGATCAGGTATCCATGGGTATGGGTATAATTGTCATCCCTACTTTTTTCGCCATATTATAGAAGAGTACATTTTTTTCCTAACTCCATTCTAACCAATCATAATGGGTATCAAATTCATGTCTATAAAATATGAATTCATTACCTCACATTATTTAGCATTGCTACCCAACCATTAAGCCAACTTGACCAAGGACAGACCTTACGGCCCCACTGTATTTTGTAATTATACCCAATAAGTTTATGATGGAGAATGTTAACGATTTCCTCAGGATATTTGTGTGATCTATTTCTTAATGTACTAAATTTTCACACCATCTATTTTTTACAAACACGTTTCCTTTTTGTAAATTAGAATATGAAGTTACATATATAGACACCAATTTGTTATTTTACATAGCTTTAAGGAATTATAAACGTAGAGGGTAAGGTTATAAATTTGTGTACCCCTACTAATGCAAGTTTGTGGATCCATCCTTACAAATTGCCCTGATTTATTGTGCCCATCTATTGCAACGGGTGTCATCTCGAGCTCCTTCATTATTGACTTGAGATTACCTGTACTGAATCTCTATCCACACTTTTTGTATGAGCCTTAAATTTTTGCGCCCACTCTACACTTTAATCCAAACACCCCCCTTATCATCTACGATCTAACCATTCCTTAACCATTAAAACACAAAATTTGAACTCTAATAATCCCCAATTATCAATACAAGGACCCTCATATCGATGCCGATATAAGATCAATTTCAATTTTGGCTTGAACGAAATTGACAAGATGAATAACTATTCAAATCACATTCATTGGCTCAAGACGATACCCTTTTGATTGCCTCAGCACAGGCGGCCATGCCCGAACTCCCAAAACCATTAATAGGGGACTATTCGTTAGATTTTCGAGGATTTAACTCCGTAGTTTGGAAGTGATGCAGATTCAATCATCATCATTTAGAAACTAACACATAACCACCATCTGATACCTGGACAAACACTAGTAAATACTTTTCGTGCAGCGCAAAACTCATTTTGCACTTCCACTCTCATAATCAGTGCATGTGGTACAAATGTTGTCAATTTAGGCACAAATTGTGACAGTGTGCATCGGTCCACAAACTATTATATTGTAACTATGGACTAGTTTTGAAAAAGGGAGGGGTTAATCTGAGCACTCCCCAAATCATAGGGGTCAAAGTAAAATTTTCTCATCCATGAATTTAACATTGGGACAAGGAACAAATTCTGCAAACAGACCCTTTTGCCTGTTTTTGGTACCTAGACCTCCCCAACTTTTATTCCAAGCCTCCAACCATCCAAAGTTTTTTTTTTTTTTTTTTTTTTTTAAGGGAACTCCTAAAACAAAGTTGCTCAATCGAGATCTTTTTTTTTTTTTTTCTCATTCATCGTTCCTAAACGTCAGATTTTTATTCCATGTATAATCTGTTTCAATTTTTCCTAAAGACATCATTGTAAATCTATAATAGCACACATGACACACCTCAAATAGCTGATGCAATGAACCAATCAACCAAAAAAGAAAAGCCCCTACCTTAGGCTGCAACCATGCAAGATATTCCCAAAACATTAAATTGCTTAATCCAGATGCCACCAAAAATAGTGTAATAAGTGTGCAACACAGATTTGCAATGCTACCATGTGAAGTTTCTTTTTCAACTCAAAGCTACCCCAATGAAACTTAACTTGGATGGATTCAATGGCGACTCCAGGAATTCGGTAATGTGGGGTCATTTATATACATCAGATATCTTTACCAACGATAAATCAAAGGAAATATCGCAATAATGGCAACTAAAAATTTTATTCAAACAAAAATCACATTTAAAGCTCAACCTAATAAACAAAAGATATCATCAAAAGGCATAAAACAGTTTTCTCTGTTTTCAGTTTTCACCACACAAAAAAAAATCTACACAAGCTTAATACAATTGCATTCGACGCGGTCTCGAAGTTCTGAAATCGTTGCATACTATCAAATAATCCCTCCGTCCCAAATTGTTGCTTCTGCCTCACTTTTTGAACCATTCAAACAATTATCTATATTTTATAATCTATAATTCTTCTATGATTTTAAAATATGTGTTTGATAAAATTAATTGAGATCTATCAAACAGATCCATATTAGATATATAAATCATTGAAAATATGATGATATGAACAATTTTTTTAGATGTCCCAATTCCCAAATAGTAACTAGGAGCAACAATTTGGGACGGAGGAAGTACTTCTTTAGCAAGACAAATCAACCTCTCCATATCAAAAGAACAAAACGAGTAACTAGGATTCAAACAAGCCACACAAAGAGAGAGGATGAAAGTTGGGAAATTATCCAGTGGTGTCAGCCCCCATTTATGAATTTCCTAAAAAAAATTAACATAATAGTAGTATTTTTCGCCGTGGGGTCGGCTGACCCCCCTCCTTCTCATTTGGCGTCGCCCCTAGATGGATTCAAGGGTATTAACTGTACCTTCAGGAATCTTTAAGAGTGACATGAAAAATATGGGTAGGCTACAAAGAACTGATTTGATCAATACTACTCTTCCACCATAGGATCGATATATCCTTTTCGAGGAGGCAAGCTTACCTCTAAATTTCTCAACAATAGGCTTTCCAGGTGGATTTCAGTTTTGGGCTTGCACCAAGATAAGGAATGTGTACTAACCTAAACTATGGACACAAGATAAAACCATCATAAGGAAAGGTCAACTCCTCCGGATGATCCAATGTCATCTAAAGGGTTAGTAGGCAATTAAATTGGCCCAAGGTATTAAATTCGACCTCCTTACCCCAAAAAAATATGTCTTGACCTTCTCAACCCTTCTAACATTTTTAGGCATAGATATTTTTAAGTCCATCGCCATTGGAATACCAAAAATCAAACATTCAATTATGGTACTACAACTATCACATAAAATAGAAATATGGAAAAAACTTGCTTTCGGTTCCAATTTCACCAAGAAAATTTAGGATTTCCAAAATCTATTTTTCTTTGTTCCTATTTTCGAAATATGCCTTCACACCAATTGCCCATTTTTCATTCTGAGCACAGAAGAAAAAAAAAAGAAAGAGAGAGAGAGAGAGCTTTGTTGGATGTTTGTGCAGAGAGAGTGAGAGAGAGGAAGAAGAAAGGGAATTTTTCTCTGTGGGATAAGAAACCTAGGTCAGATTCTATTTGCCCCCTTTTGTTTGTTAAGTACCAAACATTTACATTGGGCTAGGGAAAATTAAGAATCTAAAGTGGGGTCAAGTTAGCATGAATTTTGTACGGGGATAAAATCCACGTAGCCCTGGATCACGTGCTTCCTTGGTTCAACCCTAAGTCTGCAAGACAGAAAAAAGGGTTAGAGCACCTTTGCCTCTCGTCGGCAAAGGCCCTCCGATGCCTAAGTTAGTATCACGTACTTGAACACACAAATCACTCAATGCATATGAAAGCAATTCACAGCATACCTTTTGTCATGGTTATTGTCTTGTATTTATAGGTGTAGATGTTCTTCATAATAGGCATCTCGTGCCCCTGTTTCCTATCTCTTTAGGAATCATTTTCCTAATAGGACTTTCCTATTAGGGACGAGTCTCCATGTCCGGCTAGATCTCGTCTAGCAGGGGTCTTCCTTTCCATATAGGATTCTTTCCTATATGGGGCATACTCCTAATCACGTTAGGACTTCCCATATCAATCCCTTGTTTCACGGGATTGCTTCTTATCTCATAAGGAGCTGATGTAGAGTGTTCTGGAATGTCTCACCGCCCTACTCGTGGCGGTGCCATGCTTTCTCGTAGCTCGGAATAACTCGTACATAGCTCAGCTCATCACGCCGAGCTGAATTATGTATTCCATAATGCTATTTAGGCTTTACACGTAGCCTTCCTAGCTCGGCCATATCAGGGGCATCCTTTATGCCTTACGCCGAGCTAGTGCATCCTGATTTACTAGTTTACTTTTTATCTAGTTCTAGCCTCATTCATGGCCAAACCAGATCGGCACAGGGTTTAGGGACTCCCTACGTGGGGCCGAGCTATTCACCCACTCGTGGTGATCAACTAAGGCACGCGATATGCCTAATAGTAGGGTAATCAGATTTTACCCACTCCAAATTTGGTGCAACCTATAACTATTGTCTCTGTTTCCCTCCGCCCCTGGGTGGACCAATAGGGTACCTGCAGAGTTCAAAACAATTTGACTGAATGTGACGATTCACCCTACAAAAATGACAGATGGGTACAAATTGGGCATCTTTGCGATTTTCTCTTTTAGAAGCATGTGAAAGACAAGGAGTATGTAATTTGTTGCAATGTGGTCTTATGTAGCCAAGCACTCTACAATTATCACGAGTGAGAGAAGTATTTATATATTCATCGGAATGTGCTAAATGTGAGTACGAAGTATGTGTCACATGCAATTTCATACAATGAGGTTTGATATGACATTGAACACCACAATGATAACAAAAAGGCTTTAACTTAAAAGCGTTAACTTTACCACGCTTGGTGGTGATATTTTCAACTGCTTCACTTCGTGTCTTTGCCTTTGAAGAACTGGGCTTTATGCGAGTTCCTTGACATTGGTCTCTCTAATGCACAACTTGGCTTTATTGGCCACAGGAGGAATATGAGCAGTGCTATTCGGCTTGATAAAATTTCTTTTTTCTTCTGCATTAGGTGTTGCTCCTCCCACACATCCAAGCCCTTCTCTCTTTGAAGTTACATTTTGAACACTTAACACTTTATTCAAGAATTGTGTACTTGTGTTCAATTTCTTAAAAGTAGCATTGGCCTTTTTAAGTTCAACTTGCAATTTTTCTACTTTTGATTCAAGAAGCTTGTTAGTCTCAACAATGTAATGCATATAATTTTCAAGAATTATACTGTGAATGTAACGCCCCCAAAATTTGGGCACGTTAATTATTATTACAAACCATAATAAAGTTTAATCCCAAACTTTAATACAAATAATAATGTCCTCAAACACTATATAAATAATAACCGGGGTGGTTCTAGGTCTTCGTCTATCCCTGCGCCGAGTCATTCCCCACTCCGGCAGCATTTCCTGCTCCGCAAGACTGGTTCCCATAGTATTGTTCCTGTCCATCTGAATAATCTGACATAATACGTCCGAGTCGTGCAGGCAACATCATGGTATTATGCCAGGGTTACACGAATGCAACACCGTGAGCAAAGCCCAGTAGTTCACTACGCTAAACGTCTAAGTAGCAATTCTAGAACAATAAGTTCATAAACAGTAAATAATACTTGTGAACAGTAAACCATGCAATACATCATGCGTCTATACGGATCAGAGTAAACATGCGCAGAAAACAATATTTCATTTTAGAATCTCAAACGGTGCTACGTGTCGTTTCCTCAAAATAATTACTCATCCAGTTTCTCAAACTTAACTCATTTATCAATCCGTTTTCCCAAAAATCGGTTTTCTCATTTCGGTGCCTCTCTCGGCATTCTTCTTCAAATTTCATATATCTCCCGTCACTCGAAAGTTATTGGTCCGTTTAAGCCTCCTTTCAGCTGACGGTACCAATCTTTCCGCTCGAGGTTCCGGTTATCGTGCATCACCGAACTTAACAGCCTGTTTGCACGGTCCGTCTACCCCGCGACTCACACGACACAGTCCCGGCCGCTTGTATCACCGAACTTAACAGCCTGTTTGCAAGGTCCGTTCACCGTGTGTTGTACACGCTTAGCCCAACATCCTAGTTCTCTCCGCGAACTGGAAGTGGCGCTTTCGCTGCACTACCGCAATCAAAACCATTCCTCCAAATTCTCTCCGCGAATTTGAGGTGGCAAGCAAATCATCTCATCATATCTCATTTCATTTCTCAAAAATTTCATTTCGCATTTCAAAACTCATTTTCATTCTCATCTCTATTATCTCATCAACAGTTATTCAATTTCGCGTCTGGTGACATACGTATCGCGTACGTGCTCGGTGTCACCTGCTCAAAATCATGCCCATGCAATATTCCATAATTTCTCTCTAAATTCACATTTCACCAAATAAACATTTCTCACATAAAATCATACATTAAAAATACACCAACTCTCTAAAATATATTGTTTCCTCTAGAAACTTTTCCACATAAAATCATACATTTTAATGCACCAATTTCCTTCAAAATAATATTCCTTCTAAAAACCCTCTCACATAAAATCATACATTTTAAAACTCTCCAAAAATAATATTTCCAATTCTCTCAAATAAATCCTCATCAAAAAAAATCTCATTTCTTCCTTGTCCTCTTTCAAAACTATTTTATTTCTTTCCACAAGAAATAAAACTAATCAACTTGCTCTTTCTAAAAAAAATAGTTTAAACAAAACTCTTTTCTAGAAATTTCTTGCCAAAAATCCATCACCACAATTTATGAACTTTCTAAAAATATTTAAATCTCTCCAAAAATATACTCTTTATATTTTTCTAGAAACTCTTTTCTAACAACCTCAAATAAAACATCTTTTTCATATCTAGTAAAAATCACAATTTTCTTTCTAGAAAATTTGATCAAATAAACTCACAATTATTTTAGTAAAATCTTTCTAGAAATCAATGATGAAAAATTCCTCTCTTCATATTTATAAAATCAAACTCCATACTTTCTTGCCAAAATAAACAATAGCATCTCTTTCTAATAGAACAAATTCATCATAAAAATAAGTTATTCCACTTATTAAAGAAAAATACTCAAACAACAACCAATGAGTTAATCAACCAAATTAACTAATTCTCCCAAGAAATATTAACAAAATAATACTAGAATCTTGTCTAGTGAAAAACAAAATACATCTTCTAATTACCTTCTAATCATTTCTAATCACTTTCTAATCACCTTCTAATTACATCCAATCTTACTAATCCACTTCTAATTTCATGAAGAACTACTCTAATTAGAAATCCATAAACATACTTGTTAATCTTTTCAACATGAAATCCACTTTCTAAACTACTAAGAAATATGCTTAGTAATTTAACACATGCATAAATTAACTTAACCAACTCTAAAATTATGCTTAGAAAATTAATATGAACAACTTAATAGGACTAGAAATAACTAATTAGAAGAGTAGTTTAGTAAACTACCTTAATTTCCGGGTGTAAACCGGAAGCCGAAAAGCTATCCTTTGGTGTAGAAATCCCTTAATCTACCTAGCTTACCTACTAATTAACTTAGTAAGTAGCTAATTAGCACCCTAAATAGTTGGCTAAAAGGTGGTTAAAGTAGTTGGTTTGTGGGAATCTAGGAGACAAACAAACAAGGAAAGGTTAAAGGTGGGCCAAATGAACAAGGGGTGTCCTATTTATAGACAAAGTGACCTCTCTCTTCCTCTTCTAAAATTTTCGGTACACACACACTAGGTGGGCCGAAATTTCCATGTGGGGTGGAGTGAATGTGTGCATCAAGTTGGCACATGGTAAGTACACAAGTGGCAAGTCTAGGTCTAGGTAGGAATCTAGGTCCTATAGGTCTAGATGCTTGCTAAGATGAACAAATATGGCACACATACATGGTACCAACGTGGGAGAGTAATTGTGGGGGGAAAACGCGTTCCGTTGTGTAGGTTTTTGCATGGTCACCTTTGTTACGGGGTGTTTTTAGGACCAAATTCACCCAATGTGCATGTGAATGCATTAAATGGCTAAGGGGTAGCCCTAACTAGCTACTACTAGGTGGGAATATTCCCTCCTTAAATTAAGGAAGTGTGTCCCTAGCTTACTTGGAAGCCAAGGCCTAGCTAAGTAGGTCTAGGTGGTGTAGCATGTGCTCAAATGCATGTATTGTGTGTGTATGTATAGGTTACTCCTAAAATAGCAAGGCTAGTTCTAACTAGTTTTGGGTACAAAATATAGGCTTGGGAATCTTTCCTAACTTGCACAAGTGAATCACATTAACTCCATGCATGTGTCTTGTACTAGCATGCATGCACTAAGCACACACACACTATTCTCTCTCTCTCTCTCTCTCTCTCTCTCTCTCTCTACCGAACTCTCTCTCTCTCTCTCTCGGCATCTCTCTCTCTCTCTACTTGGTCAATATACCAAGTTCCAAGGTGAGGGGACTTTACAATGACGTAGTTGGTTGAGTGAAGTAAAGGAGGTAGTTGGGTAGGTTTCGGGTATTAAACACGGTTCCCGATTGCTACGGTAGTGTAACGGATGTGTTACTCGGTCTCGTACGCGCACATACATGGCTAGGATTCTATTTATTTGAATTAAAAGAATTAAATAATATTTAAATAGAAAAATATTCCGATAAACCGAAATTAAAAGTAAATAATTAAATTATTAGCGAAATTTTTATTTAAGAAAATCCGGGTCGTTACAGTGAAAACCCGGATCGTCAAACACCACAAAATAGTATTAGCCATAACTCTCTCATATACTCACGGTCTTCTTTTAAAAAGAAAGAAAAATATATTTGTCTCCCAGAAATATTAGTACAAAACTCTAATTAGACCACTCTTGTAAAATGACCAAGCTGATAACCTTGAGATGCTACTCTCGCCCTAGCAACCAACCTTAACATAAGTTCAACAACAAACAATTAAATTAATCGGAGAACCACGGTTACTCTTCCTCAATACCCTTGCAAGGTTCTAAAAATGCTATTTGCCGCACTTCACACAGCAGCACTTCTTGTTTATATAGTCCCTTTTACTTTGAAGTAAAGAACAAAATACTTGGGAAGCCAAACCCCTACTTCACACAGCTCGTTCTCTAATTTGCTAGCCCATAGCTGACTAACCAATTCTTATGGACACATGCCACCCTAATAACCAAACTTATTTCGCAGCCATGTGCAAACCCATTACCACGTGCATACCAAGCTATTGTCAATATCTCTATGCAAAACTAATATGTATTTATTTATAAATTCTCCTTGGGATAATTACACAAAATACAAACCTAGTCAACGCACCTTTACCATCTCATAATTTGTGGATAAATTAAGTACGGAAAATGTGGGTATTACATATACTTTTGCGTTTAAGTACATCAAGTTCATGCAAGGAATCAATTCTTTCTTTCTCGCTATCATGAAACTTGGGGGCTAATTTTAAACTAGTCTTTTTATTAAACAAATGTTTAAAGTTCTTAGTAAACAAAGACATAGTTTCTTTATCAAATTTATCCTCTTCATCACTAGCTTCGTTAATCTCTACCTTACTGGAAGTATTACATATGCTCTTACAATCAGATTTGACACTATTCACAAAGATGTAGCACATGCAACATATTTAGAGCTATCAAAAATAGGAGATTTGAATGTGAAATTATTTTTTTTGGGTGAATCCATACTAACCAAAAATAAAAGGACCCGCTCGTGAAAAAAAATTCACAAAATTAATATGAGCGACCTGCGCTCTGATACCAATTGAAAAACTCTTGATTGCCTAGGTTTAGAGATTTGCTATGTTTTAATCTTTTGTAAAAATCAGCCTACCAATCAAAAACTTAATCAATCACACAAACGAAAACAAACAATCGGATAATGCCAAGATATATGTGGAAACCCCTAAATGGGTAAAAAAATCACAGGAATAAATCAAAACACTATACTCAATGAGTAGTAGTGACAAGAAATCTAACCTACGCTCAGAATCCTCACAATCGAGCCTTAGATCTACTTGTTGAATCCATGTTCACCACACCAAGTGCTTTGACTGCCGCTGCCTTAAATCCACAAGCCTTCTGTTTGCCTCCCGGATTCCACCGAAGGACTTGTATTGCCTAGGAATCCTCCTTAAGCCTTTTCTCAAAAAGATGATCTGTTTATGGTGATCAAACCTCTTGAAGATGAATTGTAAGGACCCGTATTTTTATGCATTATTCCGGAAATAGCATTGGAGAAATGTGAGGAAATGAAAATAGATTAAATAGGGATTAATGTGGACTTAGTAATTGCACATGGGTGTTTTTATAACACATTTGAAACATGAGGGGTGTAAGTGTACTAAGGGGGAGTATATACACTTGGTTTTTTTTTTTTTTTTTAAATCAACTCTCTCTCTCTAATTAGCCAACCCCCTATTCTCTCTCTCCCTCTCCAAAATCTCTCCAATCCTCCACAAAATCAACCTCTCTCACTCAAATACTTCAAGATCCAACCATAAATCCTTCTTCTACGCGCTATTTAGAGTCCAGGTACCTTTGGTTTCGCTTGGAGGAGGTGTATTTTGGTTGGAATTCAAGAACAAAAGTTGGGGTTTCATTTATCACCTATTGGAAGCTTGATCTTTAAGGTAGAAGACAAATTTCTACTCCCTCTAGTTGTATTTTGTTGATTTTTTTCATATACCTTTGTGTTGCCCACAAATTTCTAGTCAATCTTGAATATCACCATGAATATAGGTGTTGATCTTGTTATCACCATGAATATGGGTTTTAATCTTGTTTAACCTTTGATCTCTTCTCCCTCTAAGTGTTTGTGTAGTGTTTTGATTTATATTTTGATGAATTTCAAGTTGTTCTTGCTTGGGTTGAACCCACCATCAAGTCTGAAAATCTGTGAAAAATGTACACGAAACGACCTAGTATCAATACCCCCGCGTCTGGGTATCTATACCAGCAGATTCTGTTTTTCTATTGTACACCTGGTATAAATACCCCCGCGTCTAGGTATCTATACCAGCAGATTCTGTTTTTCTACTGTGCACCTGGTATCAATACCCCCGCATCCGGGTATCTATACCAGCATATTCTATTTTTTTGCTGTGCATTTGGTATTGATACCCCATTTCTGGGTATCTTTACCAGATGGCTCTGGACATTAAAATTGCTCCGAGTCTTTTTTCGATCTTCGGTTGTTCCGGACCTTCTTCCTTGCTTTTTTAACTTAAAATCTTACTTATTATCGACCACCATATTGATTGGGTTGTTAGCTTCGCCCTCCGTTGACCTCCGGTCGATCGGGTGGTTTGACCATGTACTTGCCTCATTCATCAATTACATTTCATAGCTTGTTGAAAAGCCTTGTTTTAAAATCGCCATACCATTGGTTCTTTACTCAACATCCCGTGATATGTGAACATATTCTTGGATACCAGACACATGGTGACATAACGTAAGGGACATGTGCTATATTGAGTCGATTTGACACTTTTGATGAAAAATTGTGACGAATGGAAAGAAACGTGGTCTTTGGAAATGTTTTGATGAATGAATTGTATTAAATGGATAAAAATGGTTTTATGAAAGGGTGCATGGAGCCCACAAAATCTGGCAGGGGTGTACGGAGCCCATGAAATCCGGCAGAGGGATTAATTTCGTATTAAAAGAAGTGGTTGATTTTGTAAAGTGCTTGGAAATGATATAACGTATGAAAGACACGATATGTTTGGTGAAATTGGACACACGACACAATTGGTAACAGTTAAGAGGAAAATGAAGGACGCTTGGGTTAATTTTGGACACTTTGGTTTTACGTTGGACACGTAGGTACTTTGTAGTCATTTATTACTTGTTTTAGCCCTCCGTGACATGTTTTTCTCAAATCATTCATGGTATTCAACTTCTTGTGCACATATCATACATTATACGCCTAGCGTTAGTAGGATGGTTTTCCTAGTGGGCTAGTGAGCTCACCCTATTATTTTCAGGTAACTGGCAAGGACCATGAGATGGATGCTTGGAGTATGAATGCATGCCATGAAGATTACATGACCATGAAGTTATTTTATCATCTTCATACTTTGTATTTTTGGGAGATGATAATGTAACTTTAATTTCTTCAATCTTTTGACAATATTCAAAATATGTAACAATTTTAACTCATTTTGGTACTTATGTATTTGGGTATGGGAACCCTTTGGTGATAGACACGTGGAATTTGACTTGGATATATACTAGTGACTTGACTTTTCAACGGTGATATGTGTGACTTTTGACCAATCCCACGTGGATTATATTTGTATTTTAATTATTAAAAATGAGGGCGTGACATGAACTTTAAGTATAAAGCACTGACAAACCCTATCACCCATAGTTTTTTTAACAATGAATAGGAGCGCAGGGAACAAAGTGTGGCTGTTGCGTTATCACAAAATGACTTAATGGCTTTTTTTTATAGCTGCAGAAATCTGTCCGAGTTGCTTGAGCACATTGCTAAAAATGCGTAGATAGCTTATTGCATATCGAATCCCATGAGTCCATGACTTACCTTAAAATTCGAAATCTCAATACAAAATAACATTGATTTTCTTCCACTTCCTAAACAAACATTCTAAAATTAAAAAAGAAAAATAAATTACAACTCAATAAGCGTGGATACACACAAATATGAATTCTGTCATGGAATTGCCAACCGAAAAGGGAGCTCGGCCTATGAAGCTTACAGAATTCTCAATTTTTTGAATAAAACCAAAAGTAAGTAAATAAATTTGTCCTTTTGACTTATTTTTATATTTATTCAATAAATTTTGAGTTTGGATCACAATTTTTTACTTGTTCAATTCCTCTTATCGAGACAAACTAATAATACACAATAAGTTATTAAAAAATTAACAAACAAGAAAAAAAACGTAACTTATTAACACTAGTAGTAATCAATGAAAAGCAGGATGGCTACCAAAACCATACATTGAAAGCTGATTTGAAAAGAACCACCAAAAAAGAGGCTCTTTGGTACTATCGCACACATTGGGCTTCTGATGTACCAAATCTGTATCTTATGGTTGATTGCTTGTCAACTATTGCTATCTCCCTTTTGGGTCCTTATCGGCATATGATTGACGTTATTTTTCGTTGTGACGCCTTTGTGCTTGGTTTCTCTTTAATCTTTGTAATACGTTTTCAAAGGTTAATAAATTTCTTTTTGCCGTTTAAAAAAATAATAATCGCACTCATTGGGCCATCGGCTTAACATGGTGATGAATTCTGGATTTAAAACTCATTCCAACAAGAAAATAGGTGGTAATTCTATGGACCCGTTTTGCAAATAGAACCTGAGAAGAAATACATTGATTCATTAGCCAGTTTTTTGGGTCAATTTTTATACTATTTGGATGCACGAGTCGTGGGGTTAGCAATTAGCATGGTCTGAACAAGCTAATTATTTTCACGGATGACCAATAAGTAGAGAGATAGAAAATGAACAGTTCAAATTACCAATTTAATTCACTTAGGACTGGAGAGAAGTTGTTTCGTGTTAAGAACACAAAATAATTCTACAGGCAATAAAATACGAAATCATATGTGCTCAATAATAAATACAATACAGAACGACGAGTCTTCGACTCTTCGTACTTTTTAAGACATGCATTTTTTCGTTTCAGACAGAAAAAAAGTCCCGAAAATTTGATTTTGATTCTGACGTAGCAAGCAAACAAGCAAGCGCGCAGCGTGTCTACGACTTGTTGGCCAAGTGTGTAGTGAGCCTTCGGAAGGTAGACTCAGCACAAGGAAGAACAATCTTGGCGTGGTTGAAACCATACACTTCTGCAGCCTTGTCCAGCAGTTTTTGAAATACAGGGCTGTTTAAATAAGAAGTAGGAACAATAAACCTTTTCATTTCACTACCCACGTACACCACAAAGTGCCCCTTTGGAGCTCTTTTTCTTCCTTCATATTCAACCTCTACCTTCTTTGGGATATTACCAAAGCAACTCATAATTCATAAAAATGAGTGAATTTATATCAGTGAAAGAGATAGGGGAGTCTTGTGATCGAAGCCATGCATATATATAGAGCTCGAAGTGTGTGCCTTTAGGCACGGGAAACTCTAACGAGTATTTCCAACATATATATAAATATACAAGCACATATGAATTAAAGCAGATATTACGTTGCGTAAATTCTAACGAGTATTTCCAACATATAAATATACAAGCACATGTAAAAGCGTTCAAATTACGTTGCGTCGTGCCTTTAGACACGGAAAACTCTTATGTAAATATACAAGCACATGTAGAAGTGGAGAGACAGAGACTGTACAACAAAACCTTTCGTAGTTCCATACCATTACCACCCCCTAAGAATTAAGAAGTACTAGTAAAGTTATTCATTTTGGAGAATTCTTATATACTCGATATCCGGTCCAACTGAATACTTTTGGGGACCAATCAAAATATTCACCCGTGTTTGGCGTTCGGCGTTCGTCTAGCTTTAATTAGGATCCCTGTTAGAATTACAATGAAATTTGTTTAAACGATTAATCAAGGTGTGCGTAAGTTGACATGAGACTCCTGTGTTACCAAAAACTATTCACCGGGAGGAATTTAAATCCAGAAGGACTCACGATCATTTGTGTCTTGTGGGACAGATCTTACTTGAAATTATATTTGCAACAGTTTTTCCCAATTGTCAGTATCATTGAATTTATGATCTTCAATTTTCGAAATTTACACATTGATTTGAGTCATCGTTCTTGAATATTTACAAATTCATTAAAAAAAAATGCTAGTGAATATGTTTTTTCTGATTCCTCTAGGCCAAAATAACTGGAAAAAAAATTAATCGATCCAAAGCCTCTTAAAAAAGAGAGAGACTAGTAATTCCGAAAACAAACTGAGTAAAAGCACTCAAGAAACCCTACTATCACTTGTATATATAAAGTTGTCCATTACTAAGAAATTTTGGTAAAAACATATATACAAAATATAAAAGTGTTATTTAGCTATGTTTTTGTTTTTTATCTATTCTGTGGCCTTCGAAGACATTTAATTAACTTTTCGATTTGAAAATAAACATGAAGCAACGCTAGCTAGAAACTGAACGAACCAAACTGAGGAGGGGGGGCATTCAGTGCAAGTTTCCCAAGTCTTTATGGTCCAGTTTGACGGTATGTCATTTATTCTAACTAAATGTACGTATATATCGACATTCAGAATTCAAATGAGTTACTACTTCTCTCTGTTTATCGATGATGCACACATGACTGAAGAGAAGAGCGTGGCTCCCATATCTCATGAAAGATAAGATAAGGTGAAATATTGAATGTTGGTAAAGTGGTTCAACGTGCATCCTAGAGAGAGAGAGAGAGAGAGAGACATGTCCGTATGTACCATTAAGGAAGTAGTTGTACTTGTGGAGCTAGCTCCAACTGCACATTGAGCCAGTCAACCACATTAAATTTGTGTTCATAATGCTGGAAGCAAACACAATCCAAATTTACACAAACACTGGGTAAATTTGTGAGTGTTTTCTAGGTGTCTAATTACCCTACTATGATGTCTGTTATGCGTAAACAGGGGCGGAGCTAAGATTTTACCTTTGTGGTGACAAAAAAAACAGGCAAACTACATCATCATGAATATTCATTCACCCAACAAAAAACTATAATAACATAAAAATTTTAATCAACGATATCTGTGATATGCACGTAAAGTACAAAAAAAAAGAGTAATTTCGATTTAATTTATCTACTAAACTGAGGCATCTTGAATTGTACTCAACGCTCTTTCATGTCGTTGAAAACATCGATGATAGACTCATCATCGAAATTTCGGGAAATATCCCTCTCAATGTATGTGATCAAGGAACTTACCAAAAAATCATCCTCCATCCTATTGCGCAATCTAGTCTTCATAAGTTTCATAGCTGAAAATGCACGCTTCGTCATAGTTGTTGTCTTTTCCATTCGCAAATTTTTTTCTTTTTTTGTTTTTTTAATTTTAGACCCCATCTTCTTTCATCATATTTGACATGGCCCCCTATTTGACATGGCCCCCTGAATTTGGCTTGTACTATTTTTTTTTATGCATCTTTTTAGAGCAAAAAAAAAAAAAAAACTAGAGGATGAAAGATTAAAAATATCTAGTGGTAGCGAGTCTCTATAATTCAGGAATAAAAATTTGTTTTCTATATTATAATTGTATTTTTTGAAAATCTTGTGATGGTGGCCGCCACCACTTGTCCCGCGGCTCCATCTTTGTGCGTAAATAAGACAATTCGATCCATCACAAACAATCAAAGTTGAGAGAAAGTATGGGAAAATACTTGAGTATAAATTAATATTTAATCAATTTTTGTTGTTATTTGAGGTCGAAATTTGTTTAACTACGAAAGTGTCACACTCACCTCGCCTTGATCACTTTCTAGTGTTTCACTTCCTTCATCGAGTTCTTAGCCTAAAGCTTCGAGCCTCGATTGGCCTTGGAACATATTAGCCTCCAATGACTTTGCAAGTCTACAGAATATTTCCCTCGTTTCAATCATTCGATTTTCATGTTGAGAGGAAGTGTTGAGCTACTCTATCTACTATCACATCGATTATATGATCCACTGATTGTTTAGTGTTAACGTTAAAACTGCTCAACCTTATGCAAACCGATTTTACCTTGAATGCTTCCATTATTCGAAACTTGTTTTCCATTGAAGTTTCAGAAAAATAAATAAATAAAACAAATGAAAAAATGTTGTTCCTAGAGATTAAGGGTCAATGAAGTGGGCGTTCAGAGGATCTCTCGAGGTAACCGATCGAGGAGTCCCTTCCGGTTTAATTGCAGCTCAAAAGACAAGAGTCCAATGGTATTCATGAAGTGGAGTACATCGCTTGTATTCAATCCGTCCGTTTTATGTACTGATTGTAAGCAAGCTGCTCAAGGTTCCTCTCCTTGTTTATATGTTTGGCTTCACATTTTTGTGGAAGACATCAGAAGTTCAAAATGAAAACAAACTCTTGAAATTCGTTTCTTTGTGTGAGAGAGAGACAAGCAATGGCTCAGTTCGCCAAGGTGGTCGACAAAGGTATTTTGGAACTTGTAGTTTAGTCGTTTTATCATGGGAGATAGATGTTGATGCATCTTACAACACCTTCAATAAGCGGCGAAACTATTTTAAGGATCACATGACTCGGTTCAATACGTGTTATTCTATTCCGTTTGTATCACATTCATTAATTGTATTCAATGTTTTGTTTATGTAATTTGTATACTATTATGGAATATGTTCTCTGGATTACAATGCTTATACGTAGGGCTGCAACAAGCCGAATCAAGCCGAGCTTTAGAGTGTTCAAGTTCGTTCATTAAGTTTTAAACGAACTCGAGCCGAGGTCGAACTCTATAAAAAATTTGACGAGTCAAGCTTCTCTAGGTTTGAGTCGAACTCGAACTTGTTCACGAGCCTTAACAAGTCAAAAATATTAGATAGTTATACTCCTATACAGGTCTAGAACTACTAATAAAATTTCCATTTTGTTTAAAAAAATTCATACATGTAGAAAATTATAAAAACATATTAAATATGTAAGTATATAGTACTTTTAAAGGTTTATACATGTACAAGTCATAAAACTTTTATTATGTACATGTAAAAGTTTATAGCTATTGAAGGTTATATGTGAAAATTTATGAGATATATATATATATATACTCCTTAGTTCACGAGCCTAAACGACCCGAATACTGTGAGGTTCAGGTTCGGCTCATTTACTAAACGAGCCTAAAATTGAGCTCAAGTTCGGCTCGTTTAGTCCTCGATCCAAACTCGAACGAGCTTTTACTGAATCAAGTTTCGAACAGTTCACAAAAAGCTCGGGTCATTTACAGCCCTACTTATGCCGTATTTTTTCCAACAAAGAATGCATTTGTTAATGCTAGAAAACTATTTCAGCTATATTTTTCAACACGGAAAGACGAAAAGTTTTCGTTTTTAGGAAATAAATTTTGACCACTTTCCAGTTTCTTAAAGTATGCTACCAAAAAAGGTTACTAGAACAAGAAGAGAGAAAGAGGTACTAGAATGACAAGTTTTTGGAAAGTCTGGTTTTTTTTTTTTTTGGGAAGTCTGGTTAGATGGGCCGTACACGGTTACACAAAGTCAAGCCTATTTTAACGCACCAAGATGCGATAAAGCATCTTGAATGGGCCGGGCCTGCTCGGTCATTTAAATAACAAGACAAGAAAACAAGAGCAGAGAAAGAGGGAATAGAATGACAAGTAATACAAGATTTGAGTCATGTGAATCGATCTCATAATCTCTTCATGAGTTCTTCATGTGACATTAGTTTGAGCCATTTAATTCATAAACTTCACTACATTTATCATCCACGCAAAATAATTGAATCGACTAGGTATCAGTATTCACAATTTATCACAAGGAAATAGACGGGAAGACTTTGAGTGGACTTTATTGTTCTAATGTGATTCGACCAAACTTTTTCGATCGACCAATGTTTTTTTTACTTACGTCCGATTGACTTGATTTTTATCATGGACGATTAATAGATCAACATCTACATAATCATAATGGCTCAAATCTTCAAACAAGATTTGGTGTGTCTCATTTTACTTCACGGATCACAAGAGAATATTATAACATTGATTCAAATACTATAAACATACAAATTTCATATTCCTGTTAAAACAACTGGGTGGTCGGTGATTGATTTCCTGCCTGTATAATGGTTTTTTTCATTTTTGGTCTTCTAATGTCCAATAGCAGCCTTTTATTTTTTATTTTGACATTTGGAGTGATACATTCTTTCATAGAAAGGCCTAAAGAAATTGAGGCCTCATACTATATATTATGAGGCTTTTTCATTAGTTAGAAAAGAAAATATAACACTTGTATTATGTTATGAGGCCTTATAAGCTCATTACTTCAATGGCTAACCTATTGGGCATTTGGCCTGTTCTATATGTTTTAATGTTTGGGGTAAAAACCATAAGAAAGAAATAACCCGATAATATATAGTTGTCCATATGTATACAATAAAACTACAGGTACACCATTTGGTGTATATCAGATATACACCGCATTGTGTCATTGTATGGAGCCCATTTCGGGGTTCCACAATGATCGAAACTACTCAATTTGCTTTAAAATGTTTTTTAAGGATCTCAGTTAAAAAAATCAGCTCGATCGAATCGGTAGAGGCTTGATCAGTCCTTTGCTCAAACTGATATCCGACTAAGCTGATTTTTTCCAGGAAACTTTAAAAACATATTTTGAATAAGTTGAGCAGCTCCGATCATTTGTGTGAAATTCCAAAATGGTCACACACATGAACCGAACATGAAAGTCGTTTTCCATCAGACGATTGTTCCCGTAACTGTACTCTCAACTTGGATTATATATCTAAAAATATCCGCTCTTGCCCATTTCACACGTTGGTGTGCACCAAATGGTGTGCTAGCAAGGATTGAAAGTATATATACCTGCTGTCATACGTGAACATTTACATTAGTGGGGTCATATATTAGTTACAACGGTCGAATAATTTTGAAAAGAAAAAGAGAATTTGACTTATTATTATTCGGTTAATGTGTGATTTTATCTTCTTTTAAGCAAACTTACAAAAACTACTAGAGTAATGCATTGCAATTATATTTAATTTTATGTATTCCAAAATGAGTGCATGTGGAGAATAGGAGGGTGTGAAATTAACTATTCTATATATATATATATATATATATATATATATATATATAGGCGAAAAACTTCCAATCCAAACTCCCGGATTTTATATAGGAACCCCTTCACATCCAAACCCCTTTTTACGGACCTAACGTCCGGACCTCCACCTTCCCAATATTTTTTTGAAAATCCGAACCGTTAGATGTGTTTAAAACGTGATTTTAAGGTCCAACGCGAAGATTTGGCAAAAAAAAATACCCGGAAGGGCTTGATCGGGGCAGTTTTTCACAAAAACGCTATAAAAACAGTTTTATGAAAAACTGCCCCGATCAAGCCCTTCCGGGTATTTTTTTTTGCCAAATCTTCGCGTTGGACCTTAAAATCACGTTTTAAAGACATCTGACGGTTCGGATTTTCAAAAAAAAATTTGGAAGGTGGAGGTCCGGACGAAATAAAATCCGGGAGTTTGGATTGGAAGTTTTTCGTATATGTATATATGTATATATATATATATATATATCAAAACCCTCCATCAATAGGTAGATATAGAAAATAATTTTAAGAGACATCACGATTTTAGGGCGTGTTTGCAATGGTTGTGGCTATAAAGTCATAGCTGAAACGCAGGAACGATCTAACTATAAAGTCATTCAAAACTTGCTCAATAACTGTGAAATTATGATTAAGTTACAGTAAAAGACAGTCCATATAGCTACGAGATTATGATCTGCTGTAATTAAAATTGTGTTTACTGTAGAAATTGAAAAATCAACTTTAAAATATGTGGAATAGAAAATGTGATTTAAAGATCACCCTTTTCTACAGTAGGATTTGACAAACTTTTTAATTTCTTGGAATAATTTCAAAATCTGTTTATAAGAATTTTTAACAAACACTCACAGTAATTTGTAATAAATAAATAACAAAAATTACTGCTAAAACTTTTCAAAATGGACACTTTATAACATTAGTCACCCGTGCATATCAACTGCTCATTCTACACTGCACGCTTGCTATTTAAAATATTCTGCACTGCAAGCTTGCTATTTAAAATTGAAGTCACGAAAAGGACATAACAAAATACTAGTGATAACTTCATAATCGATCATATGCAAAACAAATGTGCGGATACCTACTTGTTGCGGGGTGGATTTGCTTGGATTCGCAAACAAGTTGGCCAATACGCGAACTCAATGGATGATACTTATTGCATTGCTTAAGTATCCGTTGCGGCACACGTGATCGTTTAGAGCCGTCATTTGGTATTAGGAACCAAGAAACTAGACAGAGATTCTAGCTTCGGGAGCCGAAGGGTACGAAGGGGAAGGTGTTAGGAACCCTCTTGCCCAACCAAGCAGTTGGCATCTACTTTGCTTGACATAAGGCGTTTCAAATGTTTAGTTGACTTGCAAATACTAATTATTAGCTATGAGACAGATATGGGTGATGACAGAAATTAAAACGCACTGGGAGAGGGAAACAAGAGCATGCAGTGCTAATACATAGAATACAACAGAAACAGGAAAAGAATGTTGGAAAAATATGTTTACTTTTTGTGATAAAACCGAAAATATGAATGCAATAAAATCGGAATGCAAAACCTGAAAATCGATGAAATGAAATGAAATGATGATCAAGGCGAGTGTATAACACTCTGTACTTAAGATAAATTTGCCCCCGCTATGGTGCTTACGGTTTGCATGGACGTTTATCTCTCATCACTACTTGATCGAACTCCCCACAGAAGCAGCACTACAACCGATGGGTCTGTTGAACCAGACTTGTGTCTGTACTCTCTCCAATGAAAGACTCCGACTCAATAAAAGTGTAGAAAAATCAACTTTTTAAATGAATGAATGATGCCATATATATAGGCAAACTGGTGACTCTACGAATAGTCACCAGGAAGAAGAAACACCTTTGTTCACAAAAGGACGCGTCCGTCCATAGCGAACATGTGCCATTTAAAAGACACATCTCTAAATCAATTCAATTTTCATTAACACTTAAAATAAATATTATATTCAAAATATTTTTTCCAACAAAGAAAATATCCCTCAGAAAAGTGATTTGGGTCCTACAAAAGGCACTTTGCACTTATTAAAAGAATTCGACTATATCCCCCAGAAAAGTGATTTGGGTCCTACAAAAGGCACTTTGCACTTATTAAAAGAATTCGACTTCTCTGCAGCGGACTACAAATAAATGATAGCTCATGTGATCGCAATCGTTCAAAAGTGATTTTGATGGTTTAGATTTTATCAAAGCATCTCATGTGTTACATAAGTATCTTACCGGTTAGATTTTTCTAGAAGTCTAATAGAAACATTGATTGTCAAGATGAACAACTAAGATTAAACTGCACCGGCTTCTCCGCTGAGCTAGATCCTTGAATCTCCCTATTTTTCCAAGTCAAATCTCCCCTCTCTGTCTCTCTTAGATGTGAACATGCTTACCCTAGACAAATCTCTCTGTCTCCCATAAATATATAAACTAGTACTAATGTGCTTTCCGTGGTGGAAGAATTTGTACGAAGTGGATAAGAACTCCAACTCATAACCGACGTGCACCTTCCATTTTCCAACTCTTCCATATCATTTTTGAACAGGCAAAAGATGCGTCAGGTAAAGGGCAAAAAGATGACTTATGGTTTGCGACGAAAACGATGGTGAGAGTCTACAAATATTTCTGATTGGTTTGCATTTTGCACGCCCCCTCTTTACTTGCACTTATATATATTCTAGTAGCTTTAATTGAATTGACTTGTCATTCGGTTCTCTTTTTCTCTTTTTTTTTTTTTAGGGAGCACATTTTGGGGTTTCCGTTTTTTATGCAAGCACTCCAAAATATAATGAAGTTACAAAATTACCCTTTTGAAAATATAAAAATTATTTGAGGCACTCCACTCCCAAATTATCTCATTATTTACTAAGGCACTCCAAACAGAAATTTGAACTAAAACCAAATAGAAAAAGACAAAAGCAAAAGATTATGATAACTATATGCCGAAGTAAATAATTGTTCATCATATAAAAAAATCTGTTTGGCTTTAAAAAATTATTGGGAAGCTAAAAAAAGTGGTAGAAAAGTACAGTGAAAGAAACGAAAAACGACCAAAAAAAAAAAAAAGATTTTGTGACCTAGTTTGATTTGGATGAAAAATTCTAGAAGTGAGAAGTACGCATTTCCTTGCCTTTTATGGGTAGTTCATTATATGGCGCATATGATACGCGGCATCTTAATGCAAATTTGTTCACCTTTGCCGAATGAGTGTAAACAAAACCATCACCCTAATTGGTGAAAAAGGTATGGGGTCCATCAAAAATTGATGTCATGTTTACTAAAAAGTGATGGGATCCATCACAAAATGATTTCATACTTGTCAAAAAGTGATGGGGTACAATAGACCCGTACACCTTTTTCACTAATTAGATATGATTTTATTCACCCTTATTAGCGGAGGGTGAACAAATTTGCGCTCGAGGCATCTAAACAAAAAGCACAAACAAAAGAAGTAGAAGTGAAGAACTCAATCCCGTTCAACTATTTAGATTTTTTGGTTGTTATTTGACATTTTTGAATTTTCAAGGAAAGGTTTTTTTGGTTAACTTCGCAGGTTCATTTTGGTACCATTAATCTTATTTATCAAATAAACTGGTTATCATCACCTAAAAGAGTAACCATACAACCCTATTTTATTCTTGTTTTCGTTATCCTTCTAAAACCTTCCGGCTTTGACTTGGGTGCGTTGCTTGATTCTACGGCATATCGTCCATTGAGTTTCTCAAAATTTTAAGACATAAAGATTAAAGAGTCGCAAATCCTTAAGGTAAGTTTCCTGAGAGAAGTCGATTTTACATACGTTGCCAAATGTTAAGTATGTCTTCAATTTTTTTTTCTACTTATACCCATCGTTTGAGGATTACACAAGTACTTTTTCTTTCTCATAAGACCAGTCAAATTTTTTCCTTTCATCCTTGAACTCCTTTCCCACGTCCTCGTACAAAAAATTGTCAATTTTTGGTGCACTCCAAGTATTTTTGGTTGTAGGCTTGACTAGGGATTTTTTCAAGCCCAATAGAAAAAATGAGTAGACCTAACCTTTTTTGAGAAAAAGGCCTAAACAATTATAACAAAGAAATGGGTTGCTCAATTACTAAATGGGCGATGTGGGATTAAATGCAAAGAAGAGTTCTCTATTTCTCATCCGGTAATCCTACGGGTACAAACGATTTTGTACAGAAAATGTACAAATCGCTCTCGGGGACCCACTTTTGGGTCCCACACGAGTGATCCGAATCGTTCATTATTTTTAGAACATTTTTCCGAGGGGCTCCACAAAATTTCAGCTCAATCGGACGGTTAGAAGTGCTTGAACCAAAATCACGCCGTTTCATTGATCACTCGTGTGGGACCCAAAAGTGGGTCCCCGAGAGCGATTTGTACATTTTCTGTACAAAATCGTTTGTACCCGTAGCAGGATCCATTTCTCATCAAAGCTTCAGGGTAGAGTGGTAGTCCCACATCGGATGTTTTGGAAAACCTTCTTCAGAAAGACTCTTATAAATACAACACTACGCCCCACATTTCATTAGCACTTAGGCAACTAATGTGCATTTTGAGCCTGTGTGAGTTGAGCTCGAGCCAACAAAGTAGTTAAGTGAGGGGAAATTGAAACCTTTTTGTCGGACCCTCTCTTCACTTTCCATTTTAGTACTTTTGAGATCTTTAATAAGTTCTTTTTAAATACTAACAAAATATGCAAAAAGTTTGGTCGAAGAACACAAAAAAAATTAGGACACAAATTTTAATTTAGGGCTAGAGCAGTAAGGATTTAAATATCAATCGATGCGTATCGGTTTTTCAAGGAACCGATACCAATATTTGATCGATATATGATCCGATATCGGCCGATATTTAAATCTTGGGTCGACCGTAGCCACGTACCGTGGTCCTTACCCAGGGATTATAAAGTTAATTAGATGGGCAGAGTGGCAGACCGTACTACTGGTCTACTGCAAAAGCTATGCCCAATAGGCACTGCTGGGATCTACTGAGAGATGAAATTGGCCCTGAATCACGGGAAACGTGTGCTGAATAAACTATAGCTAGACTCTTTTGGGTCATTCGGTAAAAAAACTTAAATTCGGTTTTATGATTTATGGATTTCTCGACGAGACGAATCCAAAGAGTATAAAATTATAATCAAAAGTAATATTTTTTTAAATAAAGCCGAAAATAAACTAGTTTATTGGTTTAATTTTGGCTTATCAAAAAAAAATAGTTTCGACCATAATATTCATGTTTGTACCAACAAATATTTACTCCATATAACTACTAATAATCTTATAGTAGCTGAAATTTGAGAACTTCTGTTGACTGGAAGTTGCTTCCGCGAGAAGAAGCCACCAAGTTCCACTAACAAAAAACTGTTTTTTCCAAACACCGAGACATGTCATTCTCTCACAACACATCACATAAAAAATCGTGAAAAAATCAGTTTATTTAAAAAACTGGGTTAGTGGAACACCCCCTAAATAGTATTAAGCTAGGAAGCAAAAGTAATTTATAAATTTGTCGCACCTCGATCGTTTTGGACCTTTTGGTATAGCATCGTTATTTGACAAGATACCTTTACGTGCATACTCATGAACATGCAAAATGCGGGCCGTAATTTTTTCTTTAGAACTACAAAAAATACCGAGTAATTTCTAAGTTGTAATAGAGATCATAAATCATATTTTTAATAAAACAATGAGGTTTTTATTATTATTTATAAGTGGGTGTTCGGGCCAATTTGCGCGCACCTCGAATCCTCGACTAATTTCAAGACCCCAAGAATTTGCTGATATGAGGAATCGAATTTGAGATTTTTTGTGGGAGCAAACGCCTATTTTGTTTTACAATAGCATTGTTCATTTGCAAATCTTTTATAAAAAAAAATTCTAACACATTCATGCACCACACGGATATCAATTATCAAATTAATAACCTATCCTCGGTGAGATCATAAAAATGGCACCTCTCTTGGGAAATGATATTCTCATCTTGAAACAAATTAATTGAGAGCACATATCTATGCAGTGTCCTATCAAGAGTTTTGGAGGTTCGAAACGGATTCTTTAAATGAGGTTTTCCATACATTTCGCATAAAAAAGTTATTTAATGTAGAGTCTCATTAAAGAAAACCGTCACAAAACACATGCCATTGCAAAAACTTAAACATACAATCATTCAAAAATACATAACTATACAATTTGCTTAAAGTGTGGGACTCACTGATCTCTCAATTTTTTCGATCAAATTTCGACGATCTAAACTATTCAATGTGTTTACAACAAGTTTTTAAGGGTCCACGCGAGGATTCATAAAAATAAATGACTGTGAAGGACTTGATCCGAGCAGTTTTCAATAAAACTATACAAATTTTATCAAAAATTGCTCGAATCAAGCACTTCCCGATCTTTTTTTTTATGATTCCTCGTGTGAACCCTTAAAACACGTTTTAAACACATTGAATGGTTCAAATCAACGACATGTGATCGGAAAATGGGAGTCCTACACGAAAGCCCTGTGCGGAATCCCTTATGTGATCTGCCTGTATATATATATATATATAGGCAAATTTTCTAGTAAGGACCTCCCGTAAATAAGAAAAAATGTAATTTTTTTACGTTAAAAATTGTTTTTGGGATACGGTTTTTGCGAAAAACTGCTTGGATCAAGCCCTTTTTGTTTTTGAAGATTTTTCGCTAAGACCCTTGAAAACACCTTCTGAACACATTAGACGGTTCGGATCGTCAAAAAAAATGCTCGAATCATGGAGGTCCGGATAGGAAGTGGATATATATATATACACATATAAAGTTTTCCATGAGGGCTCCCACACAAAAAAAAGTGAGGGAAAACAGTTGTGAGCCGTTGAATTGCGTGAAGGGCATAGGATCCAACGGCTCACATATATATATACGGAAAACTTCTAATCCACACCTCCCGGAAATAAGAAAAAAATGATTTTTTTTGTGTTGCAAATATATTTTACATTTTTTGCGAAAACTGCTTGGATCAAGCCCTTCCCGGTATTTTTTTTTGAAGATTTCCCGCGTGGACCCTTGAAATCACCTTCTGAACACATTGGACGGATCGGATTGTCAAAAAAATGTTTGGATCATGAGGTCCGAAAATAAAAAGTCCGGATAAAAAGTTTACCCTATATATATATGGAGCTTATATAGATGGCCCCATTTTAAATATTTTTTCAGGATCCAAAACCTTGCTTGGCTTATTATGACAGTGGCTCTGCGGTCAGCATACATGCGGGAACTCCTCTGTTTCTATTTTTTATTTTTTTTTAAATGCAAACATGTGGGAAAGTCTCGGCCCTTGGGGGTGATGTTGAACCCAGCGGATATTTTTCACGTGTATCACGCAAGCCAACGACTTTGCAACTACTTCGCGTGCTTCGTAGAAGAAATATTTTCCCAATTCCCACGCTTAACGTACACCCAAGGATTGCTTAATGTACACCCAAGGATTGGTATCCATATTGGAGTATTTTCTTATAACTGAAAGTGTACCTAACAACTTATGCACATCTCAATTAATATATGTGAACTTAATTTATTATTCAAGTTTTTAGTACCCGAGTGTTCGTATCAATTTGGATGCACTCAATAATTTCCAAATTCTAAAATTAACGGCCGGGTAAAATTTTCAGTGACCCAGATTTAGGGTAAGTTTTTTGTTCGATTTTAGCAACTCAGTTGCTAAAATCATGGTTGATTTTAGCAAATGAGTTCACTATGTGCTAAAATCATGGTCTCTTTTAGCTAAAATCAACCATGATTTTAACATCTGGTGAACTCATTTGCTAAAATCATGATAGTTGCTAAAATTAAACAAAAAACTCAGCCTTAACCTTGGGATTTTCGGAGGGAAGCCATTTTTTAATTACGGTCCCATACTAGTCAAACCCTTCGGAATCTCAAGTCAATATTCGTATAGCACATCGCAGCTAAAAGGGCATATTTCTAGGGTGGACGTGGGATCTCTTTTACTATGAATATTACACACTTTTAGTACTTTTTTCTGTCTAAAGTTTTAGTATTGAAAAATCGTATAATTTTCAAATAAGAATAAAGTAATTTTGGGCATTATTTTAGTATTGAAAGATCTTGTTTGGGTCCTATAATTACTTACTAGGGATAACTTAAGGTCTGATTTGGCTAATTTGAAAAAATTGGTTTTTTAGTTTTTTTCGTTTTGGCTTTATTAAAAAAAAAATGCATTTGTTAGTTTTCGGTCGATTTTTTGTGGTTTATTGGCTTGTCTCGACGAGAGAAATCTAAAAAGCATAAAATTGTTAGCCAAACTTAAAATTTTGTGAATAAAGACGAAAAATAATCCAAAAACTGGTTTATTTTGGTTTATTTTCAGCTTTATTCAAAAAACTATTACTTTTGACCATAATTTTATACTCTTTGGATTCGTCTCGACGAGATAAATCTAGAAACCACAAAATCTTGACGCAAAACTAATTATTTGACTAAGCTCACATGAGCAATGAAGGTATGATGTTCAAAAATATGACCGTGGGAAAAGTATAGCATTTGAAGAAAACTAAGGAATTAAAAAAAAAAATCAGTAATAAGTTGTAATGGCCCAAATTTCCGCCCCAAATTTTTTTCAAATAAAATTGTTTTATTTAGGAAATTTAAATTCTTAATTAGTATTTTTTATAACCAAAACCCTTATGTACATATACACATACATAGATATATACACTTACATGCATATATACACCCACATACTTGTTATACACATATTCATTACTATTTATATACATACTTCCGCTCTTCTCTCTCCTCACCGCACCACACTCCACCACCAACTTTCACCACTTCTCACTCCACCCCAAATCCCCTGAAAATCAGACCCTGAGAGAGTCGGGTGCAACGTGGCTTTGTAGGTACTTCGCGGAGAAAATTTTGTTGAGTCTGATACGGATGGTGTAAGGACTTTTTGGTAAACTTGGGATGTTGAAAAACTTTTTCTCACAAGAACGAGAATCTAGGGATCTTGTAGCGTGGAGCCACACTACAACCCTGTAGTGTAATATCTGAGCCGTTGATCTCAGTAATAAATGACTCTGGTTTATCTCGGCAGTGGACGGCTCGGATCATGCAAATGCCGAGATGAAATTAGGACCATTGATTGCGAATTAACGACTCGAATTAACGACTCGAATGCCGCATTAAATCCAATTCCGTGAACTAACTTGAAGGAATGGTTGGACAATCCCATTGAAATTAACAAATGAGTGCTTGATTTGTAAACCGGATCTTTTGGTTGCTTCAATATTGGTTTTTGGAAACAGCTATTTGTATTCAGCCGAGAAAGAGGAAGTCAATGGCCTCAGATCTGTTGGGATTATTTATTTATTTTTAATGCTAAAGCAATGCATAAATCCAGAGTATACTGTATACGTGAATAATCATAAAAATAAATCGAAAGCATGTTTGCAGGTTTTTATTGGTCTTGCAATACTGCTTCAAGTACAAAATCTTAAAACTTCTATAATACGTTTCTTGGTTCAAAAAAATAAAATATGTACGTTAATTTTCTGTTTCGAAATTCCCTTGCATTGTGCCAAAAGTTTTTTTTTTTTTGGTCAAAACCAATTTTCCACTACGCACCAATGAAAACAAAACAAAACAAAACCCGATTAGACTAGACTGGCATGGTCTTGCTCCCTTATAAATTCAAGGTTCGAAACCTCTCGAGTGCTATCGATGCTTGGGAATCAATTAATTCATGTGTAGCTTTATAGCGGTTTTAACCAAACCTCCTGCTAGGAGATGACATGATTGATTCTCCATGGAATTGTCAATATACGCGCATGTAAGTTGACCAAGTAATCTCAGTTTTGTATAAAAAAAACGTAAAACAATTTAAAAAAAATTAAGAAACCATGGGATATGTCAATGGAATCCAACCTGAATTTCCACATCAATGCTTTCTATGTTAATGAAAAAGCGCACCCTTTACTAGGACAAGGTTCTGGGTTTGAGTCTCATCATATCTCGTCCTTACCCCTTAGATTAGTTAGAGTAGATAGGTTTCTTGTACGTAAAAAAAAACACACCCCACTTGAAACCTTCAACTACAATTTATGTGGTTATTAGTGAAAAGTGAGTTTAGCTATAAAAAAAGAAAAGAAAAGTGAGTTCGGAATGTTGACTAACAGCTACCAACCAACAAAGCAAGCCTAGAATTTCCTCAAATTCTCCAATTAATACCTAGCCACCAAAATTACTCAAAAAAAGTATTACCAACTCCCAAACTTGAGCTCCACCCACTTAATGTTGCTTTCCTGAGCCCTCATGGAAATTTCAATGTTCTCCACTTTGGTCTATCAAGTAATAATATTCCTTCATGTGGGTTAATTAAGGTTCTCTACGTAATTTTGGAGAAGCTATTCTATGCCGGCCTCAACCAGCAGGGAGGCAATGAGGGAGAAATGAGTGTCGAGTTGAAACTCTGACCTGGTGAGCGTCATCCAAAATACATTAATATTGAGCTTCAACAAGATGAAAAGATCTAAATTGATCATTCCGTATTTAACATGGCTTTCTTTTTCCTATAGCAAATGAACGGATGTAAATTATTTAAATTTAGGGAATAGGAAACCTTACTATGTAAAAGTACGGGTTCCGGCACTACTACAAAAAGGTAATAAGATCACGCCTCAAAAATAAGAAAGATCTCAATTTGTTGTAAAAACGTGATAAAAAAAATAAGAGTTAGATTTTTTGTCACGGTTAAGTACATAAACCGAGATGAAAGACAGTTTTAATCTCGGTCATCTATAAAACGTGATTGAAAATGAAAATAAAATTACTCAGTCTTTTAAAAAGTGTGATTGTAAGTATGAGTTTTAATCTCAGTCATTTAAAAAATGTGATTGTAAGTAAGATGAGATAATTTCATTTTTATTTTTAATCACGTTTTATAGATGACTGAGATTAAAACTGTATTTCATCTTGGTTTATGTACTTAACCGTGATAAAAAAAAAAATCTAATTTTTTATCACGTTTTTACAAAAACCGAGATCTTTCTTATTTTTCCTGTCTTGTTATTTTGCTGAATTAGAAGATGGGACATCCCTTTTAAACCAAAAAAAATATTGTCAGAAACTCATAGAATATATGTTTAACCAAAAAAAATTTCTTTGAACCAAAAATTAAACTTTCTCAAACAAGCTAGGAAACTATAAGAGTACATAAAGCCTAGAAAATCATAGTCAATGCTCAAGAACCAGTGGTTTAGACCCCAAAAAAAAAAAGACCTACAAAAACTACTATATATATTAAATAGTTCAACATCATAACGAAATGGATAATTGGTGGGGTGAATAGGTGTTAGTTGTCTTGTGTAAGAGGTCAAATGATCAAATCTGGATGAAAGCAAGGTTTGCAAGGTAAGACAATTTTTGGACACCTATAATAGTGAGAATTTTTTTTTTTTTTTTTTCACGAATCATGGTTTTACTAAAACTGAGATCTTTTCTCTGTAAACAATCACGGTTTTTAGGCAAAACTGAGATGTTATATTGTCAAAGATCACAATTTTTTATGGTTTTAATCACAGTTTTTCATGAGTTTTCATCACGGTCTAGAACCGTGATTGAAAGATTGGGACTTTTAATCACACTAGATTAGATCACGGTTTTTAGACCGAGATTAAAAGTGAAAGATCACACCAAAAGACTGTGATCTTTATGCCTTTTTGTAGAAGTGCAGACTTCCCTCTTCTTTTTTTCTCCCTTTAATAAATAACAGTGACACTAGCAAAACCTAGGCTTGGTCTTCTTCCGTCAAATAATGGTTTTGAAAGTCCCTGTAATTTCATTTCGTTTGAAACCACAAGGCTCAATACGATCGATCGTTTCATGGAAAGGATCACAAGTCTCAATTGGATTATACAATCTTTCTTCTTCTTCTTTTATTTTTCTTCCATGGAGTCACTAACCACTTAGGCTAGCTCATCATGTCGATGAGATCAACTTGGATTTCTCCTAGATGACTTAAATTTAAATATCAATATTTATTTTTCTTTCATTTAGAATTTGTTTGCATAGAAGAAGCACTGCAGGGAGTGTTTGTTTGTTGACCATTTGTTTGTTGACTGCGTCCCATTAAGTCTAACCCACCACCTGACAAAATATTGGATGAATAATCACTACGGACAAGGACAAACATGAGATTTCACATTAATATTGAATGAAAATCAAATAATAGATGCGTAAAGTAAAAATATCCAATGTGCCTGATTTTCTCCGAGATCATCTTAATAATTATTTTAAAATTATTTAACAGATCGGATCGTTTGTATGAGACCCAAAAGTGGGCCCCACAAAATTACATTTTATGCAAAAACTTGCAAAGGCTTAACCCACACAAAACGGTAGCGTATAGAGGCCAATACACAGCCTGTGGTGACTAATAATCCAGATTATGGATTATTGCATGGATTATTCATTGTTTTTATTCAATTTTTTTTTGCATTTGTTAGTTTTGCATCAAGATTTTGTGGTTTCTGGATTCCTCTCGACGAGACGAATCTAACAAGTACAAAATTATGGTCAAAACTCAAATTTTTTTGAATAAAGCCAAAATACTTGGATTATTGGCCGATAATCCAAGTATTTCGGCTTTATTTAAAAAAATACTTGGTTTGACCATAATTTTGTACTTGTTAGATTCGTCTCGTCGAGAAGAATCCAGAAACCACAAAATCTTGACGCGAAACTAACAAATGCATTTTTTTTTTGAATAAAGACAAAATGAATAATCCAATAATCCATAATCCAATAATCCATATGAAATGTCATGTTTGTGGTTCCTAAAAGAAAATAGGGAATTTGGTTCAAGCGAAAGATTCTCTTCGTGATGGCATGTGGTGCATTCAAAGAGAACCTTTTTATTGCATTCTTTTCCCTTCCTTGCTTCAGAGTTCTAGTTTTCTTTTCTTTTTACGTCATGGCATATGCCATGAGATTATCCTTATTTTGCAACTTGCAACGTACCCCCCTCTGTCAGTGTTTAAGAGTCCCATTTGCAAAACGTGTAGTATTTTCCTTGACGTAAAAAAATATATTTCTATAATATTTTTTAAATAAGATACATAAAAAATTATATAGAGAAATATTTATTGAGAGTTTAAAAATGCACGTATTTTTATAGTTGACATTTAAAAGGGGATGGAGACTGTATTTGTAACGCCCCTAAAATTCGAGTTCGTTAATAAAGATTACATAAATAATAAATAAGGTTTACAACAGTATTCCAAAAGGAAATTACATAGATCTCCCTGCTATTACATTTATTCTCTATAGGGTTAACTTGGGATTCTCTACTCCATTGCACTGCCGTCCATCTCGGCGGTATCGTGCTCTGCTCCGTAGGTCTTCCCGCCATAGTACTCTTCATGTTCATCTCTATAGTCTAGCATAATATGTCAGAGTCGCAAAGCAACATCGTGGTATTATGACAGGGTCACACAAGTGCAACACCGTGAGCGAGGACACTCAATAGATAGTTCTACCCCAACCTTAAACTATCAATTCTAGAACAATATAGTAGGTGGCAGGTAACAGTTGAAAATCATTTAGAAAACAGTAAGTTCATGCGTAGTCAAATATCAGTGTCAAATCAAATCAGAGTGCAGCGTAATAAAATCAATGTCTCGTATCATTTTCATAATTAGAGTGCAATGTCAGTATCTCGTATCAGTTTCTCATATCAGCATTCTTCTTCAAATTTCATCCATGTCAACATCTCACATCTCTCGAAAGTTATTGGCCCGTTTCCATCTTCTTTCAACTGACGGTTACCAACCTTTCCGCTCGAGGTCCCGACTGTCCTGTATCAAGGCGCACATTTACAAGATACAAGGTCCGTCTACCCCGCACACACACGTAACATAATCTCGGGCAGTCTTGTCTTACTAATCCCCATAGTACGTTTCAAGGTCCGTCCACTATGTGTTGTGCACGCTTAGCCCTAACCGCCAAGTTCTCTCCTCGAAGTTGAGGCGGCTCTCTCGCTGCACTACCGTATAAATCATTCATCACATCATCATTACATTTTCATTCTCATCTCTATTTCTCATTGTGAAATTAATCGTATCTTTTCCCGAAAATCGTGTTGTGTCGTATCATCTCGTGAATTGTGCACAGGTCATGAATCTTGTAAAAAATCTTCCGTTTTAAATCGTTTATTGATAACGGTGTCACTTTAAATCAAAATCTCCTTGGTGACTTTCTTTAGACAAATGAGATAACCAGGAGAGTCCTAGGCCGGATGGTCAGACGGTCGGACGAATCCAGTTATTGTCACCATTCCTTTCTTAGACAATGCGAAGCTTGTCTATTTTGATAGACCCTCAAGGGTGTTAGCCTTGGGTTATCTCACAGTCCAAATATAGTCAAAACATTTGAACAGTACTTTTAGAAAAAAAATCGTCGGCTACTTTCCAAAAATCAGTCGGGTATTATAAAGGCGTAATTTCGAAAGTCGATTTTCATTCGGGCATTATAACTGCGTGATTTTGAATAGTTGATTTTCATGCGGACATTATAACTGCGTATTTTCAAAAATCGATCTCAAATCGTGCATTATAACGACTACGTGTGTTTTAAAAGAGTAACTTTTCATATTATCGCTAATTATCCACCATAATCTCGACTAGTCATTTCTAATCACGTATAAGCATTATAACGACATAATTTAAAAGTAAATATGAAATACTAATTTAGACTTAGGATATAGTATCTACATTAATTCCGATGTTTAGTCGGAAGCCGATAAGCTAGGTGGATTCCGGTGGCGTAACGGCTACTCGACTTTCGCTCGAACTACTTCTTGCTAACTTTCTCTACTTTTCTAAGATCTAGGGGTGGTTTGGAGGTTGAATATGGCTGAAGAACTTCAAGAACACTTAGAACACAAATGATGAGAGATTGGAGAGGTTTTGGTGTGAATTTTCCAAAGGAATGACCTCCTATTTATAGGAAATCATGGAGAGCTCTCCCTCCCTCATCAATGGCTGGTCTCCCACCTTCACATAAGTGTCCAAAATTACTTTATGTAATAGTAAAATGTAGGCTTTAATAGGTAGTTTAGGATAAAGTCAACCCTAGCTGGGTTTTGTCCATGAGAAATGGGTTCTAGGTTCGTAGGAAATGACTGAAAGTGTCTAGGTTCATTGGGTTTGTGATAAGTGCCGAAATGTTTACATTTGGACCGCCTAATTTACATTTGTTATGTCCTTTATTATTATTATTTAATGTCTTTTGTTGTGTTTTTGTGATTTAGGTTTCGAGGACAGGATACCACATTTGGCCTTAAATCGAGAGAATTGTGTGTCACGTGGGAGCGCAACACTGGATCATTTTTCCAGCTCACCTTCCGGATTATACAGCCGGCCATTCACTCCATTTGAATTCAGATCATGGGCAGAACTTCATTGCTTTTAAAAGAGTTATGGCATGGCAGTAAAGTTGGGGGGGAGATAACGAAAATAAATTACTTTCCCAAGGTGGTGTCTCTGGATGCAATTATCCCCTTTTGTCCTATAAGAAGAGCAGTTTTGCTGCATTTTAAGAGGACCAGATATTCAGAAATAGATAAGAGAAGGAGGAGGAACTCGGCAGAGGCCAAGAGAAGGAGGAGGAAGCTGTGCTTCACGCCAGGAGCAGAGGCAGACTCCACAAATCTGTAACGATGCTCTTCCATTTTATTCTTGGAATGTAGAGGAAATCCTGGCCAAGTAACTTTAGTTATTGTATTTGATTTTTGGTTTTGTTTCCATCTGTTCAATTAATTGTTTGGATATTTATCTTTCATTTTGTTAAATGATTTTCTCGAGTATCTAAGATCGGGTGTTTGGTTTCTGTGATTTCAAACACTACGCCAAGCAATAGTTTTCACATAAAATATAATTGGAGAGCTGAGATAGCCTATGCTACGAGAAGACGGGTTGTGCCTATGACCCTAGTTTAGCGTAGACAGGCCGTGCTAATCAAAGATAGGCTATGCCGGTTTATGATTGTATTTATCCTCTTGACGATACTTGTGGGGCTTATAGTTGCCACGGATCACAATTGAATGAATTGATTGAGACCTTAAACTTATGCAATACCTAGTGTTACAAAGCCAGGGTTGAATCGACATTCCAGGACCTTCTCTATTTTATCGCATCCTCCATCTTATTTTATGTTATTTCAATTTGTCCATTCTATTTTCAAAACCCAAATCATTTATCTTTTTCTCAGACTAAGCTAGAGGTTAATTTTGGGAATTGACACACTTATTTCCCTGTGGATCGACTCGGACTTTCTCACTATACTATGCAAATCTTTAGTTGTAGTCCGGTTAATGTAAATAAATAATCTAATTTGACGACCGTTTGGTAAATATAATTGACAATTCCAACGACTACCAAATGGGCGACATCAGTTTGTGAATGGCCAACTAGTTTTGGGTGCTAGTTATACACATGAAACTAGTCAAGGGGTGTTATAAATATACATACATATATATGCACATTTATACATAACTTTTAGTAAAAGTAAACCTATAAGTCAACTATAATAGCCTTATGTAGCTAGGTTCTAATAGGATAAAAAGTGTCTCCTATTTATTAGGGGATAAGTTCCCCTTTTTATGAGGCGAAAAATATCCCTTAAAGTTGATTTTGTGCGCTAAAAATATAAACTAGTATACTACAAAAATAAATTTAGGGCTACTAACTTTAAGGAAATAAATGAGTGTGTTTGGAAATCCCTAGGTAGTCTTTCTAATAATGAAAAGTATAACACTTAAGATTTTATAAGAAAAACGGCGCCGAAACGTACGCGAACGTGTGTACGGAAACACGCCCGTAAAATTACGCAGCAAGGGAAGTAATTTCCCTCCCCTTTCTACCTCCCAACCGTCCCCTCCCTCTTCCTCTCATTAAGTCACAAAATGCCAAAATAGGATGTAGGAAAAGTGGTGTACTTAAAGTTAAGATTGGAAAGGAAAAGTCAAAATTAGTCACATGGCTAAAAAGGTTTCCAAAAATGGGATAGATAGGATCATGTAGGGTGAAAGTAGGATAGGGTGCATTAAGGGGTTGTCTTAGGCCATCCGTAGTGGTGGAGTTAAATGGACATATTAGTCAGTCATTACCACAGTTAGCTATTCCCTCCGTCTCAATTTCTTGGCTCCTTTTGGGGAAGTGGGTTTTTAAGGGGTGTGAAAATTTTGTATTAACTTTTCTATTTTGCCCCTAAATCCAGACTGTGACTAAATTTGTGAGGCTAATTTATTATATGAAAGTCAAAACATATTCAATATGGATCTTGTTTGATAGATATCAATTAGTTTTATTATACAAAATTTTCAAAATCATAAAAACTGTTATAAAATAAAAGATAATAGACTAGCCAATTAAGATGGGAAAAGTACTTTTAAGGGTAAAATTGGAAAGTGACCCAATTTTGATGAATGTTTTTAGAAGTGGGACAAATATTTTGGGACATCCCAAAATAGAAAGAATGACCAAGAAATTGGGACGGAGGGAGTAACATTTTCCTTTTTTTGACCCATAGTAGTGCAGTTAGGAGGTTGTCAAAGTGTGACAGAGGTGGAAAGAAGTTTGTGCAAAAATTAACTGTGGGTTCTGCCGTAGCTACAAGAAATGAGAGAGGAGAGAGATAGACAAAGGGAAAAAAATGGCTTTGACATGGGATGAGAGAGGAGAAAAGTCTGGGACAAAACAAGAGAGAGAGGAAGAAAAGGAAGAGAGAGAAATGGGGTGGGTGCACAGCTATTGGACACGGATGAACAAAAAAAATTGTGGGACCCATTTTTAACAAAATGCTAACTTTACTATTAGAACCTAAATGCATAAAACTACCTAATAACAACTTAACTCACACAATTGGGTCCCACTTTTTACATTTTTGTGTCATATAGCAGCACAAATTTAACTCCACCACTACGGATGGCCTTACTTAGTGAGTAAGTCTTGGGGAAAACCCCGGGCTTCCAGACATGAAACGATGTAGTACCCAGAGTGCACACAATTGGGTCCCACTTTTTACATTTTTGTGTCACATACATATATTTTTTTTACAGTATTATACGGTATACAACACCCTCGTCTAGGGCTTAGGGGTGTGATGAAAATCGATGACATTTTCAACTAAACTCTTAATAAAAATGAGAATAATTTACTGTAACAGTTAAGATATTAGGGAAGCGGGGGAGGTGCTGTGCACAGCCATGCTGTGCACCCCTCGGCCGTTGGATCGAGTTTTGGACGGTTCGGATGTGTTTTGATTTTTTACCGGTAAAAAAAATCAAAATTAAATAAAAATTGCCGAACGCATCCGAGCCATCCAAAACTCGATCCAACGGCCGAGGGGTGCACAACACTGTGCACAACACGGCTGTGCACAACACCTCCCCCGAGTCCAGATATTAGGCACTCTACATTGCCTTTTTGCTATTATCACTGGATAAATACCAAAATTTCTATCAGGAAATATAAAACGTCATAATATCGGTGATATGAAAAATGTTTAGCAAAAAATAAAAAAAAAGCCAGTGGTATGAAAAATAACATGAATTTTATAGATGAGGGAACAAATCTTTGTTATACACATAGGTGATGAATCGATATATTTTGATCGTTTGTCAAACTATATATTTTTAAATCCGTATGATTTCATGTAAAATGATTTCTCAACGACCATGTGAAAGTAAATAATTCCGATGAATATTTTGAGTCTCCTTTTGCGAACCCCGCAATTAAAAACTACACCATCTCATTCCCAAAAAAAAAAAAAAAAGACTACGCCATAGAGTTGGAAAGTTGGGAAATTCCCTAAAATTTTAGTAGCGTAATTATAATATCCAATAAGTCTGTCAAGACAAAAACCACCAAACAAAAAATGTTTCGATCAGAACACAGTCAGAGCCGTGTCATTTTGTCCACAGGGGTTCAGGTTCAATTTCCTCGTGCTCTCGTTCCTGTCCAATCCAACCCCAAGTAACCTCAATATATGACAAATTAATACTATTGGGCCTTGTTTGATTCGCGGATTGAAATATGTGGGATTAATAATCCTGAGATTGGTAGTCCCGGATTATTTATCCTGGTATTAATTTCATCTCTAAGCTACCCAATATCATATTTGATTCACGTGGGATTATTTATGTGATAAATTTTTTTAATCAAAAACATTTTTTTTTTGAAAAAAAGGGTTCAAAAAGTTCTTTTTTTAAAATTATTATTTTAAAAATAAATAAAAAAATATTTTTAAAAAAAATATTTGTGGAAAACATTTTTTTGAAAAACATTTATTTTGAAAACAATTTAAAAAATCATTTTTTAAAACAAATAATTTATTTTAAAAAATTATTATTTCCAAAAAAAATATTAAAAAAGTTTTTTTTATAAAATATTATTTCCAAATAATTTTTTTAGATATATTTATTTTTTTGGAAACCTTTTTTTTTTGTATAAATAGAGTTTTTTTTAGATAAATAATTATTTCCAAAAAAAATTTAGATTTCTCTTTTGGAAAACATTTTTTTATAATTTTTTTTAAAATAAATTTTTATAGAAAATATTATTTCAAAATTTGAAAATACATTTATAAATTTTTTAATTTTTTTGTAAATCATTTTTAAAAAAAACAAATTTGAAAATACTTTTTGAAAACAATTCGAATATCATCCGAATATTTTCATAAACAATCCCATCTTTGTCAATTCCACTCAATCCCACCTCCCCCCTGGGATTATTTAGTACCCCGCATATAGGGATAAAAATAATACTGGGATTAACAATCCTGAGCATAATTTGGGAACCAAACATGGGATAAGCCAAGAAGTGGTACAGTTAGTCCTATTCCAGACAGTTAATCCACGAATCAAACGAGGCTTTGGGTGATTAAATTAAGAAGATATGATAGGAACTTTTTTTTAATTATTATTATATGTACATTTCTTGTAATTTTTTTAAAAGAACTCTTGAAGATGCAGGGAGCCCAATATTAGGAGTTTGCTTTGGGCCCCTAAAATGTTATGGTCGCGCTGTTACAGTTGCTTCGACAGAGAGGAGTTTGACTATAATCTCAATTAAAAATGACTTTTTGGATAACTTAAAGTACGATAACACAATTGAACATTGTGGATTTTTTTGACATAATTCAAGCTAAAAGTACAATGTAATTTTTTTTAACTTGTATGTCTTTTTATTTTTTATGATTTAATATTAAGTGTGCAACCAAGTTAGGGGTCGGGCTTGAGCTACTCAAACATCGGGACCGGCCTTGAGCACAGCCACACGCATTATTTTCTTTTTTGTGGTCCCACTATTTTTGAACTTCTCTCTCTCTCTCTCTCTCTCTCTCTCTCTCTCAAATATGGATTACTGGGGTGAAATCTGAACTAATCGAGATCTAAAAACAGGAAGTTTCGGAGTCTGAAAAATCATCGGGGCCTGTTGTAAACGAAATTATATGTTATGGTTGACATACCACTTTTTGCTTATATATTGAATAGATATCTTTTGGTGTGGTATATATACACCATGGATCCAATCAAGGATCCCTAATTTTGCTTCGGTCCATACCTCACATTTCCCGATCAATTTCATGATCCAAGCAGTCCAATATGTTTAAAACGTGTTTTTAAAGGTCCACGCGAGGAATCATAAGAAAAATGATCGGAAAGGGCTTGATCCGACCAGTTTTATCAACCTTAAAAACACGTTTTAAACATATTGAATGGTTCGGATCGTCAGAATTTGATTGGAAAAGTTGAGAATTCGAGGAGTCCCGGATTATATCAAATGCGGGATCCCTGATGGAATCCGGACTGTTATGATGTATATGTTCTAGATACATGACTCAACTGATAATAAATCTTGCGTCCGCTCCCGGGTATATATCGTTTTTAAGGAAATTTAATATCCTAGAATTGCTATTTCGTTTCGCCTCAAATGCTGGCCCATACTGATTGCACCGGATGGCATTGGAGGATATTAGATTTTTTTTTTTTTTGCTTCCCTTTTAACCATCTATATGTTAAGTATATTATTTCTATTTAATTTTCAACATCTTAATAATGGTATTTGGACTAAATAAATTAATATAAGTTGTTAATAGGCTGTTTCGTAAATTAATATAAGTTGTTAATAGGCGGTTTCATATTATTGCTAAAAAATTTGATCTGTTAACTTGATTTAGTGATGAAAATGAGAAGAGAAAAGAAAATAAAATAAAAAAGATAATCTTCCAAAGCTCATACTCCTACTTTCTGGTAACTCATCTACAATCATGATTCCCCAAGTACACAGTTTGAGCAATATGTTAGAAGTTCAGAAGATGCATGATTTTAAGCTAAACTGCTGACTTTAATTAGATTTCGATTTCTTCTCTTTCATCTATGTGAAAATGTGATATATATGTGATGTTCTACTATTTTGTCATTTTGCTTGTTTGTTTTTGCATTCGTAAATAAGAATCTCTGTTGAATATGAAACAAGAGCATGTCAAAATCACATATAATTTAGACAATAAGATGATGTCGAAATTTAGAGAACAAGAATTATATGATGATTAAGCTGGTTAGGGTGTTGTCCTAACCGGTCCACTTAGTTTATCCAGAAGTAATTTATGATTATATGATGATTAATTTATTTTTTTTTATCGAGAAAGAATAAGAATCAAGAATATCAAAATTTGTTGTTGTGGACATCTAACTAATTTTTATATTCCCTTGATATTTCCTTTCCAACATTTTTTTTTTTGTCTTTTTTGTCCTTAATCTTTAAATGTTACATCGTCTCACCAAAGGATCAAACCTTATCCGAATAAATAATTTTATCATTATTGATTTATTGTCCTATAGTATTCCTATATTGTATAGTACTCAATTCAATAATTTTCCTTCATTTGAACAAAATATAATTCTCCTAGCAAAAGTAAAAGGGTCACTTAGCCAAAAATCCAAAACATTTGACATTTTTAAAGGGAAGGACAAGGAACTTTTGAAATCGAACATAAAAACAAAAAACATTTGACATTTTTAAATGGAAGGACAAGGAACTTTTGCAATCGAACATAAAGACAAAAAAAATTAGTAAAATGTTACTAATTTTTAAAAGTTCTAATTTCGAACATAAAATTAAAAAAATCACCACCCAATCTCCGGCTGACCACCATCCCACCTCCGGCCGACCACTTCCGGCGACCAAAAAAATTAGTGAGATGTCACTAATTTTTAAAAATTCTAATTTCGAACATAAAATTAGAAAAATTACCACCCAACCTCTGGCCGGCCACCACCCCACATCTTGGCCGACCACTTCCAGTGACCAAAAAAATTAGTGAGATGTTACTAATTTTTAAAAATTCTAATTTAGAACATTTAATTCAAAAAAATCATCACCCCACATCCGGCCGACTACCACTCCACCTCTGGCCAACCACTTCCGGTGACCAAAAAAATTAGTAAGATGTTACTAATTTTTTAAAAATTTAATTTCGAACATAAAATTCAGAAAAATCACCACCCAACCTCCGGCTGGCCACCACCCCACCTCTTGGCCGACCACTTCTGGCAACTAAAAAAATTAGTGAGATGTCACTAATTTTAAAAAATTCTAATTTCAAACATATAATTCAAAAAAATCACCACTCCACATCCGGCCGACCACCACCCCACCTCTGGTCGTCCATTTCCAGTGACCAAAAAAATTAGTGAGATGTCACTAATTTTTAAAAACTCTAATTTCGAATATAAAATTCAGAAAAATCACCACCCAACCTCCGGTCAACCACCACCCCACCTCTCGGTCAAAGCCAAGATATAATAACCAAAGAGGGACCGAGTGGTGGTTGAGCCCGGACAACCACCCTATACAAATTTCAAATTATCTTTGAAATCAAGTGATTTTGATTTTCAAGATAATTTGATTTTCAATTCAAGATAATTTGAATTGGGACGAAGTTATATATATTTTCAAATTTCTAATTCTGAATGCACGTACAAAGATAATTTGAAAATCAAATTATCAACCACCCAATTCAAGTGACGGAGTTACATGACATTCTTTTATTCGAGAACCTGTATGACAGCACATGAGAATATGCTATCGTGCTATTTTAGGTGGGGGGAGATATTTTGCCTATTGTACAGAATAAAAGAACGTCACCTGCAATTTTAGATTATGACTTTTATGGTGATAGAACAATAGGTTTTATATTTTGCGTTTAAAATAGTTACAGATGCACAATACGCATTTACGTAATTATATACTACTATCATAGTTTTATAATTGCATGTATCGGTTGATCAAAAAGTATAGTACACGTACATGATAACCCTTTTGATCGTATTTTGCAATTTATAATGGCATAATTAATAGGGCCAATTATTGTGTCTTTGTGTTTGATTGCAAATGTTCCTTGTCTTTACGTTTGATTGCAAATGTTCCTTGTCCTTCCCTTTAAATAGGCAAAATATTGTGTATTTATGACTAATTATTCCAAAGTAAAAAGATAAAATTTCTCTCTCTCTCTCTCTCAGTAGGTATAAATAAGGGCCATTTTTTGGGAGGTCCAGTATAGGAATTTACTAAAGTCTCAGGTCCACTGTATATTTTCATAAGGCCTACAGTCCACTTCCCGTTCCAAATTACAAAATTAACCCTAACTTAAAACACTCCTTGTACTCAAAATACACGGTATTCAGAGAGAGAGAGAGAGAGAGAGAGAGAGAGAGAGAGAGAGAGAGATCTGGGAGGCCATCACCACGTCCGAGAACCACCTTCTGCTATTGACATGCACCGGTGATTTTTCGGCACCCACCCGGGCAACTACCTTTAGAGGTCGACACCGGTGATTTCCAGCGCCACCTCCAACCGGTTAGGCCTCAATCGAAGACAAACAATAAAGTCAAACCAGATGAAGATCTAGATCAAAGATCAAATAACAGTCTACAACTAATTTAACCGGCGTCATCTTGTTATACGATATTCAGATCAACAAACCCCAAACTTTTTTTGCACATCCCCAATCAACAACATTTAAAAAGTAAAACCTACTCCCACAAGAACAGATTTGGATTTTGAAGACTTGGATGCTTGAATCACAGAGAATTTATTCTTGAGTTCGTCAACTTTTTCCCATCGCCTTGAGCTTGGATCATCTCTGAAACCATGAAATTGTGGGGCGGGATTGTGATGAAGCGAGAGGGAGATAGAAGGCGAAGAAATGAGCGAGGTAATTATCCAGTGGGAGTAATTATTGTTCCTAAAAAACTTTTAGTACGGCTGTGTACAAGTATAGCTATTTTTGGTGAGAGATGGGTTGTGGCAGTTGTACAGCTGTATAGCAGAGTAGGTGATGGTCCCAAAGTCCAATCTTAGACAATATAATGAATGATTGAATTATACAATATAATATAACCACCTCCATTTTGAAAAAGTGGTTTTTTTTGTTTTATTCAATTTTCAGTAAAATTTCTAGTAAAATTTTATGTTAAAAGGAGAGGGTTTGTGCTGCTACCTTGTAGTGCTTGGGTGGTTGAGGACTTGATCCCAAGTAGGTTTTTTAAATAAAAATATGCCCAGATAACCACATCTTATGAGTACAGATAACCACCTCTTGCGAATCAAGATAACCACATCTTGTGTGTCCAGATAACCACCTTTTGCGATTCCAGATATGGTTATCTGTGCCGGCGACTTTTCTGGCGAAGTCCAATTTTCCGGCGACTTTTTTGGCGAAGTCCAATTTTCCGACGACTTTTCCGGCACCGGTAAACTTCCGGCAAGAGTATGTTATGTATTAAATTTAATGTGAGGGTATATTTGTCTATTAAAAATGGAGAGTGGACCTTACACCTTAGAAATTGCAAAAAGGTGGATTAAAGGAGTTATAGAACTAAGAGGTGGACTAGACATGTTACAAAAAGCTATAATGGACCTTAGAGTAATTCTTTATATAAATAATGGGAAGATATTTATAAAAACAAACCTAACCTTTCAACAAATGTCTCATATACACTTGAAATATGCTAAATGTCAATTAAATACCTGTGATTTTCCTTCAATTATCAATTTCCATCTTACGTCCAAAAACTAACGGAAAAAGCTGATATGTCACTTTGACTGGGTAACCGTCTAACCGACCGAGCCAACCCGGGTTTTAAAACATTGATGTCACCCTTTCACTTATAATCTCCAGCATTTGGAGGGAAAATTTTGGATAAGAAAACGGAAAATTACTTTCTTCACTCCTAGCAGGCTATCCCCTTTACTCTCTCTCTCTCTCTCACCATATTCACTAGAGCCATCAAGAACCAGAGAAGACAAAAGCCCATCCTCTCTCTCCAAAGCTATACGAAAAACCTAATTTTCCCTCGCCAGTCTTCGAACTCGTCGAGGCAAACAATATGCACGGCGGCGTTACGAAGTTATGTAGGGCTGGGGTTGAAGAACTTCAAATTTGTAAGCTCTTTTGGCTGAGCTCACGTGCTTGTTTTGGCGCTGAATCCAACTACCTAGCTTCACCACCAAATATTAGCCGATGTGTCCCAAAATGTTCTAGTAAGAGCCAGGTCAACTTATCCATTAGTTTTTAGACTTAATGAAACCAGGGTGGAATTGGATGACGGAAGGGATATCACAGGTGTTTAATTGAGATTTATTAAAACCCATGTATGTATGAGACATTTTGAAAAGTCAGGTGTCTTTTGATATTTTTGCTAAATATATACTCCCTGGATCAAAAGACAAATTAACTCCTTCCATGCATAATTTTTCAAGTTTTTTCGCATCAAATTAAAGATTTTGATTAGAGTAGAAAAATTAAAACAAAATACAATATTTTTCAATTCGAAAATTCCATATCTTTTTAACCCCAAATGATTGACAAAGTGGTCTTGTCTTGGAACTTAGGGGTTTGCTCCCACCTAAGGTTTTAAGTTCGATTCCCCTGCTAGCAAATTTTTGGGGCCACTAGGGTTATGCTCGGTCGTTACTTCCAAAGCCTTGAATTTAGTTGAGGTGCGCACAAGCTGGCCGGGATATCCGATAATCATAAAAAAAATGGTGCGCTTAAATAATCATCCTTTTACTCACTTAAAATTAGAAAATCTTCCTGAGCCTTTTTAGGAGTTATGTTTTCATCCCAAGATTCAAATAAACCCACTTTTTCCCTTGATTAAATATATAAATATATATACTAAGAGATTAGGACTAAAACAAATGTTTTTATCCAAAATTAATTATGTTTTCATCCAAAAAATCTTTACCTTATAGGCCAAATTTTTTTGATGGAAACATAATTAATTTTGGAAGAAAAAAACATAATTAATTTTGGATGAATTTTTGGATGGAAACATAATTAATTTCGGATGAATTTCATCCAAAATTAATTATGTTTCCATTAAAAAATTCTTGGCCTATAAGGTAAAGATTTTTGGATGAAAACATAAATAATTTTTGATGAAATTCATCCAAAATTATTTATGTTTCCATCCAAAATTTCTTTGCCTATAGGGTAAAGATTTTTGGGATGAAAACATAAATTATTTTTGCCGCTGTTCTTTATATTTTCATCCAAAAATTCTTGATCCAGTAATCATGGTTTAAATTTTTTAGGGTGCCACATGCGCAAACCAAATTCATAAAGAAAAGCGATTATGGTTAAAATCAATGGGTTCCTCCCGGAGAAGCGACTCGTCCCAACTCGCTGCGACTCGGTGCAACCCGGGGTGACTCGGGTGACTCAGTGTTGATGAGAGGGCCTGTTGGTTTTTTTGTACAGTTTGTTTTTCTGTGTTGTTTTAGTTTGTTTTTTGGTCCGGATTGCTCCCGGTTTGTAGCGTTCTAATCTGATTATAATCTTCACGATCCGTAAGGAGTTTAGTCTCTTTCATCTCTGGTTCACCCTAATCCCGACTTTGGCTCGGTTTGCCCACGCAAGGAATGCTTGTGATGCGCAATATGGGTTAGAGAGCCTTGGGCTCATACTGTGATGCCTGAGACGGCATCCTTACATTTGGGCTTAGTTGTTTCTTATCGTCTACTTTTTGGGTTGTTCTCTAGATTATTTTCAGTGTATTTTGGATGCAATCCCTGTAAATGCCGTTTGGCTTTTCATGATGCTATTGGCTTCCGTTCAAAAAAAAAAAAAAAAAAACTAGCAATCATTTCAATGATTTTTGACATTTTTTTACCATGATTCAACATGTTAATTCAATAATTATTACCATGTTCACAAGTACAAGGAGAGCGTACATACTCCTTATCTATACAGGCCCGCGCAGAGGTTGTTTTGATTTTTTTACCATGATTTTTGATCGTTTTTTTATTTTTTTACCATGAAATGTCAATTATGTGGTTGATATGTTTTTACCATAATTCAAATAATCATGGTAAAAATCAAATACAAAACATAAAATATGGTAAAATCGAGTAATCATGATAAAAATTAAAATGATTGAGATAATGAGCCAATAATATGGTTAAACGTGATTCCAACAATAATTATGATAAGATATCATACCTCTTTTGAATTTCCACCATTTCGAATTCCTTGATTTTAGGAAGGTGAATAATTTACCAATTCAAAAATTATCTTAATTTTAAGGTGTGCGGATCAATTAAAAGTAACTAACTTTGAATTTAAAAATTACTTCTATTTTATGTATTTTTATCCTCTAATATATATATATATTAAAAAGGATAATAATGGTATATCATATTACAAGAGGATGAAAACATAATTTCATATAGAATGACAGATGAAAATCTAGTGGTACCTAAAAAGCGGATGGATATTTAATTATTTCTAAAAAATTCATATGTTTTCTTTTTGCAGGAATATCATTTTGGTACGGAGGAATCAGCAACCAAATTTCTCTCACTACAACCGGTTAATCCGGTATGGTCTAGTACTACTTTGGTGGTTAGATTAGAGGACTGGATAGGAACTGTCCGTAAACAAATTTCTCTCTCTCTCTCTCTAATATTTCTCTCTCCCCCTCTATATATACCAGCTACCACAAACATGCTTTTTTTTTCCCCTTCTTCGTCTTCTCTCTCCCCATTCTCTGGTTTTCTCGCCCGGCCAATTTCCGGCGATATTTCCGCCGGCTTCCGACTCCTCACAGCCGGAAAATCTCACCTTCCGCCCCCTCTCGAAGGTTTCCCCTTCTCTCTCCATGTCTTAATACTCTTTTTTCACGCCAATAAAACTTGTAGATCTGGTTTCTCCTCCACAATCTAGTCAATTTCCCCCATTTCCTCGTTAAAGCTAAAAAATTTTCCGCTTTTACTGGGGTTTCATTTGTTTATTTGGCTTCATATTATTAGTGGGTTGTATATATATTTTCTGAATTTTTCTTTCCGACGGATCTCGATTTTATTTCATAATATTATGGGGATATGGCAATGTAGTGCCAAATAAAGCTATTGATCTTCTCTTAAATTTTATTATTTGTTTATTTTGGGTAACTTATCTTGAAGGAGAAGGTTTACTATGGCAATTGTTTCTTTCTTTTCCTATCCTGTGGATGAATGTGCATACGAAAATTTAATTTATTCGATTCTCTCCATTTTATCTGTTATTGGTTGTGGATACTGTATGGGATAAGTCCAATTTGGTTAGTTATTTTTATCTTGAATATCTACCACAACTGGAAGGTGGTTATACTTTTTATTTTGTTTTCTAAATTTATCAACCACATTTGGAAGGTTTTTATACTCTTTATTTTATTTTCTAACTTTGGAAGTGTTGCTGATGGATAAAAGTAATTTTTTGTTTTGGTTTGTACTATGGATAACAGAGGGCCGCTATATATCAACACTGTGATTCGACCTGATTCTTCATTCATGTAATCTTTCCAAACATGGAACCATCAAAGATCATCCAATTAGCAGTGACAGAAAAATTTACGAAAATCCGGTGACATATAACATTGCTCGGTAGTAAAACTTCATCAAAATTTGGCTTACATATTGTTAGGCTTCATTTACTGATGCCCTGTTCCTGTTTGTTTGAAGACTTTCCTGTTTCGGTTGATTTTTTATCTGGATTTCCTTCAGCGTTTTGCCTCTTTATTAGTATCCATAGGTATGCTGTTCCTCAATGTAAACCTCTCTTTTTGAATCAGGCTATCTCAGGCTTGAATAGCTCTAAAGCATGGATGGTATTAAGGAATATGGGCTTAGAAATGTGAGTTCTCATTGCTCAATCTCTGAAATGGACGATTACGATCTCTCAAAGCTTCTTGACAAGCCTAGGATCAATATAGAGAGGAAGAGATCCTTTGATGAGAGATCGCTTAGCGAGTTGTCAATTGGCTTAGCAAGAGGCCTAGATATCTATGAGAGTTCTTACTCACCCGTCGGACGGTCGATACTAGATACCCCTGCTTCATCGGCTCGAAACTCTTTTGAACCTCACCCAATGGTTGCTGAAGCCTGGGAAGCTCTTCGCCGATCTATGGTGTTCTTTCGTGGCCAACCGGTTGGCACAATTGCCGCGTATGACCATTCTTCTGAGGAGGTTCTTAATTATGATCAGGTATGATGTTTTGATCTAACACTTCGAACGTGTCAATCTTTGAAGTTGATTTGGAAAATTTCACCATGGACCAGTGGCAGAGCCAGGAATTTACTCCAATGGGGAATCTATTAACGCAAGTATTTCTACATAATGAACAATGATAAGATAATGAAACTTCTATGCACCAAAAATGAGAATGCAACTAATACTTTCGTCAATATAGTATCGGAGATAAATTCCTACAATTGGCTCAATTAAGTTTTCACCTCATATGCCGTTTCACTGAACAAACAAGGCCTGACACTCGATTGGTTACATAGTTGTAAGAACAGGGGATAAATAGAACATCCTACATTTGCTACGGTGAAAATATCTGAAATCTGAGACTATTTTTTTACCGGCTTTTTATTAATCACCGTGTCTGGTTGCTACAAACATTCCTTTTTTTCACATTATGGGATTTCATAATTTGACGGTCTGGATTCTAAATCTGGTATGTAGATAGAAGTAAAGTGTAATCAATTTAAAGTTCCACCACAGACAGACAACAAACATTGAAGTCAGGTTTGATTTTGATGGCGTTTATTGAATTTAAAAATTTACCTGGCTTTTGTTTGTTGCCTAGGTTTTTGTACGAGATTTTGTACCTAGTGCCCTCGCTTTTCTAATGAATGGCGAGCCTGAGATTGTAAAGAACTTTCTACTAAAGACACTACAGCTTCAAGGGTGGGAAAAGAGAATAGACAGATTTAAACTTGGGGAAGGGGCAATGCCAGCTAGTTTCAAAGTTCTTCATGACCCCATTCGTAAAACGGATAGTATAGTAGCAGATTTTGGTGAGAGTGCAATTGGAAGAGTTGCTCCTGTTGACTCTGGATTCTGGTGGATTATCCTGCTGCGTGCATATACAAAGTCTACCGGTGATTTAACTCTAGCTGAAACACCTGAGTGCCAAAAGGGAATGAGGCTTATAATGTCCCTGTGTCTGTCAGAAGGATTTGATACGTTTCCAACCCTGCTTTGTGCAGATGGATGCTCAATGATTGATCGGAGAATGGTAAGTTTCAGGTATACTATCAAAGTTCTAAACGTAGTGTATAGCTCTTCCAAGACCCAACATTCGCATCAAAATGCTTGTGTTGCTTTGCTCTTCTAAGACCACTCAAAGTATTCCTTTTGGCTAATATTTTTTTGTTCGGTTCCTGTCAAAATTATGAAGGAATCAGAAAGAAAGATTGCAAAGGTAGGAGGACAAGTCCTCAAAGTCTACAAATAGGTCTCAAAATCTTGAATGATCGTAGATAATAGCATTCCTTTTTTTTTTTATTGGCACAATGACATTCCTTTGAAAGACGGAGATACTGATTCCCAAATAGAAGCTATATTATGAAAATGCTAATGACTGTTTCTAGGGCGGTGAATAATGTGTAAAAAATACGTCGATATATCAAAATTAAACTGCATTATGTGAATGTTTATTGGAATTCTACCCTTTTCGGCATTGTATGAGTATTATCGTTGCTCGGGGATGCAATTTGCTAAGCTGGGCCGGCATTGACGCATGCAGGCTCGGTTAACCGGAGACAGACGACCACAGTCCCGACCCATCTTCAAATACACCACCGGATTAGGCCGCCCATTGTGCTGTGGTTAGCTGGACTGATGTAGTAATCTTATCCCATATTCATTTAGTTTTTTGTTATTACATTTAAAAGGCTTTGCTCGTAGGAGTGGAGCTCTGACTATAAATGATGGGAAAGTGGAATTTTTAAGCCAATTTATAGTTGAAATAGTTATGCTCCTTAGTGAATGAACCAAATAAAAAATTTAAATACTGCTGATTGCCAACAATGTGAATTCAACTCCATGCAAAAGTCAGTGGCATGATTACTTTTGTTCGTAAAATGCATGAACATTCTCCTAGTTATGTTTGTTAATTTAGATTCTTGCATTTTTTTTTGGTGATGCATAAATATGAGAATGGGAACATAAAATCTTTTTCTAGCTGCATCTATGACTTGCGGAAGCTTGTTCATAACATTTTTTTGGGCTTCATGAATCGGGGCGGGCCATGATTTACTTATCGAGGGTGCTGGATCTTACAAGGTCAAGTGTAACAAATATATTAGAATGCAAGCCCCCAGAAAAAATATTAACAGTTACCATTTTGGCTTTGTGTGATAGTATAATAAAAGCATAATTGTTTTTACTATGTAGTACATACAACATTACAACTCAACCAATTGCTAAAGATGAAAGGCTTGTTGAGTTCTTAACTTCCAAGGCCATTGGATCATACACTAATGAGATTTTCTACAATTAACGTATTTCATTTACTTCTATTTCTTGGGTTAAATACCTTCTCTTGATTGGTGCCATACTAGAGGCCCAACTTACTCAAAGCCTTGTGGGTTAAAACCTAAAACAATTGATTAGGAGCCACACCTATACAATTTGGTTTCCTATATTATACGAGGTTTGGGCCTTATCTAGGGGGTGCCATTGCACCACGATTTTGCTACTGTGATATGTATACTACATACAGAAAATAGGGGATGCCATGGCGACCACCCCAAGCCGTAGGTCTGCCACTGACGCAGTGCTGAATGCAAAAAGCAGCAGAATTGATGCAAGCAACAAAAACTATGCATCCTCTACAATCTATGAAGTGACCCAGCTCTTTGGCAGTTCCACATTTGCCAGTACGGGTGGCCAGTCTGGTGAACTGATATATATGGATGTATTTGTGCGAGTCTGTGTGAATATCATGGAGGAAACATGATCACTCGGTTCTGTTATTCGACCATCACCGAAACTTAATTCAATTTTAGTTTCCAAAAAGAAAAAAGGAATGAAACAAATCCACATTTGACCTTAATTCTTCTTTCATTTTGTGACATGGAAGCTCTATAAGAGATTTCTTTTTCCCCCAACTCTACATGTTGGCATATACTAATGAATATCATCATTTTTCAGGGTGTTTATGGTTATCCAATTGAGATTCAGGCACTTTTCTTTATGGCATTGAGATGTGCTTTGGCAATGCTGAAACATGACGCGGAGGGAAAAGAGATGGTGGAGAGAATAGTTAAGCGCTTGCATGCCTTGAGTTATCACATGCGGAGTTATTTCTGGCTTGATTTCCAACAACTAAATGACGTTTACCGCTATAAAACGGAGGAGTATTCTCACACGGCAGTTAATAAATTTAATGTTATTCCAGATTCAATCCCAGAATGGGTATTTGATTTTATGCCAATGCGTGGGGGCTACTTCATTGGCAATGTGAGCCCTGCAAGAATGGATTTCCGATGGTTTGCTTTAGGCAATTGTATCGCTATTTTAGCTTCCTTGGCAACTCCTGAGCAATCTGCTGCTATAATGGATCTTATAGAAGCACGATGGGAGGAGCTGGTTGGAGAAATGCCTTTGAAGATATGCCATCCTTGCATAGAAGGTCATGAATGGAGAATTGTAACTGGTTGTGATCCGAAGAATACCAGATGGAGTTACCATAATGGAGGATCTTGGCCAGGTTCTTCCTCTGAGTTCTATATATTCTTTTAATTCCTCGGTTTTGCTTTCTGCAATTATGTTATCATACAGCATTGATGAAGCAGTACTTGCTATTGCGTATTCATGCAAATTTTAGGTAGTACACTAAGCCAGGCCCTGTTTATATCACTTATAAGTTAGCTTTTTAGATTCTAACCATTAAGATTATTAGCTTAAATCACTTTAAATAAGATATAAGTCCGTTTTGGTGTTGCTCTTTATAAGGCGTGCCAAAAAAATTCAAGTTGTTTAGTGAACTTTGGTAAAAGCCGTTTTGCTAGTTTTATGAGGTGAATATCCACAATTTCCTTTCGTCCCCACTTTCCTTAATTGGAAAGAGCATGGGCTCGTTCGTCCAATGTATTTTCGGAACTCCTAATAAGCAAAGTTTTGGCTTAAAATAAGTTCACCTTTCTGGGGTAAATAAGCTGAAAAAACCAAATAAATCATGATTCATTACTGATACGAAACACAGTTTAGTCAGCTTATAGACGCTAACAGACATGTGATAGCTCTTGCTTGCCTGAGACAAAATTATATGGTCCTCCCCATCTTAACCATCTAACCTAGTGCAGTATTAACCCTGTCACTGTTAATGTTTTAGGGTGTATTTCACTTTTGTACACGCAAGTATGATTTGAAGGTATGGGAGTCCATGAGACACTTTTATTGAATAATCTAAGCAACACTTCTTGTTTATCGTAGTTTTCTTATTCTGCGAAGCTCACAGTAAGGAATGTTGAGTTCTGAATCCTAGTTTTGTCCTCCTCTAAGATTTTGGGATAATAGGATTAAGTTGATTAGTCATTGTAATTTTATGCTTTTATTTTGATTTAGTTGCTGGTTTTTGAAAGATTGTCCAAGTATTGAGGTAGATTTATTGCCTATGTATTTGATTTGTATTCTATGGGACCTTGCTTAGTGTAAGACACGACACAATCCATAAATGGATACGAATTGACTAAATGGGACTCCCTCATTTCCTGATTTACCTTCATTGCTGGAGTTTCTGCATTTTTTTGTTATCAAAAAGTGAAAAACTAGGGTTCCCTAACAATCCGTAAAAAACCCTAACTGTATGCATGAACACAAATCACTAAGTTAAACTTCCAGCACAAACCACGCAATCAATCAATCAAAGAACACCAGGAGATATGTGGAAAACCCTGAATGGGTTAAAAAGCCAGGGGAAGGAATCAAAATCACTATAATCATTGTGTAGTTATACATATACCTATCCCAACGAAGTAAATTCTCACAACGTTCTAAGTATCACCTGCCGAATCACACAGAGACTGCACCAAGTGATCTTAATCGCCAACGCCTTGAATCGCACTAGCCTTCCAAAAAACTACTTCCATAAATCCATCGGAAGAACTTGATGTTGATAGTTTAATGATGTTGAAACCTCTCAAAGCTCTTGAATGAGATCAAAGATCCATAACTCTTGTTTTTGCTTCAAGAAACTTTACCTTGGCTGCTTGGATGCCCTAGAATGAAAAAAACGACGTTCTTTTATAGTTGCTGCAGTTCCGATCGATCGCATTCAAAACCGATCGATCGGTCCATTGGTGAACCGATTCACTTTAAGAGTTCCACTAGCCGATTGATAAGCCGATAGATTGGACATCCAAACTAAAACTGCACATTGTTCCTCTTTGTGAAGCCGATTTATCCTAGCTGAAGTCGATTGATCTACTATCCCTCGAATTACATAAAAATGATTCCTTCCACTCTATTCCTATACAAACTTCCTACTTAGCAAATTAAGGAAAAATTATAAAATTACAACTTGATATAAATATGTGTTTTGTCATACGGAATTGCCAAAACAAGAAGACTCCGGAATTTGGTCTTTACAAAAAGAACTGTGTTTCCCAAGGGAGAGAGAGAGAGAGAGAGAGAGAGAGAGAGAGAGAGAGAGATTTGGCTCTTTAGGGATTTCTACTTCAGAAACGGCGCAGAATTAATCGTATTTTCAGTTACTATGTTGGAAGGACTCTTCGTAATGTATAAAGGAACTGTGTCTAACACCATGAAACCTGGTTATGATTATAGCATCTGTGTCCACCATGTGTGGTTGGATATTCATCTAGAAAGCATATTTGTAATTCCAGCTTACTGTAAAAACCATGCATAAAAAACTCTCATGTTATGCATGAAATACTCTGGCACCTTCTACCTACCCTTTTTTAACCAAGAAATAGAAAGCAATTACTAAAACAAATGAATATTTGGCCTTGTCTCCTCTTGTACATGAAATGAGAGCTGGATAGATCCAACACTTTGACACGTACCCACATGCGACGCCCATACCAGGGTCCATGTAAACATTAGAATCTGTATGAAATCCTTCAGAAACTCCTCTCACTATTATTATCCAAGCAGAAGTCCCATGTTTTTCTCTAAGTTTTTACTTCCCTGCATCAGGAGCTAATGTCTGCTGCCCTTGTTGTACCCTGTTCAGTTCTCCTGCTTGTTTTGGTGTTTGAGAGATCCACCATGGAACCAATTGTAGATTTGGCTTTTTAGTAATACGGTTCTTTGGTAATGCTAATGAACTGACATGCTTTCCCTTGCATGTTCATTCTCTCTCCCTATTTGGAATGCAGTGCTTTTATGGTTGCTAACGGCTGCCTGCATTAAAACGGGACGACCCCAAATCGCAAGACGAGCAATAGATCTTGCCGAGAGCCGCCTGCTCAAAGACAGCTGGCCAGAATATTACGATGGGAAACTAGGGAGATATATTGGAAAACAAGCCAGAAAATATCAGACATGGTCAATCGCTGGATATTTGGTGGCGAAAATGATGTTGGAGGATCCTTCACACTTGGGGATGATATCCCTTGAAGAGGACAAGCAAATGAAGCCAGTGATTAAGAGATCCTCCTCCTGGACCTGCTAGAGAACATAGCAGCACAAAAGAGTAGACAGAGAAACAGAAGGTGAGAGATCTTGTTATTTTATTGTAACAGAAAAAGAACACTATTCTTTTGGCAAATTTCAATTGTAGGGTTTTATTTTGAAGTTTGGGTTCTGTGTACATCGGAATTTGCCAGACTAGTAACTTTGTTTCTGAAATAAGAGACTTTTTTTATCTGTGTTTGTGTACTTGTTGATGCTATGCAGTAAGACGCTCCAATGATGTTTCTAAGCTAAATTTGTGAACTAACATACGTTCCATGTTTCTAGTGTGTCACACAATTCTCTGAAGTTAACTAATGTCTTCTCAGTCTGGTTTGTTCTCAGAGTTGCTGGATTATTTTCTTTTCCCTATCTTTTACGAAAAACAAGTCATCTGGAGATACGTAACGGCTGTTTTTGTTTAGAAGTTTTAGTTTAGTTTTTCAATCATTAGCTTATCTCTCTCTCTCCAATCATTATTAGTCTTTTCAATTATCATTCTCATTTCTATCTTTATCTCTCTCTCCACACGTTACCCACATCTCCAATCATTACCCGAATTTTCTCCCTACTCATTATCCTACAAACAAAACAAAACTACCAAAACGAACACAGTATTTTCACATTACTCTTTGGTTAGTTACCGCGCAACTTGAAGTTGCGGGAAAGCAATGGCTCCGAATCCTCTATTTGAATCCTTGTCTCATCTTTCTGTTGTTGGCCCCCCTCTGTTTGCATCCTTGTCCCACCTCTCTGTTAGGGATATGAGGGCATAGGACTGGGAGGGAAAGAGAGGATCTGGAACCACAAAAAACACAAACTTGCTGCATCTGTCTTTCTATGGTAACCGCTGAAAAAAGAAGGTTCACTAGATCTTTGAGCTGTTTGTATCTCAAGCCATGCTGTGTCCTAAGCCGTGTCATGTCCTAAACTATGAGTTAAGTGTGGCTTATGTTGGAAAATTGGAATTTTTCTATTAAATATTTATGAGTTTTGACCCTCAAATTAAAGTGGGAACCACACCGGGAGAGGTGGGCCCCTAGTGGCAATAGACTCTCCCATGTTAGCAGTTTAATCCGGTAGAGGAATGCACAAATTCTAATTGGAGATGAATGAGAAATTCTCTCAAAGTGGGTTTAATCGCCTAAGGGTTAGACTATTTGAAGTACCCAAATTTTCCGAAGGAGCTCCACATACACTTTGTGGGTATGGGCTTCAACCGCCCAGACCGGACTGTGACTGGGGTCGGGGTCGTGGGTAGAGAAACTGCCGGAAAGAGTCCGGGGCCGGGGTCGGGGTCGTGGGTAGAGAAACTACCGGAAAGAGTCGCAACTGTGGTTGTTAAAAGAAACTGCTGCGGAGAACCGTTTATAGATGTGATGATCTCCCAGAGGTTATTAGCATCTAATTGTAACTAAAGGAAAACATTCCCAATTCCAAACCACCAGCCCCAAGAAGCCAATCCCCTGAATCAACCCAAGCGTCGACAACCAGACCAACCAGTCCACCAATGTAAATGCCCAATCAGCCAAACCATGGAGCCCAATACATTGAGCTAAATACAAATTCCAATCGGATACATACCCACCTACATGTGCTCGTATTAGCCCATCTAAGTCAATCCGCCAATGCCAACAACCAAAAAAACTGAACACCATTCCGCCACTACCAACAACCAAATGTCTAATCATCACAAAAACAACTATCTGCCACATAACACTAAATATGTCCAAGTATATGGGTTTACATTTTTTGTTGTTGGGTTTACATTTTTTTCATTCTATTCATGGAAAATTAGAAAATTTGTTAAAAATTCTAACAATATGATATGTAATTTTTTGATATTATTGATATTATTAGTGTGATATATAATGTTAATAATTTTGATTTGATTTTAATAAAAAAAAATATTTTTTTACATTCTCATATCTCTGTTTGCTTTCATAAATTAAAGAATAAGCTTGTGAGCATTGTCGTAGTTTAATTTTAATGTACGAATGTATTAGTATATTGAAAAACAAAGGGAGTGTTATTGGCATTCACTTTTCTTTACTGATACTTTGTTTTTGTTATCTTTATTAGGTAAACTTATTTTTGCACTTTCTATGTAAAGACAAAAAAGGGAGTGTTAATCAAGAAAAAGCGAGTGCGAATATTAATTCCCAAAACAAAAGCTCAACTAATAAGTAATACTATATGTTTAGATAGAAAAACATATATTAGTATAAATATCTCCGAGAGAGTGAGAACCAGAGAAGTGGTTGAGGGCCTTCAGGGCAGCCTTTGGATGTCCTTTTGCCTTTTTGTGACAGGAAAGAGAGGAGAGAGAGGTAAAATAGTGCACATATATGCTGTGTATACAGTATACTTAAGTCCTTTCTTTTTCTACTGTCGTAACTCACACCAAAAATTAAAAAAACACCTCAAAGTGTCTAACAGAGCATTTTTTTGTCATTAAATAAGAGCATTACATGTCTAATGGAATATTTTTTTGTCAAGGCCTTGTTCGTTTTGGTTTTCAAGAACCGGTTTTCTCAATTATTATTCAATAATTATCCATAATTTTAAATATTATTTTTATTTTTCTTTCTGTCTCTCTCCAATCATTAATACCTATTTTTTAATTATTATCCATATTTCTCCCTCTAATCATTATAAAAACCAAAACTCAAAACCCAAACCAAACACAACCAATATCTCCAATAGATTTTATCAAAATCAAGCTCTTGATTTTATCCATTGGTGAAGAGATTTGATAAAATCTTAAAATTTTGAAGATTTTTTAATGCAAAAATCTAAGATTTTATCAAATCTCTTCACCAATGGATAAAATTAATGGCTTGATTTTATCAAATCTTGATAAAATTCATCGGTGAACAAGCATCACCGATGGTTTTGGGTCAAACTCATTTTTTGGCTTGCAACGCTTATATTTGGTTAGTTTTGACAAATGTGCTCAAACGGTGCTAAAGTCATTATTTAGTCTCCTGCACTTGCACACTTGTAGTGGTGTTAGAGCATCTCCACTCCTACACCAAATTTTTACTCAAATTTGATCAAAAACTTGATTTGATATCACATCTTCCAATGGGAAACCACTATTTTACCAAATTCTATAAATTTTTTTTTTTTTTTTTTTTCCATTTTGGCTCCAAAACTTTCCCACCATTTTGTCAAAACAGTTTTTTTTTTTTTTTTTTCCATTTTACCTCCAAAACTTGCAGTGAACAAATAGTGAACAAATTCCTTTTCATCCTCTTCTGCGGAAACAAGGAACAAATAGTACACCTGCTTTGAACAAATATAGCCTAGCCATTGATAATTTGATGTTGGGTTTGGTGTTGAGCAAATTTGATGAAAAATTTGAGTAAATTTGGTGTTGAGCAAATTTGGTGAAGGAGTGGAGTGGGTTTTTTAGATTTTTACTCAAATTTGAATTTGGTGAAATATTTGGTGTATGAGTGGAGATTCTCTTAGATCACAACTCTCGCAAGAAATGACCCATGCTATTTCATGGATAATTTGGCCCAAGTAATGGTCACGCTCGACCTATTCTCAAACTTTAAATAGGTAGGACGGAGCGGCTGCTCTGTTGAGCCGCGCCAAGGAATCGAGAGCTCCAAGTGGGCCATTTTTGGTCCGAAATACCTCTGTGGATAACGAAAAGAGCCGATCTTTGGGCAATGAAAGGCATTTTGGAAGGGAAAGACGAATCGGAGTGACGCAGGACTGAATCTCAGTGGATCGTGGCAATAAGGCCACTCTGCCACTTACAATACCCCATCGCGTATCAAGCCATTTGTTGGCTCCAAAAATTGATACCCGGAGGAGAAAATTTTGGTATCGAAGCCAAAATATGGCTTTGGTTTTCAAAACGACTCTCCGTTAAAGATGCTCTATAACTAATATAGGCTCCTAACACAAAATTTCGATTCACTTTAATAACGTTTTTTGATATTTTCAAGCAAATTATTTGCAAAATGTCAAATGGAGACACTCTTGGTTCATCTTATAAAGATAGTACTACATATTTTACGGTAAGGTACGTACCTTTGAATTTCTGCTTTAGTGATGTTACATTGTTACTACATATATTCTCCATTTCTTTTAAGGGAAATAATGTTTACACCCTATTTTCTTATAAATGCACTCCCTTTATTATGTTGTACTAATGATTTTGTGAAAGAAAACAGTCGAAGCACCAATAACTGTTGACTTTACAATTTGTAAGGTTGCCAAGTTTTCCAAGTCAGCACTCCACATCAACTCGGAAAGGACATACATATCTTTAGTCTTCATCCTCATTAGCCTCTCGACTTTAACTTTTGGGTTAAAGTGGAGAGCCAAACCCAAAAAAACCCACCAAAATCAGCTTCTCTACTTTCCCTCAACAAATTATTTTTGCTACAGTACTGCACCAAATTTGGTGCGGCACTGTTCACGGGCCAATCTTTGTTTATTGTTTTCTGCCGTTGGGGCACTGTGCGGACAGAGGAGAGAGAGAGAGAGGGAGACGGAAGAGAGAGGAGAGGTTAACCAATGGGTAAAGAGGAAAAGTCAGCCATAACACAAACAGTAGCGGTAAAGCGCAAAAGAATGGGTAATTTTTTTTTTTTATTTATAGATTTGATGGGAATAGTTTAATATAGTAAAGTTTGGATAGAGAGTCTGATTTTTTGAGTTTTTTTTATAAAGTGGCTTGCTAAATTGTAAAAGGTGTTTTTGTGGTTAAATTTGGTCCAAAATTTGTTGAGGCTGATGAGGATGCTCTTAGCGTTACTTAACGGCAAATATAGTATTTCCAAGGACAAATATTACAGTACATTATTTATTAATATTTTCACACAAATTTTTTTAGCCAGAAGAAAGAATTCCATTCAACCCAACAAATTACAACCCTAATACAACCAACCAAAAAAACCTACAAAAAAGAAAAAAAGAAAAAAAGAAAAAACGAAAACAAAGAAAAAACCAAAAAAATAGAAACTGAAAAGTCGCCAGAGTTGTCACGCCACCGCCGTTGCCGCCGTCGATGATGGAAGTCCAGATCTAGAAATTCCAGATCCGGCTCCCCCTTGCCCAAAAATCGGATTCTAGTCCCCCATAGGAGGAGGAGAGGAGCTCGAATACCATGGGGGTCGCCAGAATCTATGGGGCAGATGAGAGGATGAGAGGAGGAGGAGGAAGAAGGTGGAAGGGGGGCGGTGGGGGAGTGGGAGGGTGGCGGCCGCTGGGAAATCCTAGGGAGAGAGCTTCTCCTTGCTGCCTCCTCTCTTTAAACTTTCCTTTGTCCCCTTTCACGCGAAGAATTTTTTTTCACACAAATTAGCTCGTTGAAAAGTATTGATACTACATAACCGTTTGCTTTATTAAGGGCGGAGTCGGAAAGAAAAAACTGAGGTAATATTTCCTTTGAATTATTATGTTCATTTAGGCCACTAGGCCAGAGTGTAATTTTTCAATGAACACTATAGCATGACAAAAATAATACAGATACAATTTTAAAACACAACTTCAGATACAACTGAGTCGAAGGCCGTTAAATGCATTCATGTTAGCCCATGTACGTCAAACGGTTTCAAATGGAAATGTATCCGGAGTTGTGTTTCATTCTGGTTTCCGTAGCATGAGTGTTGTTAGCAACCAAACATATCAATAATGGAACACTAAGTGAGAACTATAGTATTGATGACTTCAAAATATTTTCCCTGCTTTCAAATTAATGTCAAATACTCCAAAACTTGACACTCGTTTGGTCGCATCTATTTTTGCCAAATCTTGTCAAAGTTTAGAATCTAACTATATACTTTTCCCCTCATGGATTTACCAGTAACTCCCTATGCATGGCTAGATCTGTTTCCCTTCCAGTGTGGGCAGCCGAAATCTTGAATTTTGGACCAAGGGGAGGCCGATCTGGCCTCCTACACTGACGGTGACGGTGTGACAACGGCGGCGGCGATGACACCGGCGGTTTGTTCTTTTGCTTTTTTTCATTTTTCTGTAATTTTCGGTTTTTTCTCAAATGGAGTTTGAAAGTGTGGATTGGATTGGAGATGAAGGGGTGGAGCACTACGGTGTGTCAGCAAGCATCCAGTAATTTATCGCTGTGAATAATATGTGACCCCACGCGTGGGTCTTCTGCAAAAGTTATAGGTCCCCACAGTGGTCCCCCCCACCTTCCTCTAGTTGGGCCCCACCTGCACCCTAACCTCACCAGCCCAGCTACACTTTTATATTAGGTTAAAATAACTACACCTTCTTACCTTTGTATTTCACTATAATTTCACTTTACACCTAATTGTAATCGTTTTAGTCAACTCTAGTACTTCATCTCAAGTTTAAATGTGGACCTTGTTTGTAACTACAATTTAATTAAGTGGTAGAAGAAGGTAGGGCACATGAAAAATTTTCCGCCGATTACTTGATATTGATTGGAACGTGTGGTATGAGAGAGCTTTCTTTAAGATCTCAAGTCATATAGTGACTGCGTGTAATTGATTACTCGGTTTATTACGTCATTTAGAAAAAAGTCAATTCTTGTTTTTAATCAAAACTACAATGTCGTTTGCCTCAATTATTGCATCTCTCCCTCTTTTTGCCTCATTAAGACCCAATTAAGGTGTAATATTAGTTCCATCCCAAGTCATTGATGGAATGACACTCCAAACCATATGTAGAAGAAAACTTCATTCAATACAACATTCTCTTTTCTTTCTTGTTTTAAATACAATACGATCCCGAAGTAGAAATTTCATAATTTGACCAAGTTTAAAAGAATTCTTCTATTTTTCTAGAATTTTAAAGATCAAATACAAAAAATTTTGGCCTTATCGATAGAGGTTAAAAAGCTTTTATTTCATTGACCTAAACCACAAAAGTACATAGGTTCCGTTCCACTGGACTTGACTTTTTTTATTTTTTTAGAATTTTAATTGATGTATGTGAAGAGAATAATTTGTCTCGAAAAACTTGCAAAAACCCAAAAAATTCAAGTAGTGGGACGGAGCCTAACATGACACACACAGGGTAATGGATACCTATTGATGTTGTGGTTAAAATCTAAGGGTCTAAGTGTATTTTCCCTGCTTCTCTCTCTCTCCCCTTTACCTGTTGTGGGCTCCTTACTCTCTCTCTCTCTCAAGACAGCAGTCAACCACAAAGGAAGTAGAGAGGAAGAAGAACCCACCAATTCCACTTTGCGCACTTTGGCTCTAAAACATTTGCAAATCAATCTCCAAAGTTCCTCTCTCTCTCCAGATGGGTTTCGCCAATCGGCCAATGTCTTGAGAGAGTTATGACCTCGATTTCTGTAATACCCAAATGAAATTCATGGAGTCAAACAGTGGGTCAGACCAACACAGCCAGAACCAACAAGCTCCTCCCCAAAAAATTCAATCAGAACCCACCCAGGCCCCAGCAGCCCATCATGGCCCATTCATGGGCTCCATCTCCACGGAATCCGGACTAATAATCTCCTCAACCACTTCCTCCGCCGCCGCCGCCACGGGAAAAATTACCAAAAAGTCCTCCAAAGACCGCCACACCAAGGTCGACGGCCGAGGGCGGCGCATCCGCATGCCCGCCGTGTGCGCCGCCAGGGTCTTCCAGTTGACCAGGGAACTGGGTCACAAGTCAGAAGGAGAGACCATCGAGTGGCTCTTACAGCAGGCGGAGCCGGCCATTATCGCCGCCACCGGCACGGGGACGATTCCGGCTAACTTTTCCTCCCTCAACGTCTCGCTTCGTAGCGGCGGCGCCACCATCTCTGCTCCGCCGTCCAAGTCGGCCCCGATTTTCATCCACGGTGGCGCAGCCGCCGCGTTAGGGTTTCACAGCGGCGGTGGTGGTTACGGGGAACTCCCCAATTACATGAAAAAGCGGTTGAGAGAAGACCCTGACCACAACCCGACAAATACAGCTATGCAAACCTCAACTCCAGCTGTCAAACCGGACGGTACCGGGAATCAGGATGAAGAACCGGTGTCGGAACCAAAACCCGGTTCATTCCACTCCTCAAGTTTTTTCCCAGCACATGGGTTCTGGATGGTTCCTGCTGCCACTATGGTGGGTCCAGGCCAGGCGGAGCACCACCAGATGTGGCCGTACAGGGGCCCACCGGTCCAGAGAATGGGTGGGTTGGAGTTCCCGGGTGGAGGCCGGTTCAGTCCGGTTCAGTTGGTGCCACAAGGGCAGCCGGTTCAGCAACTGGGGTTGGGTGTTTCAGAGGGTAGTATGGGAAATTCGGGTCCGATGAACGCTTATGGCGGTGGTGGTGGAAGTAGGGTTGAGTTGGGTATGAATTTGGAGCATCAAAACCACCACTCTCATCAATCTCAAGATAGTGATGAGAGTGGTGATGAAAACCCTAAAGATGAATCCGATTGAATTTTTTTTTTTTTTGGGTGACTTGATAATGTTTGATTGAATGAATGAGTTCTGCTTATTTTAAGCTTTTGGTGTTGTATTTAATTTATAAATTTCTAATGTTAGTTTCTGATAGAGCAGTATTCATTGTTTTGTTTACGCCTAAATGGTGTGGCAGGCTTGTTAAAATATGGACTTGGGGTTGATGCTGTGTAGCCCCCTGCACAGCATTGTACTGTGCACCCCATGGCGCGGCCGTGCCGGAATTTTTTCGACGATCGGAGACCTTACTGCGTAGATTTCGTCGAGTACTGCATGTGTATCAAAAATCAACTCGATCCGATATCGTTAAGTGTCTCATCGGAACACAAATACCTCAAAAAAAATGGAAAACAAACACTACAACAAAACCGCTGAACCTATGTTTTTCAAGTTATTTGTGTTTCGATGAGGCACTTAACTATATCCGATTGAGTTGATTTTTGGTACAGTTGTAGTACTCGAAGAGTTCTACGCGGTGAACGTCTCTGATCGTCGAAAAAATTCCGGGGCGGCAGCGCCATGGGGTGCACAGTACGCTGCTGTGCAGGGGCTGCACAGCCGCAACCCCAAGTCCTCAAAATATCCCCTGCTTTAATTTTTCCATGTTGGACGTACCTCTGCCAAAAAAATTTCAAAAATGATGTGGTGAGAGGGTGTGTATGTATCATTGTTCAAAAAATTTATACTCCACAACGGCAATTGCCGAATTTACATTAGAGGCCTTAAAAAGTAAAATCCCTTTTACAAAAAGCTCATTGCACACTTTACCACTACCACCACCACCACCACCACCACCAACACACTTTACCACTACCTCCACCAACATGACAGCTACCTACAAAATGGTAGGCAGTTTCATTCATCGGCTAAAGACAATTTTCGTCCACAACGTTTATCTTTGAATTAAGGTTGCATTGTTGACTGGCCCGGGTTCATACATTGGCTAACGATAATTTTCTTTGGCCGACGGTAAACTATGACAATCATTCTAGATGATGTGTCGACCTATGTCACCTTCTCAATTACTAGTTAATCACGAGAAAAGTATGAACGCGCATTGGGGCAGGTAGTTAGTCGCGATAAATCATCTTTATTCTTTTGCCCCAACATGCCTGGACAAAGGAGACAGCCAATGCTCTTAATATTCGATTGGAAAGGGAGCGTGGGAGATATTTGGTCTTATCATCCGTCATTGGGAAATCGAAGTGGGCTCTATTTGCATTCGTTAAGGACTGTGTTTTATTGAGATTAATGGGGTGGAAGGAGTCTAGGCTTAACCAAGCCGGGAAGGAGGTTTTACATAAGTCGGGCCTAATGGCAATGCCTTAACTACATTATGCAGTGCTTTTTGTTGCCAAAGCCGAAAGAGTTTTTGTCAAGAGCTTTGCAGGGCCATTAGTAGGTTTTGGTGGGGATGTAAGGAAGGAGAGAGAGGGCTTCACTGGGTCACTTAGGCCACAATGTGTAAGAACAAAGCTATTGGAGGATTGGGGTTTCGCGATATCCACGCTTTCAACTTTGCCTTTTTGGCTAAACAAGGATGGCAATTACTACAAGGCCGGCCTACTTTTTTCAGAAATTTTGCAAAGGCAAGTATTTCCCGAACTCCTCATTTTGGAATGCAAAATGCCCGGGAGGCTGGAACGGCCTCTGGGCTTGGCGAAGCATTATAGTGGGCATGGATATTCTCCACAAGGGATGGCGTTGGCGTGTTGGTGATGAGAAATTTATTAAGGTATGGTCTGACCCGTGGATACAGCGGTCCAACACTTTCAATGTCCTGAGTAAACAACCAAATATCAACTCCTCATCACAAGTAGTAGAGAGAGAGTCTCTGACCATATTGATAAAGACCTACAAGTCTGGAAGGAGAATCTGGTTAGAGCCATTTTCATTGAAGACAGTGTTGATACTATTCTTTCCATGCCTAAATGAAATTATCGGACTCTAGACAAAGGGGTGTGGCAATAGACGGTGGATAGATGATTCAAAGTTCGATAAGTATACTAGGTGGCAAACTCACTTGCGAGCCAAGGGTCCCAAGCGGGGATGAACGCAGGATTTACTACCAGCGGGGTCAAGTATCTACTGTAGATCCAACATAATATTTAAACAAAAGATATTTAATATATATAATAAAAAAGTACGTGGTTTGTCAACCATAACATATCATTTCGTTTATAACTTGCTGATCGGTCGTTTTTCGTATAAAAAATAATTAATAAAACGAAACAATTACTACTACTCAAATGAATAGTGGCAAATATTCTGAGTATCGCTCCACAGGGATTATAAGGCTGAGTTACAGAAGTTTCAATTAATTTCTAATTCAATTCGACAAAAAGGGAATTTGATTTGGTTTCCTAAAATTATAAAAGCTCAAGTAAAACAAAGCAATTAAAAAGTAGAGAAAGTTTATGGGAGAAATGTCTAGGGTTTCGAATCCGCTCTTCCCCCTTGTAACTTAAATATGTTTCAATTTAGGTCTACTATTCGAATCAACCCGGATACCATAGGATTGCAAGCCCTAGAGGTATCTCCTAATGATAATTTATGAATCTCCAATCAGCATCGACTATCTCCGCCTAGCACGAATCGTCTTACTAGTACGAACCGTCTCAAATCGGCAGGACTCGTCTCATCAGCACGATTCGTCTTACGTAGTATAATCCATCCAACCAGTTATCACAAAACAATTATGAACCATTGTATGAATGTGCACAAAACCTAGGAATTTATACACAAGATTTGGTTGAAAGAATTAATCATATAATTAAATCCTTAAAAATCATACAACCATGATTCGAATAATAAAACCATAAATGAAAACATAAATAATGTTACTCAGGGTACGAGCTTCATCTACACCCTAGAGATGATTTAGCCGGCCATGGAGTTGGAAAACATCAAGCTGTCCCGTGACCTGCTGCTTGTAGCCGTCCGTCTCTCCAGTCTCCCGTAGTGTCCAAAAATCTCCCTTTTATAGGCTCCTATGCTGCCCTTTTTTGTAAAGCCCAGCCGACATATATATGGGTAATAGTCAGCCCATTTAACTTTCATCACTAATACATGAAATTGTCCAAGGAAATTAACAAATTATTCATGCATGAGTAAAGGTGGGTCCACATGGGAAACAATTTGATGCATTCATGGCTTCCATTAAATTGATATTCCTCAAAAATACCTTTGAATGACTTGGGCTCACATCACTTGCATTAGATTTCATCTTTAAGCCCTAACCAAAGCATATTGACTTGTTATGTCTCCCAATACCTATAAACACAAGAATGAAGCATTAAACTCCAAATAATAATACTGACAGACCTAACCAAGATAAATTAGGAGGCGCTCATGTGAACTTTTACGCGGTTATCACACCCCCCAACTTACTTTTTGCTAGTCCCTAGCAAAACAAAACAAATGCAACTAACTAATTAACTAAATTGGATAAGTCTTTTAAACCCCCGGGCGGCCCTGGTAGGACAAGTGAAGTCTTGTGAGAGTTTTCAGCAGCGATCACACACAAAACACACAAGGAATTGGACACACAAATGCAACTCAAACCCAACCGATAACCTCTCAAAGTATCGCAGCGACTGCCATGCAAGTCAAAGACAAGATGCTTTATTCATGCAAAGATTTAAACAAGTGAATTCTCGTATTCAATCTACCACAAAAATTAGCCTTTTCACCTACGATTGGATAGCGATTTATCACATAACATGCGTGTAAGTGAGAACCACACATAGAAATTCACTAACCCCGAAAACAGTCCACACAATATCGATAGTCCGGTGTGTCTCTAAAAACTCACCCCTTCCCCTAATGATTAATCTCTTTTTTTCACATTTTTTTTTTCTTACCACTTTTCTTTTTTTCTTTGTGGTCGTGCAATGCCTGGATCTGTCGCGCTTTCTAGTTGACCCATGTAACGAGCTTTAGGTCGGTCATCCCCAAGCCAGACGACCTTAGGGTACCAGGTTTAAACAGACCCCTCAGACTTAATTGCACGAGTAAAAAAGGCTTTAGGGAGAGATCCAAACTAACCACATTCAACCAATGCCTTCACAAGGTCTATCCATCTTGTAACGCGAACAATACGGTGGGAGTATACCCCGATTGCTCGAATACTCAATGAACGCCCGAATAAGCAATACCAATTCAACACACAATCTTTTCAATAGGGATGGGGTTCCAATTAATCTATGGACAAATCATCTCATACCAAAATATCAATGACATGTGAACCAAATTCGAGGCCAGTGAATGCTCAAGTGGGATAGTGCGCGTGCAAAAGCATGAATTCAAGTGATCAAACACTATCCGACTATAGGTGATGTGAGCTAACCAAGTGCTTTCTATCAACATTATGTTCACAAGCTTAAATCGATTCATGAACTTGTATCAAGACGTCAACTCACATAACAATCATCACAACACTAATCAACAGCCATCAATCAAGAGTAAGTGCACTTTAGCATCGAAATTCCTTGTTTTACCTTTCGTTTTTATTTTTAATTTTTTTTATTGTTTTGAATTTTCCAGACTCTAAATATAAATAAGACAAAGGAATCCTTCCCCCCAACTTGAATAGTGCAATGTCCTCATTGAACGAAAGAATATAAAGAGCCCAGACAGAAATGTAAAAGAAAGGAAAGGTATCACTTGGGTACATGAGGACCAAAGAGCAACGTAGAATATTTCAAGAGGGAGACCCCCCAACTGGGACTAAATACCTGCAAAATGTTAGCCTCCAAGAGACACACAAACATGAAACAAATAAATAGAACACAAAAAAAAAAAACAAAAAGAAAAAAAAAATAAAAAAGAAACAACGCAAAGACAACACTAAACGACGAATAACACTTGGGTTGCCTCCCAAGAAGCACTAAGTTTTACGTCTTCAGCCAGACGGACAAAATATATATCAAGCACCAGAGAAAATGTCATCTAGCCCCAAGCATGCACATGGTGGTGGTTCTCACTCAAGTCTTAGTGCAATTTCCATAAGTGGGGAGGCTGAGGGACAAGGAAATATCGGCCACGGCTTAATGTATGGGTCACTCCATGGAGGTTCATCTATGTGGGCCTTCGAATCAATAGAGCATTGGCCCGTGTCAATATCAGCACTATCTAAGCCCAAATGCACGAAATGTGTCTCTATAGGACGCTTAACTCGAATGTCCATGGGTGCCTCATCAAACATACGATCAATCTCACTTACCGCAAAACAATCTCTCTCTTTAGAAGGATAGTGATTGGCATAAAAAACATTCAATTGCACCATCATATTACCAAATGACACATCCATCACTCCTGTCCTATAGTGAATAGATGCATTGGAATCTGTTTATTGGGATTATGGACTGGTTCCATGTCAAGGACTATGAAATTAGCAGGAAAGTAGAACTTATCTACCTTGACCAAGACATCCTCAATCATACCAAGCGGCACCTTAGTAGATCGATCAGCTAATTGCAATGTAATAGGTGTGGGTTTCAACTCTCCTAGCCCAAGTTGTTCATAAACAGAGTAAGGGAGCAAATTGACACTGGCCCCTAAGTCTAGCAGTGCTCTATCAATGATATGATCTCCAATAACACACGAAATGATAGGAACACCAGGATCCTTTCGCTTAATCAGTATGTTACGTGTAAGTATAGAGCTAACCTGCTCAGTGAGACGCACATTCTTAGGCTCATGTGTCTTAGATTTACGCTTTTGTGTGCAAAGGTCTCTTAAAAATTTAGCGTAAGATGGAACTTGTTTAATTGCCTCTAGGAGTGGGAGGTTGATTTTGACTTGTTTGAACACCTCCATCATGTCTTCTTGTTCTGCCCCCTTCTTGCGAAAGGGTGAAGGTGCATTAAGACAAGTAAGGAATGGGGCCTTTGGCACATATGATAGTTCCACTGGAGGAATCGATGTGGGCTTAACCAATGTTATTGTTGTTGAAGTCTTCGATTGTTGGGGCATCGATTTTATGTGGCCGTTTCCTATGTCTTTCGGGTATCTCTACACTCTTCTTGCGGTGGACTACGTGTCCAAGTGGGTTGAGGCGATCCCCACGCGTACGAACGACCACAAGGTGGTCGTTGAGTTCTTGAAAGAACATATCTTGGCTAGGTTTGGTACTCCGCGCGCGATCAATAGTGATCAAGGGACCCATTTTTGCAATAGGCCCTTTGAAACTTTAATGCTTAAGTATGGTATCACACACAAGGTCTCCACGGCTTATCATCCACAAACCAATGGTCAAGCCGAACTTGAAAACTGGGAAATTAAGCACATTCTTGAGAAAACGGTGAATCCTAATCGAAAGGATAGGTCTACTCGATTGACCGATTCCTTGTGGGCCTATCGAACCGCGTATAAAACGGTGTTAGGGATGTCCCCTTACCGCTTGGTTTATGGGAAAGCGTGTCACTTACCGGTCGAGCTTGAGCACAAGGCCCATTGGGCCATCAAATCTTTGAATTATCGCATGCCCGAGGCCGGTACGCATAGGAAGCTCCAAATCAATGAGCTTGAGGAGATTCGGAGAGATGCATATGAGAGCACGGCCATTTACAAGGCAAAAGTCAAAGAATGTCATGATAAAAACATTCTAAGGAAGGATTTTCATGTGAATCAAAAGGTGCTTTTGTATAACTCTAGACTCCATCTTTTTCTGGGAAAATTGCGTTCACGGTGGGTTGGGCCGTATTTTGTGCATCAAGTGTATCCTCATGGGGCGATAAATGTTTTTAATCCAAAGGATGGTAAAATTTTCAAGGTGAACGGTCAAAGGTTAAAACCATTTTTGGAAAATTTTAATGATGAGGAGGAGGTTGAGAAGTTGGTCGATCTGGTCTATTTGAACGACCCTCAAGTTTAAATTCTTGTGTGTTTTGCCCGTGGAGTCTTCGTGACTTCACTTTTAACGGGGAGCTAACGCATACCTCTGGACTTAATTGTTTGGAGGGCCCAACCCTTTGCTCCCTCTTGCATTGGGTTTCCCATCATTGACTTGGGATTAGCTATGCACGCCGGCTAGACAACAATGCGCGTGTGCCCAACTCCGGTTAGAAGGGCCATTCTTTATTCTTTTTAATAAAATCTTGGAGACCCCACACGTGAATATAAGATAACACGAGTGCGTCAGTGACATAGGGCTCATTTATAAAAAGCCTTTCTGATAGGAGTAATTCGCCACTAAACGCCCGCGCTCTTTAGATAAGCCCCTTGCAGAGAGTGAGTTTCCGTGAATGGGTGGGGGCGCTTGAATATTCCCATGTTTATGGAACGGGGACAGGCTCTGTCTGGTGTCCGCCCTGTGCGGAGTTCGTTGGGGACGTTGGACTTGATTGTTTGACGGGGTATTGTGTGCGACTTGGACGCTCCGAGTTCTGACGTAACAAATTTCTAGGAGAAGTAAAATCCGTGGAGTTTGAGAGAGCTCTAGTGTTTGCCGTGCTCGAACGGTGTTTGGACGGTCCGGTATAGCCACCCGATCTTGAGCTACGTATGGCCTAGCCACTGTCTAGAGCTTGGGAAGAAAAGTAGTACTCGTGCGATCGCGTGAAGATCATGGTGGGTTGTCCTTTTTCATTGTACATATTGTTTTCTGTGGAGCCCGGATAACACGAGCCGGGCGGTTCTCATATCGTTTCTCTTAGTAGGTAGTTGGCAATTAAGTCTTTTGCAGGGTGACCATGCTACTGTACCAGCCTTGGTAGTTTGGGCCTAATTTGGCGGCGAGTGCGGCATTCAGGAGCTTTAAGCATGAGTGCGACGAAATGTCGCGGTTGTAAGGCCTATAAAGTCATTGAGGATGGTCCTGTACGACTAGCTGTGGTCCCGGAGTGGGGCTGAAGGAGGAAGCCTTGGAAGCATTGCCGATGACGAAGGGAGCAAGTGATAGAAAAATTCCTCAAACTTGGTCGAGGTCTAGGAGGTTGACATGCCTCCCCGTCGGTACATTTTTGTTCCGCCCTCTCCTTACTTTTTTTATCTCATGCCTCCCCGTCGGTACTAATCCTTTACATTTTTGGTTTTTGCATTAAATTAAATTTTTTTGTGTGTAATCTTCCCTTGTGAGTAGTTTTTAACATGCTAGATACGTTAAATATGCTCGATTTTGTTTATAATTCCAAGAGTCGGTACTCCGGTGAATTCAATTTTGTGTTTAAATCCATATCATTGGCATATACATGAACTCTAGCGAACAATTTGATCTCTAGTGGTCAAGTATCGTGCATCGTTTAGAGTGGAAGTTCATTTTAAAGCATCCCATGCTTTTTGTTCTCATTTCCCGCAATTGCACAAATAATATTTTTTTCATTCATGCTAAAGCAGTGTAGATATCATTGATGCATCATATTGGAGTGGGTGACATAATTTGGAAATGATACAAGGCATTCTTGAATGATTATACCACTCACGTGTCTCCTTGTCCTTTAATTCGAACCGTAGTCCGAGTCTCCATTTTTGTTCAAACATAGGAAACCGGATGTGCGGAGAGTTGTGGGGAATTGAATTTCATGAAGGAATGTGATTTGAAGGTGTGTGAACAGGTGAAATAAGGGTGGAAGAGATTGGGTTGTAGTTTGTATGGAAAAATCAGGCTTTCCATGTTCAACCGGTACACACGTTTTTGCTCTACCGGTACAGTGGGAACAAAAACTTTGGGAATTTTTTTGAACCGGTACACACGTTTTTGTTCTACCGGTACAGAAGGTGAATTTTTAGAAATTAAAGGGCTAGCCCGATTCTCTCACACGACCTAAATTTTCTAAAACCCATAATCCGCAGGACTCCCTCTCTCCTCACGGTTCAGTTCACCACCACCTCCATAACTGAGTATCCCATAACCCCATACCTGATCTCCTCTCCACAAATCATTACAAACCAAAACCTAATACCCATACCCATCATCTTCCTTACCCACCAAAAACCCCATAACCGAACCACTCCTTTGCCAATCACCACTGTGAATCACCGAAACCCACTACCAAATCACCTCTAAACCGAAAAATCTTCCATCAAATCGGTCCAGGGAACTACAAATCTCAAGGGTTTTGCTCGGTTCTCACTTCATCTCCATGGTTTCTCATAAAAAAAATGAGGTAAATTCTCTCTCTTCTCCCTCATACGGGTTACCCCCAAGACCATATTAACCACAAAATTCTCTCTCCACTCCCACATATCTCCATAAACCCTCACTCCCCTACATTTAATTTCTCAGATCCAAACCACAAACCACAAAATTAGGGCTCGGTACTGTTCACCCCTTGTGGGTTCTGTGCAAAATCTCAGTTTTAGTAAGCTCTAGTGGTGCCGTGGTATGTTTGTTGTGGTCTGAATTGTGGTTTTTGCTTGCTTGGTCTAAAATCAATATGGGTATGCCATCTGGGGCTTAATATCTATTATGGAAACCTCTGTGTATTGCTCTGTATGACTGGGTTCAATTTTGTTGCATACGATTGGGTGAGTTTCTGATCACACTTACTGGGGAATCTGTTGAGTTGGTTCCCACCAGGGCTCTCGTTGTGTTGATTTCTGTTTGCTGGGTTGTGTTGGGAGTTTTGTTCTCTAATTATAGACTGATTTATCTGTCGGGCTCTACTCTGGTTATCCCTGTACATTGTGATTATCAGTTGTTGTATGGGCTGTACCCATGTTTGATTTATGATTTGTGGACTAAATTATTGTGCTATCTATCTGAATTACTGAAGTAGGGGGTTGGTTGGCTGAATATCGGTGGTTTGAATTGTGCGGCTGTTGTCCTACTATCTCCTTGGTTGATTTTTGAACTTGCGTGTCTGTATTCTGCTCTTTGTAATCACAGCCATGGTTAAAAGAAAACACGCAGCGACAAAGAAAACAGGTATTAGCGGGCAACCAAGAGATGGGTCTGGGCCGAGCAAAGGGCCAGCTAAAAATTTGGGCAAACGGCCAGTGGTTGAACTGAATGAAGAGGAGGAAAGGAAGAAAAGGCAGCGGGAGGAAGAGGAGAGAATTAAGAAGAAAAGTGGGTGAGGAAAATGAAAAAGAGGGTTTTCAATTGCGAGCGGCAGGTGGATTTAAGGAAAATGGAAGATTACCCCGCTGTGCAATCCATTGTGCGCCAAGGGCTAAGGTTCTTCTTCGAAAATCGAGGGATGTTTAGGAAGAAAATGGTCAAGACCTTCTATGAAAACAAGGTGGTGCACAAGCCTGAGTTTGAGATCGTCTCCATGGTCGAGGGCCAACGGGTTGTCATGACACCAGACTCTATTGCCGAATACCTTCAGTATAGACGCCCCGATCGCGATTCCATCACGTACCCTAGGCGGGATTGGGATAAGCCCTTAAATGAGCAAGTGCATATTCTCACCGATGATCCTAGCTCTTATGATGTTGAAAATGGGAAGTATGTCGCGGGTAGGTTGAAGGAGAAGTACCGAGCGCTAAACAAGATATTGCATTGCAACCTCACGCCTTTTAGCAATGAGAAAACACTTTCGACGCTAGATGGGGAGATGATGGTGGTGTTTGGGTTCGAGACGGATGTGGTTGATTGGGCATGGCAAATTTGGAACGGAATTAGGATTTTCAGGGAAAGAGGAAGTGCTAGGGGCAAAATACCATTCCCCCTTATGATCTCGGCATTGTGTGAAAAGGCCAAATGCAAACCGGCCTCGGGGGATGAACTAGTTCCCGGCTCACCGGGGCCAATCACTGTCGGCTCGTAGAAGATGATGATGAGTAGACTTGAGTCGGTGGTTGTTAGTATTAGTAGACTTATTTAGTAGGATTTACATTTGTCGTGTCAAACTCTTAGTTTAATTAGTATTTTGTTGTGGCCGGCATGTGGCCTTGATGGCTTGTTTCGTGGAGTCGGTGGTGGCTAAGGGTAGTTCGACCTAGCAAGTGATATGGCCACCACCATTTTTGTGTCCCCTTCTTTGAAAAAAAACCCGCGGTCATTATATGCTTTAAAGACCTTAGTTGATCTTAGTTATGTCACTCTTAACTCCACGTGATGCATTTTGGATGTTTATATCTATCTACGCATGATTTTCGTCTTAAATTTGCGTAGTTGTGAATATGTAGTTTGTTCTAGCATTTCGGTGCTCTTTTGATAGCATGCTTAGCTCTTTTATCACTTGCTATTGCAATTTCTCGCTAGCGCCTTTCATGGGATGTGATTGTATTCACCGAGTAAAAAAATTCGAATTTGAGCGTACCCTTGTGAGGTTTTGGAATTGAAGCTTGATGTGGTGCATGCGCTTGACTACTTTTCTTGACATAATTTGTTCTCTCTAGTTCATGGCATGTGTGTGCGTGGGTTGCAAAATTTCGGATTCACCGGGGTGTGTGTACTCTTACCTTGTTTTGTCAATCGAGCAGAGTTATCGTATCATGGATCTTGGGAAGTTTACATAGCATAGATAGTTAAGTTAATTCGGATTAGTTTACTCGTGACAAGTAAAGTTTAAGTTGGGGGGGGGGGGGGGGGGTGTGATAAGGCCCCAAAAGTGTTAATAATGGAGCTTATCTTGCTCAATTTGATCTCACACACGCGCATTTTGTTGCTTTACACGATTGATTTCGCGCGAGGTTGCTTTTTGTTAGTTTCAGGTAAAAATGGATAAATAAGGCGTGTTTTGACACCATTGTTAAACCAACGGATGCCCGAGCACTGGAAGCCACATGGCACCCCGCCACCGAGTTCTGGGAGACAAGTAATGAAGTTTTGAACAAGACTCGGGAAGCCTAGAGGTCATGATGACAAGCCGGAAGGTCAAGGGATCAAGACGAGTGAAATCCTCAGTTTTTCCATGTTCAACTGGTAGAGCACTTTTGTGTCAACCGGTAGAAGAGACAGTCAAAATACAGTGAGTTCTTCAACTGGTAGAGCACTTTTATTTCTATCGGTACAAGCTGCATTTTTCTGCAACTTTTGAGCCCGATCAAGAAATATCTAGTGGCATATTTGTAATAACTTAGCACGAATTTTGGGGCCTATAAAGGGTCCCCAACCTCAGATTTTTAGGGTTAACTCTTATTTTTCACCTTCTCTCTTCCTCCCTTAGTTTGTTCTTAGTTTTAGCTTCACCTTGCCTCTAGATTTTCAAGCACTTCCACTTAGTTTCAAGGTAGTTCCTCTTCTTTAATGTTGTAGTACGTGTTGAAATCTCTGTATAAATCTAGTTTATTTTCATTTCCTTCAAGTATTTCATTTCTGTGTTTTTCTAGCTAATTCCTTCAAAATCTCTAGTTTTTAAGTGTTGTATGTGATTTTCTCAAGTATTAAAGTTGTAGGTAGACTTATAATCTTCCATAAAAATCAGTTTATAAAGTCATATGTTAGGTTCTTTATTTCCTTTATAAAATTAGTCACGTTTTCCTTAGCAATGATCGAGTAGTCGGTTTAGGCTCGGTTATGGGGTGAGTAGCACCCCATGACTTAGGTATATTTGCTCTCCTCGCCATATTGCAAACATTGCTTGTTAATCAAAGAGTACGGATTGATTTTATGTATCAAAATTGAGATTTGTTAATCTCTTCGATCACACGTAGCCAAGGGCTTGACCACTTGGTACGTGTGATGCTTAGGGCTATGTCAATCAAAATGTTTGTCTAAATGGCACAAAAATCCTACTCTTTGAGAAACACCATTTCTAATCAAATGAGTTTTAAAACCAAATCTTCTGTTCGGGGTCGTTTAACGACGTCCCCGAGCCGGTTATCTTATAGGAGAACGAATCGGCCTAAGGCATGGGTGTTGTGAACCCCTTGACTTAGCCTTGTTTTAATTAGTCTTTTTAATCTTGCATCATTCACGGAGTTAAGTGAATTCCACCCCCAAACTACAAAATCAAGTTTGCCGCTTTAAGGCTAAACCATCATTCGCGACTCAATCATCACGCGCTGCTCATTCGGTCTCTGTGGAATCGATCCGAACTTACCGGTTATCATGCTACCGCCGGCCTAAACCCTACGCTTGGGGAAGTAATATTGGAAATACAATCCAAGGGCGCAAGCACCTCTCTTGGATTGGCTACTAGCTGACTTCGAAACTTGCCGTCCTCCCTGCAGTTAAGGACATTAACTATTTGACCCACTTGGACCTCTAGCTTCGCGATAGACTGAGAATGGGAGTGGAACAATTACAAATCAGCCTTGAGTTCAGCCATGGTTTGCAACAGCTGCTCCTCCAAAGATGGTGTCCTCTGAGTGGATGGAGGAGGAGAAAGTTCTTGGTATGGCTATTGTGCGGGGGCTAGATTGTAGGCTTGAAGATTGAAAGTATTTAGACACGGTGGCATCAATGATGGGGCAATAGGTTGCCCCATCAAGAGAAATTAGGTTGAGGGAAATATGAAGGAACTTGCCGTAAGGATAAGAGACTATCAAGCTTACTGGACAATTCATTTACCTTAGCGAAGAAATCGCTTGATTGGCCTACCTCATATAGGCCACGCGGGTTGGATAAAGTAGATGTGTTCCTATGAATGTGAGATGCGGAGGCATGGTGCTGTGAATTTTCACTCAAAGTTTCAAAAAGATCCCATCCCTCATCCTCAGTTTTCATCATGAAACTGCCCCCACATGAGCCATCAACCATTTGACGGAACCCTGGATTTAATCCATCGTAAAGACTTTCCACTAGCTGCCACTTTGGGATTTTATGGTGCGGACACTTCCTAATCAATTCTCTAAACCTCTCTCATGTTTCATGAAATTGTTCGCCCTCTTGCATTTTAAAACCAGTTATGGCTCGACGAATATCTTTTGTCTTACCAAAGTGCATCATCAGTGAAGCCCTCAATTCTTACAGTTTGGCATATTTCTTTCAATTCATTCAGGTGCTTGTAAGGGTCCTCATTGTCTTTCCCATAAAAGGATGGGAGCATTTGAATGAGGCTTGGCTTAATCTCATAATGAGTCGCCGTAGTGGTCGGCAACTGTATACAAGATGAAGGAGTGTAAGAGGTAGGTATGAAGTATGATTTCAGGGCTGAAAGGTTTTGGCGTTCAACAATCGGAGTAATGTTAAGATTGAACAGTGCTAATTTGGACTTCGCTCTTTTAACTCTAAAGATTCGCTCAATTTGATCTAATCAACAAATTCAGGACTCAACGAACAAAGACCTTCCATACACTATGAAATAAACTGACTCTCTAAAAAAAAGTATAAAAATAAAAATTAAAAACTATAGCTGGCAAAAATTGAAGTACTCACAATGCTCATAAAGTAGACAAAAGACGTATGGTGGTATTTCCATGATTTTTTTTCTTCACAACTTTGCCTTCGCTGTCTAACTTCCTTGAAAAACAAGCCTTCAACTCCGTGCCTGAGTTAAACTTACTAAGAAGAAAAGCAATTAAATGAATATGAAGGGAGAAAAAAAAAAGAATAAAATAAAATAGAGATGGAAAATAAAACACCTAGGAATTAAAATAAAAATCAAATGCAACAACACAACCGTGGTTGTAATCCCCGGCAACGGCACCAAAATTTGAACGGTAGTTTTTCGTATAAAAAATAATTAATAAAATGAAACAATTACGACTACTCAAATGAATAGTGGCAAATATTCCGAGTATCGCTCCACAGGGATTATAAGGCTGAGTTACAGAAGTTTCAATTAATTTATAATTGAATTCGACAAAAAAGGAATTTGATTTGGTTTCCTAAAATTATAAAAGCTCAAGTAAAACAAAGCAATTAAAAAGTAGGAGAAAGTTTATGGGAGAAAGGTCTAGGGTTTCGAATCCGCTCTTCCCCTTGTAACTTAAATATGTTTCAATTTTAGGTCTACCATTCGAATCAACCCGGATACCGTAGGATTGCAAGCCCTAGAGGTATCTCCTAATGATAATTTATGAATCTCCAATTAGCATGGACTATCTCCGCCTAGCAAGAATCGTGTTACTAGTATGAATCGTCTCAAATCGGCAGGACTCGTCTCAGCGGCACGATTCGTCTTACGTAGTATAATCCATCCAACCAGTTATCACAAAACAATTATGAACCATTGTATGAACGTGCACAAGGAATTTATACACAAGATTTGGTTGAAAGAATTAATCATATAATTAAATCCTTAAAAATCATACAACCATGATTCGAATAATAAAACCATAAATGAAAACATAAATAATGTTACTTAGGGTACGAGCTACATCTACACCCTAGAGATGATTTAGCCGGCCATGGAGTTGGAAAACATCAAGCTGTTCCGTGATCTGCTGCTTGCAGCCGTCCGTCTCTCCAGTCTCCCGTAGTGTCCAAAAATTTCCCTTTTATAGGCTCCTATGCTGCCCTTTTTTGTAAAGCCCAGCCGACATATATATGGGTAATAGCCAGCCCATTTAACTTTCATCACTAATACATGAAATTGTCCAAGGAAATTAACAAATTATTCATGCATGAGTAAAGGTGGGTCCACATGGGAAATAATTTGATGCTTTCATGGCTTCCTTTCATCCAACAGCCCAACTAATCCATTAAATTGATATTCCTCAAAAACACCTTTGAATGACTTGGGGCTCACATCACTTGCATTGGATTTCATCTTTAAGCCCTAATTGAACCATATTGACCTGTTATGTCTCCCAATACCTATAGCACAAGAATGAAGCATTAAACTCCAAATAACAATACTGACAGACCTAACCAAGATAAATTAGGAGGCACTCATGTGAACTTTTACGCGGTTATCACTTGCCGTGACGATTTTTCATATTTTGAAACCGATTCATGATAGCCTCATTTTTAATGCTATCGAAAATCTCTCGCTCAATGTACACAACCAAAATATCTTGCATCCACTGGTAACTCATTCGGTTCCGACTTCACCTTTCTTAACCTCTCAAAATTTCCTTTGAAATATCAGACCCCCAAAACACCTGGATCCTCTGATTCCTCTCCGTTTCCAATCAAAGGAAATTTTTTTTGTCCAAATTTCAGAGGGAGATAAAGGGGCTGTTTGATAAAGCTGAAAGCTGAAAGCTGAAAATTAAGTACTGAAAACTGAATGCTGAATTTATTAATCTAATAAGCTGTTTGATATGTACTGAATCTTAAGCACTGAAATAAATAAGTTGTTTGATCTGTATAAGGAGCTGAAGTATTAAATTCACTAATTTTCTTAATTTGCCTTTCATATATTCATACTGAAATGCATAAATGAAAAAGAAAAAAAAACGTACATTTATGAAAATAATAAAAATATGTAGAATATTGGCAAGATGGTGGTATAGCGGTGTTGGTGTTAAATTCACTAAATATCTTACTTGGTCTTTCATTTCATATATTCATATTGAAATACAAAAATGAAATTAATAAATGAAAAAAAAAGTACATTTATCAAAAAAAAAAATATACAGAATATTGTCAAGATGGTGGTATAGCAGCGGTGGTGGTTGTGATTGTGGGGGTGGTGGTTGTAATTGTGGAGTGGTGGCCTCGAGGTGGTGGGAGAGCAATGATGGGAGTAGTGGTGGTATAGTGGCGGCAGTGGTGGTGTTAGTGGTTGTAGTATTAGTGTTGGGAGTGGCAGAGTGGTGGTGGTGGTGGGGTGGTGGCGGCAGTTGGGGTGGTGTGAGTGGTGGTGGTGGGATGGCGGCAATAGTGGTGGTGGCGGCGGAGTGGTGGTGGTGGTGTAGTATGGTGGTTATGGTGTTGTCAATGGTGGTGGTGGTAGTAATGGTGGGAGTGGTGGTGGTGGTGTAATGGTGGAGTGGTGGTGATGGGGTGGCGGCGGCAGTGGTGGTGGGAGTGGCGAAGTGGTGGTGGGAGTGGCGAAGTGGTGGTTATGGTGGTGTGAGTGGTGGTGGTGAGAGTGGCAGGGTGGTGGTGGTATAGTGGCGGCAGTGGTGGTAGGAGTGGCAGAGTGGTGGTGTAAGTGGTGGTGATGGTCTGGTGGAGGAAAAAATAGTTAAATGAAACCACTCAGAAATTCAGTAAAAATTAAGTAGCTCGAAGCTACTTAATTTTTGTCAACATTTTACCTTACATTTTAAGAGCCACTTAATTTTTTAAGTAATCTAAAATGTGGTTATCAAAACCTACTTAATTACTTATTACTTAATTCATTCAGTTTTAAGTACTGAATCTGGGTTATCAAACAAGGCCAAAGAGAAGCATTGGTTTGCTTAATCTTTTTTCTTTTCTTTTTTTACCGAGAGAGAGAGAGAGAGAGATAGAGAGAGAGAGAGAGAAAATTTAAAGTAGTGGGTGTAAAAAGGAAAATAATTGGGTGTGGCTGTCCCCATCATTTTACATAAGAGAGAGAGTTAAAAAGTTTTGGGACTACTAAAAACCGAAAAGATTAGAGGTGATCCGGAAAATTGTTTGGGCAAGTTCATAGTTATTTCATGTTACTTGGGGCAAGATATAAAAAATAATGTATGGATATTGGGGCAAAATTATCAAAATGTCTAAAATTATATATACACGGCGGTAGGAAATCTCAATCCAGCGGGGGTCAGTTGACCCCTCTTGACCCTACATGTGCCCGCCCCTGGTCCCAAGGAAAAAGGGGAGTCAAGTTCGGGTGGAACCACCCATATGAGATGACAAGAAATCTAGGGGATCCCAACCCCAAATAAGGATGGGATTTTATTTGGAAGTGTTTATATAATGCTATTGCAGTTCTGGCTAATTTACATCATAAAGGCATTGACGTCAACCCTCTATGCCCGAGGTGTCATAAGGAGTTCGAGACTACTGAACATGTTCTTTTCCGGTGCAAAAAGACGAGGGAGTTATGGAAATTATCCCAGGTTAAATTCAGCCCTTTTGTAGAGTGGAAGGACATGACCTTCAATCAGTGGTGGTCCTCCTGCTCTTTGTGACCACATGGCTATGGGAGCAATCGGGAATCATTAGCACTCGAGGCATTTGTATGTTGGTTTCTTTGGAAGGGGAGAAACAAATTTTACTTCGAGTGACATGCATGACTCCTTTGAATATTCTAGAAAATGCATTGGAAGTTGGGTGTTAGTTTTTTGATATTTACGGGGCAGCCTCCACCTAAACGGGCGATGCAAAATTAGGCTAAGCCACCGACAAGTGTTATTAGAATCAATGTCGATGGTGCAGTTGATAAACAATCGGCTATTGTGGTATAAGCTTATTTGTGCGTAGCACGGAGGGCTCGATAGTTGGGGTGGCCATCGATTAGGGGGTGTTCCACTAACAAAAAACAGTTTTTTTTTCCAAAAACCAAGACATGTCATTCTCTCATAATACATCACATAAAAAACCGTGAAAAACCAGTTTTTTCGAAAAACCAACTTAGTGGAATAGATTGCTTAATGAGGGGAAGAAGGGACGTTGCACGATTCCATGATGAAATGTAATTAGTAAGTTACATGACATCTCGTCACTTTTATGATTTCACTTTGAGTGCATTTTCTTGCAACAAGTGCAATCACATGATTCAATAAACCAAGTATTTTCTTATACTCCTATTTAAAAAATGATTAATCTTTGAAATGCTCAGTCAAGAACAATAGCACACGGTATTTAGAACCAAGTCAAGCGATCAATTTCTTTTATCGCTTATTAGGCTGGAATTTACCATATGACTTCTTAAAAGCAGTCATTGTTGTTGTTAAGGTTTAAATCGCGCATGATGTCACCCTGTTATCGGTAAGGGTCATGTTCTTTAGTGTTCATGTAGCCTTTTCAAATGCTGCCTTTCCTTAGCGTTGGTTCTAGGGAAGTCCTTGGGCTAAAACACACATTGGTTTCTCTGTTTCCCTTTGCTATTGAAGCTGAAGTGGCTAGAAGCTTTGGATGGAAGAACCATCTTGGAATTAACACTGTGTTTGGTTGTCAGTTTTGAGAAAAAAAATTTGGAAATATATTTTTGAGAGTGTTTGATTTGGTTTTTGGAAATGGCTTTTGGGTTAATGATTGGAAAGAGAATGAGTAATAATTGGAGAGACGAGTAATAAGTGGAGAGATATAGAAAGAGAAATGAGAATAATGATTGGAGATAGGGGTTAATGAGTGAAAAGAGAAATGTGACTAATGATTAGAGAAATGAGTAATTAATTGAGAGAGAAGAAAAGTAGGGGAAAAATTGTTCTGGAGATTTAAAAAATGTAAACCAAACAAGGGATATTCATTCATTCCACTCCCAACTGTGAATCAAATTTGCTTGGGGATATTCATTTGGGAGATGCTCAACTGTGAATCAAATTTGCTTGGGGATATTCATTTGGGAGATGCTCAACTGTGAATCAAATTTGCTTGGGGATATTCATTCATTCCACTCCCAAATTGATCCCTGCTTATCTCCAAGATAATAAACCATTTCAAAGTTGTCTATGAAGTTGGTCTATAGCCTTCATTCCTAGACAAGCTGATTGGTGGTAAATGAGATGACATCACAGATTTTAATTGAGAAGTCCTCTATTTCTTTGTAGGTAGATGATATTTTTTTGGGTACATAACCAGCAAACGAATGGGATATGAGTGATCATGGGAATTGTGTTTTTCATTTAATTTGCTGCTTTGGTTTTTTTTTTTTTAATTTCTTTTGGTCTTTCTCGCATTCTCTCTATCTTGTATTGGCTCAACCCTACTCCCTTAAAAAATCGATCTTCATATTTATAACTTTCGGCATGTATGAAAATTAGATGTGTATTTTACATACATCTTGACCTTGTTCATTTGAACATGATCCTTGTCTGCATGCACACAAATATCAATTGTTAACAAATAGACACAAATTTTATGTTACTTCAAAAAATCTTTGTTTGGAAATTGTCATATAGTTGCTCATAACAAGGTTTTGCAAAAAACTGTCCTACATATATAGTTGGCCAATCACTTAGTAAATTTGAAATGCCATTACATTCTCTAAGTCACACAAACATTCGTTGCATGCTTACTGCCATCATTTGTGATCTTAATTTGAAGACTTCCACGTGCAAAGCATGTGCACGTTTACTAGTAACCTAAAAAATCCCCAATCAAATATGGAACGACTATGATTATGTGATACCCACCTCCGAATACCCGTACCTGCCCCAAATCCAATGTTACAAATATGTGCGTGTGTACGTTTATTGCTATGTATACATACTTAAGAGTTAAAAAAAAGTTCATGTATGATATTGGTAAAAATTTTATATATTCTCTTGTCCGTCGGTAGTATTGGTTTGTGGCCTTCTATCACTTTTGTATTGAAACAGTGGTGTTTTTTTTTTTTTTGTCTTTAACACACTTGAATTATTTTTATTTAGTTCTGATCATTCTTTCTTGTTCACGTAATTTGGATATGGATTTACCCGAATATATCCGATCCCCAATGGGAGGCGAGTAAGGTGAAATGTTCACTATCCCTTTTGGGTTTGGAGAAGAATTTCCCAATTGGGGATGGTGAGAAATAAGGTCCCGTGACCCATACTATACCCGTTGCAATCCCAAATTGATAGGTAAACCTTGAGTAATTGATGCCAAGTCTAAGCAGGGGCGGATCTACTGCTTAGATCTATTTAGGGGCTGGGGGTGGCCCTGGCTCCCCCGAATTTTATATTTTGGAGTATATTTTACATATTTTTATGTAGTTATTCTTAAAAAAATTTATACAATTACAAAAATAATTAAATTAATAACAATTTTTATTTCGAGAACACTAAATTACAGTGAATGATACCATACGATAATGATACTAAGTATGTTGAGTGATATGATAACAAAAATTCTGGAGATTAATTTTTAATTTCTCAAAATCATCCCGTTAAAACTTGATTTAGTTTTTAAAAAAAAATCGAAGATTTCTTTCATAATCCGGCCTCATCCGACTTCGATTTCTGGCTCCGCCCCTGAGTCTAAGAAGATTGCATGAGAAATCACGTAGGGACGGAGCCAGTAATTTTACTATATAGGGGGCTTAGGGTTATATAATTCATAAGAAAATTTTTGAAAATATTTTTCTAACTAATACTAGAGGTTTTTTTTTTTTTTTCTTGCGGCGACCGCCCCTACTAACCCTTAGCTCCATCCCTAAAACCACGGTCAAGCAATGAGGTGAATTTCTGAAATTATTGAAAGGAAAAACAACCAAGATTCTTCCATGTTATTACGAATAGCAGTCATGTTGTTTAAATGTTTTTTCCCAATTAAGAAATGAAAAAACACAAAGAAAATCGAATCCAAACCAAGCTTATGTTTTCGTTGCCATAAAACATAAGCTCTCTGTTTTTTTTTTGAAGCAGAGAGCTTGTTTGTTCATAAATTGCTTATTTCCTATCACTGTTATTTTTTTCCTTAAAATAAGCAAGAGTCTTGCTATCTTCTGCCCAGTAGGTGAAGGATAATGCATATAATGATAAACAAGTTCGGATACCAACACCATTTCACGGATATCTATATATTATATTTTTTTGAATATCAATACACTTTTGTCGGATATGGATATAGTCTCTACACATTATCCTCCGTCTCAAGGGGTTGAGGTTAGCATGTTCCCTTATTTTAAGTAGATAATACACCTTAAAAAAAGAACAAAAGATTACTTATTTCTGCAAAGAAAAAAAACAAGCAACAGACGCTTAGTACCGTAAAATGTTCCCTTATTTTAAGTAGATACACCTTAAAAAAAGAACAAAAGATTACTTATTTCTGCAAAGAAAAAAAACAAGCGACCCGAGAGGAATCCTATCAATTATAGAGTTTCTAATTTTCTGTATTATTTGGTTAGATTCAATAAATTGCTAAAATTGACATCATTTCTTTCGGCCGGTTGGCCTTGACATCAAGTCATTTCGGAGAATGAGAAACCTATAAAATTAATACAGTAAGAAATGAAAGAAAGTTCTGTGCATGTGCAATTTCAAGAACCAAAACACGTTAACAAGTTATTCAAAAAGCTACAGATGATACATTACAAAGACAATAAGGATAACATCCATAATATATTACAAAGATCCAACATGAAAATATATGACATATCTAATTTATAAGCAAAAGTTGAGTAACTGAATTTTCAGCTGATGAGAATAATGCCTGGATTCTCAAAGAAATAGGGTACTTCTAAGTACGCTTTGATTTGCTTGTCATCCCTCAATTCCTACACACAAACAAAAAACGAAAACCAACACCAACAGGAAACAAACTATGAGATATTGAAATGAGTTCTCCATTGGGTCAAAATGTATTTTTGCCTATTTTGGGATGGAGACATATTTTGACGAGAGTTCATAGGGGACACACCTTTGCCTTCATGTTCGACAATGTTCTGTAAATGTTGACTTTGGCTCAAAGCATGATTTTCATAAACAACTTTTATTTTGTGAATTTCGCTAACTACAGCTTGAATCTGCATCCGGTCTCTTGGCGATTCTAGCGAACACGCAACTCCTATTCTCAATATAGAAACAATCGTGTCCTTGAACCAACTTCTTGGATCATGTTCCGATTCTTCCGAACGAATGGAAAGGTCCACAACCTCCATCACTTGGTTTGGCAAAGCACACTCAACGAAGTTATGAAGAGTCATGGTATCCTTAAACACATTTTCAGTTGGTCTTTTACCTGTAAACATCTCCAAGAGGAGGATCCCATAACTATACATATCTGCTTTTGTGGAAGCCCTGTCGCCCAGGCCATACTCTGCAAATTAATTTAATTGTTAGTATGCAATGGTATACTAATTGAGAATGTGATTGATTTAAATAGTCATAACCCCGAAAGAACCCCCGATAAATGCTTTTGCATTTGTTTCACTTGTTGAGCGCTTGATTGACAAATGAATCAAACATCGACATTTTGTCAGGAGAACTTCATAATTTTCATAGCACTGACTCATAGTTTGAGATGGCTTCTCAATATTCCATTATACCTGTGATTCAAGAAGTTGACGGAAGAATGTAGAAAAATAAGATTGCTATGCTGGTGATTCATCAGAACAAGGCTGTGCACTTCTCCTGGTTTTTCTGGATGCTTCCTATCCATCTTAATATGGTATACATGTAAGAATGTTCCAAGTCATCTTAAATCCCTACTGGGAGTAGAATTTACCCTTTTTATTTCACCAAGGCAAAACTTTTTGTATTTTACAAATTTGATCAGTTAAATAAATGTTCGATCATTGACACTTGGTAAATAGAAAAATGGTCTTTGTAATTGGACTCCGCCATAGGAAACATTAGTAAGTCGCATGTAAATCTATTAGGGGCTCGTAACATAGCTTATTCAAGCACATTGAGAGTCTAAAACAATATCATGTACCATGTCATCTTTATAAATTCAAGCATTATATGATGAGTCCTAAGTTAGGAAGGCAGTTTTACCATAGACAGTCTAACATCAGAATATGAATCCAAAGAAAATGTCAACTTTTCCTTGAGCAGTTTTATTTTATTTTTTATTATCTATTTTGAAAGACCCTTGAGCAGTTTAGAGTTCCTATTTCATTTTTCATAAAGTTGTTGAGTGATGAGAAATTCAGTTGCCATGAACAAGTGTTTCTTAAAGGCAAAAGTGATGGTTCTTGAGGTGTTAAAAATTTGAAATACAAATGATAACTAAAGCAGAAGAAATTAATCAGATCAAGCGCCTAGACTCGTTATGAAAACATGTCTCTTTTATACATTAACTCAAGATGGACTTACCTGATAACCAACAAAACACATCAAAATAGCAATTCTAATTCGGCATTCCACTGATAGCAGCATAAGAGTACCTTACCATGGTTAAAGAGATAGTAATAAAGAATTCTTACCTGGGGCAACGTAGCCGATAGTTCCCCTCACTGCAGTAGAATTGCTCTGGTGTTGTTCCACGTCACTAGAAATAATTTTCGCTAAGCCAAAGTCTCCAACATGGGCGGTCATCTCATCATCCAAAAGAACATTACTTGGCTTCAGATCACCGTGAATAATTATTGAGTCGCAATGGCAGTGAAGATACTTCAACGCGGAAGCAACATCCATGGCAATGTTCAGTCTCTGAATCATAGTTAGGATTCTAGATTCTTTTACTTGCCCAGTTTCGATATCGTGGTGTAGCCATTTCTCCAAGCTTCCATTGGCCATAAACTTAAATACCAAAGCCTTAAATTCATTACCATTGTAATCCAAACTGGAACAAGCGCTCACAAGTTTTAAGAGATTTCTGTGCCTTATGGATCTTAGTGCTTTGCATTCTGAGATGAAGCTCTTAGAAGCTCCTTTGGTCTGGAGATTGAGTACTTTCACAGCCACTATGGTCTCGCTCTTGCTAAGAGTTGCTCGGTAAACAGTACCATAGTTCCCAACACCAACTAGATGATTCTCTGAAAATCCATCAGTCGCTTTGAGAAGCTCTGCGTAAGACACCTTCAACAATTGGTGCTTCAATGATACCATGTGAGAAACCTTATCTCTTGAAGCACATCGTCGACGAAAGAGTTTGAAGAAGCAAGCCAAGGAAGTTAAACAAAAGACAATGACGATGACGATAGAGAGCATCACTTTCACTTTGTTAGAGAGCTTATTTGTTGTGTGTTTTGATGAAGAGCAAGAAGGAAGCTTTAAGTTTGGAATACCTCCACAAAGATCACTATTTCCATCCACGGAAATCGAACTTCCATTGCGGAACACCCCTTCCATTGGAACTTCCCCGCGTAGGTGGTTAAAAGACAGATTCAACTTTTCTAGCTGAAGATCGCCTAGGTAACTTGGGATAGGTCCCGATAAGTTATTTTGTGAAAGGTCTAACTCCCTTAACCCTCTTAACTCTCTCAAAATTGTAGGTATCTCTCCTTCGAAAGAATTACCTCCCAACATTAGTCGTTCCAAGCTCAAACAATTTTGTAGAGAGTTTGGTATAGGTCCTGATAATTTATTGTTTGATAAATCCAACTTCGCAACATTGCTCAAAGACCTAACTTCCGATGGAAGAGCACCAGTTAATCCGTTGTGGGCTAAATCTAGGGATATTGAAATGGAAGAGAGACTCATAATTTTAGGTGGTATGGAACCACTGAGATTGTTGTACGCAATGTTTAACTCTAACAAGTAATGAAAATTTCCAATACTTGAGGGTATGTTGCCATATATATTATTTTGCGGCAAGTGAAGACGATTCAATAGAGTTAAGTTACCAAGTGAAGATGGTAATTTTGTAAGACTATTTTCCCCTAAACAGAGTTCTTGCAACTTATGAAGTTTGCCAATGGTTTCAGGAATAGGGCCACTTAATTGATTCGTTGCTATATCTAGGAAAGCTAGATTTGCAAGGTTCCCGAGACCCGAAGGTATGCTTCCTTGCACTTGGTTTTCCCACAATCCTATAAATGTAACGGTTGTAGAGAGATTGCCAATGGACTTAGGTAATGAACCTTTGAGAAGATTGCCACCGCATTGAATAAATTGCAAAGTGGTGCAATTCATTAGAGATGAAATAAAACTGAGGTCATCCTGTAACCGATTATTCCCCATGCTAACCAATTGAAGATGCAAAAGCTTTCCAAGATCTTTTGGTATTGGTCCGGTGAATTTGTTATCCGCAAATTCTATATCTTCAAGCCTCGAAGCATTCACTAATGAATTAGGAATCGATCCCTCAAAGTAATTCCGAGACAAATAAATTTCCCTGAGATTACTGAGGGTTGAGCCTATATCAGATGGAAACGTTCCATCAAGATGGTTAGTTGCTACTGACAAGAAATAGATGGTGGAGATGTTGAAAAGTCCAGAAGGAATCTTGCCAGAGAGATTGTTCTCGCTTAATTGGACAACTCCCAAACCTCGAAGCCTGTTAATTTCCACTGGAATCTCTCCATGCAAATTGCAATATGAAAGAGAGAATATAGAAAGTGATGAGAGATTTGTAAGAGAAAGGGGTATTGTTCCCGAAAGGTTGTTTTTACTCAATCCAAAAATTTCCAGCTCTGCCAAGGAGCCTAGCTCACCTGGGATATTCCCTGTGAGGTGGTTGTCAATTAAGTTGAGCTTTTTTAGTTTTGAGCAGCTAGACAAGTTCTTGGGTATTTGGCTGTCAAATGAATTGTTGTTTAGATGTAATGTTTGAAGGCGAAACAAGCGACCAATCTCTTGTGGAATAGGACCATGGAAGCTATTATTTTCAAAAACAATGCTTCTTAGGAAAGAAAGGTTACCAATATGAGGTGAGAGTGATCCCACCAGGCCTTGGGACGTTAGGTTCAGCTCAGTCACTCTGTCTTGATGCCGACGACTGCACGTAATGCCTTTCCAGTCGCAATAGTGCAATGAATCATTCCAGGAACTCAACGCACCAAATGGGTCTTGATTAATAGAACCCTTGATGGAAATCAAAGCCAATCTATCTGTTTCATTTGCCAAACAATAGGCAGGGGTGTTGTTGAAGCAGAACCACACAAGGGTAATGTAGAGTAAAAGAGTAAGACACTTTGCCATGATCCTTTGAAGAAGAATATCGCAGTGTATTTTTTTTTTTAGAGTGTGGTTATGAATATGGATGGACATTTTCTTGTTCAACTATTTTTCAGTCAAGCTTGAAACTGAAACCACAGAGAAGTTAATGGAAACGTAAGATTACCGCAACGTATCAAAGAGGGCATGAAGCCTCCAAAAATGGACCACGAAAGTAACAGGGCCAAGACTTTGACAACATAGACTTCTCAAGCGGACGAAGACCTAATTTCCAGAGACTAAATATCAAATCAAAGTTTCCATGTTTATAAGGACTAGCCCACGCACGAAAACAATTTCCAAGTGGACCAAGAAAAATGCAACCCCCATACTGTGTTCTCCCTATCACAATATTATACTAGTAGGAACAAAAACCATTGGGCTGGTTGGGTTGGGCTTAGCCCATTTTGATGTTTCTCTTTGGTTGGTTTCTGACCAACTTTGGAGGGGTCAGGTGGCATTTTTGTTGGTATGCCCTTGCTCCATTTATCTTTGTACCTTTTGCTCAAGGATAATAAAAACTTTTTGTCGATGGAAAAAAAAAAAAAGAGAAAAGAAAACCATTGTCCCTCCTCCCTCTCTCTCTGAGACAAACCCCACGTCAAATTCAAATGAACCTTACTCTTACTTGTCATACTCAAAAACAGAAACGGTACCAGGTAAACTAATTCCCTGAGAACGGAAGGTTAATTAAACTTACCTCTAGCCGGAAAAAAAAAAATGGAAAAGTGTTGGCCCTGAGTGCCTCTGTGAATTTGGTTACACAATCCACTCCTTGTGACTGCTCTTAAAACAGAGAATTGTGGGTGCGCGCGATATTGTAAAAGACTTAATTGAAACTTTCCCTAACACCAATTGGTTTTAGGAGATATGGTGGAAAAACGGTCCTACAAAAAGCAACCATACCCGCAAACACTAATCAGAGTTTATAGAAGGAACACCGAAAATAGCTAAGGGAACTTCGATTCAGGGGAGTGCGAATGCAAATGATTTTTTGAATAGAGGAGCAGACATTTGGTTGAGGTGGATTGGTCAAACAACCGGGTTGCTTCTCCAATGGTGTGTGGAAGGAGGGGGACATTGTTATATATACATGTATATGTCGTCAAGTGTGTCGAACGGGTAATTTGGCCAAACCACGTATCTTTCTTGTATGTGTATGTGTTTGTGTGAGACTCCTCCATCCCCAAACATTCAGGTGCTTGGGTGGTTGCATTAATTAAATGCTACTGCAAAAGTTTTCTAACATGCCAAAAGAAAGAGATTAACGATACATTTCTATTTCAAAATCTAGTATAATTTTGTGGTATAAACACAGCTCAAATTTCATGAATGTTCAGTTCTTGATGTCTAGTGAGCATTGGGAAGGAAACAATGAAGCAATTCATATGGGACTTATTAATTTCATTGGGAAATTTGTTGTCTCTTTAAACGGATGTGTTTTGTTTTTATGTTTTTCTGTTTTTTGGTTTTTGCTTTGCTTTTTGTGTTTCTTGCTAAGCCACATATGGCGTTTTTTTAAATTATTATTTAAATTATTATTTAAAATAACGCCAAGTACCTTGCCTACTTTTTTTTTTGATCGGCAACAAAAATTTATTAAAGATACTCGATAAGGGGAACATCGAGGGAGAGAAAAGATCCAACCAAAAGTTGGAACAGCCTGAGGGCAAAGCCCGAACACCCAGGGGCCTAAAATGCCCATATAAAACAATGAAAATACTCCTGAAGGCCTCAAAGCCCAAATATTACAAAGAAGCACAAACCCAACAAAGAAAACCCAAAACCAAACCCTAACCCAAGTGCAAAACATCCGCCATTGCCACCAACCACCAAGACTACTGACAACCGCTGACCCCACCACCAAAACCACCATCGGTTCACCAAAATGGAGACGGTGCCAATGAGCCCAACAAACCCAGACTGTTTCGGAAGCTCACCGAGCCGTTAAGCAAAATCCACGGTACCCAATAGAAACCGTAGAGGGAAACCACGACAGCACTCCAAATCCATAGCCGCAACCCCTCGCCGTTAAGCAAAAGCCAGAGGACCCAACAGAAATCCAGCCGGAGAGGGACATGGATGAAGATACCGAGCAATCATGGCGGCAAAAACAATGGAAGATCCACCGAGGAAAAGGACCAGGGGGTTGGAAAAAAAAAAGACTGGAGAGAGAAAGAGACAAGAAGAAGAAACCATACCGAAAGTCGCCCTCGTCGCCGACCGGAGACCCCGTACAGAACGGCTTATCAATTGGTAAAGCCATCCAAGGATAACCGGAAGTTGAGAGCCATGACGCCGATGCTGACAACCTCACCACTGTCGCCGTCCATCTGCAACTTGCTACCGATCATTTTGTGAATAAATGGAGAGAAAGCTCAGATCGAATGGTGGAGAGAGGGAGAAGGCGGACAGAGAGAGAAGGTAGAAGAAGGGAAGGAGAGGGAGAAAAAGGGTGCCCTTTGGATGTACTTAATGACAAGAGAAAGCTCACATCTCAGAAATTGAAGTTGTGCTTAGAATTAAGTACTTAACCACAAGATTTCGGATGACGAAATAAAAAATTCATTACTCTTTGGATGTAAAATTTTTTTACAAAAAATATTTGTAATTTGAAGCTTTGAACTTGTAGATGTGTCATGTGCAGGGTAAGGTTCTATTGTGCCTGAACACTGGCAGTTGACTGCTGTTTAGCAGGTGAAGTGTACTCCTTTGAAGGAATGGGATTAAGTCTACAAAAATGGCATAGCGAATAAGGATCAGAGAACATAGCAAAGGGACTATCCAGACATGAATGGCATTGTTCGCCTGAAGTCCACGGACTTAAGGGCAGATTCTGAGAAATGCTTCCCATCGGTGAACCACAGCCCTTCTGTATTGGGCAGCAAAACCTGTGGTTATTTGAAATGACGGTTCAAATTTTGAGTAAAAGCGACCAGAGAGGAATTAATCATATGATTTATAGAGTTTCTAACTGGCTGAATTATTTGGATAGATTAAATAAATTGCTAAAAATTGACACCGTTTCGGTCGGTTGGCCTTGAATTTCAAGAACCAAAATTTGGCTTAAAAGGTTGATAAGTTATTTAACAAGATACGGATGATACTTTACATTACAAACACAATAAGAAGATGATATACGACAAAGATCCGACATGAAAAATATACTATGACTTATTGTTTCCCCAAAAAATGCCATTGGGGATTCTATGGAAAACAACACAGGGTACAGTCACTCCCCTAGGCAAGGAATGGTGAATATATGGATGTAGGGTGTGCCTAGATTGTGACGTGGTCTAACCGTGAATAAGGCTACAGAGCCTAATTCTGACTTCTTAACAAACGATTGCGATACAATCCTTTGGGTAGGTTGTAAAAGTGATCCGAGGTTGCCTTGCACGTTAGGACTTCAAATTCAGTAAATAATCGCATGAAGACAAGAAACGAACCAAAAATCAATTGTATTATCGGAAATAAAGTGATAACATAAGGGTAAAAGCTTGCTAATATCAGAATTAGAAGCTTGCCACTTGTGAAAAATACGAGCTGTTGCTCGAACCTTGTAACGTTGTAAAGATGGAAAATACTCGGGATTCTCCATTATCGTCATCACAACATCGGAGTTGCGGAATTTGAAAAAGAAAAATAAAGGGATAAAAGCTTGCTAATGTTGTAATTAGAAGCTTGGAACGTTAATAAAGTTAAAAAACTGTAATAAATGAAAAGACATTGAGTCTTGAGGCGTGAAGCCATTGGCCTACCCTGTTTTACCCTTTTATAGCAGTGAATACCCTGTAAAACAGTACAACAAGCCTTGAAAATGTGCCAAGTGGGCTATGCTCCGAATTCTTCTAAAACTACTCCCACTTGTTCCAAAAAACTCAAAATATGCTTTGATATTCGCAGCAAAGACCCTGATTGCTCCCACGTGTCCCCTTGAAAACGGCCAAAAACGGGCACAATTCCTATTTTTCAGGGCCTAATCTTACTTCCCCTTGTGCACAAACCATTTTGGCTATATTCATGGCTCACTTAACATCCATGTAGCAAAACCACCTTTGTAGCCGTTGTAAATATCAAATAATGAAGGAATTTCCCTCTAGAATACTTTGAAAAGCTGCCAGTTATCCCCTAAATTAGCCCCTAAGAATTCGACACGTGTCCCACGTCTCCAAAACACTTCCTTTTACTTCTAGGAACTCTTATTCATTGTAGATGTTGATTGCAAACTGAAGTCCCCTGATGGCTGCCACGCGGCCCTTTGAATTGGTCAAAAGCTTGAGTGCTTCCTACTTTTCAGGGCATATTTCCTGATTTTTTTTTTGGGTAAACATATTTCCTGATTTTTTCATCTCTTTGACCATATCTGACTGTAACTTGCATCATTGAATATCACATAGCATTTATGACCAAATCCTCGTGTATTTACCCTTGTAATGTATAAAATCCAAGAAAATATGAAGAATATTCCCTAGATATACCCTGAGGATCTATCAGGGAATACAACCATACCCTGAAAATCTCAACTGCCCTAAAATATAGGAATTGGTTGCTAAATAATAGATCCAATGTTCCCTTGTCATGTTGCAATTGATCTCTCCACCATTGATCTTTTAGCACTTCGAGTTGATCAACTTTGACTTTCCCATTGACAAACAATGCAGGCTCTTGGATTTTGACTTTTGTTGACCATGAACCGGGCCCTCTTGTCATTTTGCTAATTTTTTTGGTTTTTGCAAAAAATGCCAAAAATGGGTACAAACACATATCCAATTTATAATAAAAAATTGAGTAATTGAATTCTCAATTGATGAGAATAATGCATTGATTCTCAAAGAAACAGGGTGCTCCCAAGCATGCTTTGATTTGCTTGTTATCCCTCAATCCCTACACACGAACAAAAACAAAAACCAACATGAAAAATTATGAGATATTAAAACGAGTTCTCCGATGGGTTCATAATGTATTTTGGCCTATTTGTGATGGAGAAATATTTTGAAGAGAGTTCATAGGGGACACACCTTTGCCTTCATGTTCGACGATGTTCTCTAAATGATGACTCTGGGTCAACGCATGATTTCCATAAACATCTTTTATTTTGCAAATTTTGCTAACAACAGCTCGAATTTGCGTCCGGTCTCTTTGCGATTCCATCGAACATGCAACTACTATTCTCAATATAGAAACAAGGGTGTCCTTGTACCAACTTCTTGGATCTCGCAACGAAGTTATGAAGACTCTTGGTATCTTTAAACACATCGTCAGTTGGTCTTCTAGCCGTAAGCATCTCTAAGAGAAGGATCCCATAACTATACAAATCTGCTTCGGTGGAAGCCCTGTCACCCGTGCCATATTCTGCAAATTTATCCAATTGTTAATGTACAATGGTACACAAATTAAGTATGTGATTGATTCGAATAGTCGTAGTTGTAAAAGAACCCCAATACATGTATAGGCATGTAATTTTTTTAGCCTATCATGAATCGCCACGTGTTGCTAGGGCACACAAGTTGGCTAATTAAATGTTGCCAAGTGTCACAAGTAAAAGACAAAGTTTTACGGACAAGCCAATTAAATACTGCCAAGTGTCCATAGGTCAAAAGACCAAGCACGATAAATGGCCAATCAAATATTGCCACATGTTTACAAGTCAAAGGTCAGAGATATGTGAAAGGACCAATTAAAAGGCGCCACATGTCAGAAAGACAAAGTAATTTATTTATCAAGTTTGGCCAATTAAATTATGCCACTTGGTAAAATAAATTTTATATCTCGTTATTTATAAATATCTTTCTTAAAATAAATAAGAAGAAAGATATTTATTAAATTGTAATTATTTTTTCTTTAAATCAAATAAGAAAATATGTATAAATAGAGGTTCCATCCTACATCTGTATAAGGAAATATGTATAAATATCGTACAGTCTGTCATAAGCTCTCCATCCTACATCTGTATAAATAGAGGTTCCCTCTTCCATATTCAACACACATTCCAGCTTCCATCAGTTAGCAGAGCTTTGAAAATTCAAGCCTCCAAAGCCCTTCTGAACTCTTCAAGTCTACATCAAGTGAGACGATTATTCAAATCAAAGCCTCAAAGCTCTGAAGAACATTCAAGCCACATCATCAATCTTTTTCACAAATCTCGGAGAAGATTTCGCTGTTTGATTCGGGATCAAGCTGTCAAGCTCTCGTTTCGACATTCGAAGAGAAGAATCAGAGGATTATTTTCTCACTAGAAACTATAGAGATTGTAAACCCTAATTTCTCAAATCAATAAAATCGACTTTGTTCAGCATTTTTCCATCTTTTTCGTAGACTCAAAATTTCTGTGATACAAATTTTGCCACACCCGGTGGGACAATCTCTGCCTCTCATCTCTTCTCCTCAGCAAACAAACACTTTCAATGGCTCCTAAGAACGATAGTTCAAAGGTTCCTAAGGTTGCAGGCTCCAAACCCTCAACCACTGCAAAAACCAGCTCTGGATCTCATAGCGTTGGTCCAACAACTCGAAGCATGCCAAAGGCTGCAGCACAAGCATCTGCTCAAGCCTTGCTTCTCCCCAAATCAAATCCAGCTTTTGGTGCTAATCTACCTTAAGCATCGTCAACTCTTCCACCTACATTGACAGGAAAAGATGGTGTTCCTACATTTGAGGCAAATAAGGACGACGATACCAATGCTAAGAAGCCCTCGTTGCATCCTTCCATGCCTCAGGAATTTGCTTCAGAAGTTTATGAAGATCTAGAAGCACACGATGCAAGTAGTTTTGATTCTACCTCTTCTCGAAGAACTCCTCAATCAAAACTCGATGCCTTCACTAGGCTTGGTAACCCTCCAGCCATGGATATTATGGCGACAGGCGCGACCACTCTAGAGGAACAAGTTGCTGCCTTGACCAAATTGGTTGAAGGATTAACAAAGTCTGTGGAAGATAAAGTTTCTGAAATTCAATCCCTCAAAACCAAGATAGAAAGCATGGGAGAAGCTGATTCTTCCGGCAAAAAGTCAAAGGAACCAAAAGAATTTGCGCTTGCTTCTGGTGGTCTAATTCCCATGCACTAGGTAAAAGACTTCATTCTTGGCACTATAAATGACAAGTACGATGAGACACCAAAATCTTCCTTTGCTTATGTTAAGCCTTACACTCGAAGGGTTGATCTTATGAAGATGCCCGCTAGTTATCAACCACCGAAGTTTCAACAATTTGATGGTAAGGGCAATCCGAAATAGCATATTGCCCATTTTGTTGAAATATGCAACAATGCTGGAACTGATGGAGACCTTCTGGTTAAGCAATTTGTTCGAACACTCAAAGGCAATGCCTTCGATTGGAATTGCGACCTTGAGCCTTGTGGACGCCTCTCCGAGGAATTCGATTCGGAGTTGCCACCCGGGGTTCAGCGGATTGTCCCCGAGGAACCGAACTCAAATGACTCGTGCCTTATTTTGGATAAGGTTTTAAATACCAGTCCGTTCTCACCATAATATCTTAGGTTCGGGAGCTTGGTTACGAGAGGGGAAGGGTTTTATGGCACCCCCCTCGCCCGACCCGAGAGTCGGTTTCTACTTAGCATTTATGGGATTTAGAAAATGCTCATTATTCAACTTTATTTACATAAAAGGGGAACCGGGAATGAGAAAGAAGTAGAAGAGATCACAAATGATAATGCACGTAAAAAGGTGGATGCTTGTGTGACATATACAAAATGATAAGCTTATGATGCATGAGATACATTAGATGGCATGGAATGCGTGAAATATGTGTAGACACCCGATTTTGACCCGGGATACTTGCCAAGCACTCCCGATGATGAGAAAAACCACCCGTGAACACCTTAAGGTTAAGAAGAAGGCTTGAACTTCCCCCAAGCCACCCCAAACAATTCCCAAATAACCTAAATCAACCCAAATGACCAAAATACCCTTCAAAAGACCAAAATAAACCAGAACCAACCCCCTGTGCTCAAAGGGGTTTGAGCGCTCAAACCCCATGTTTGAGTGCTCAAGCTCTGTCCAGTCTGTCGGTGGCAGAGCATCTGATGATGAGATTCCAACTGAATGGCTGCCACCCAGCCGTTTTTTTGTTGCTCGCATGCACCTGATAGACCCCAGGGTGTATTGTCCCATTAGGCCCCCCCATTTCAACAAAACCCATTTTCCCCCCATTTCACTCTATAAAAGCCACCACTCTACATCATTTGCAGAGGTTAGACACTCTCACCAGCTCCAAGCTATTGCTCACCCTCTCTCAAACCATATTTTCAGCAACCTTCAACCCATTTCATCAATTACTTCAAGCTTAATCCTCTTCCACCCATAAAACCCACTTGATCCTCAAAACTTCTCACTAGAATACACCATCACCTACTCAAAATCAACCCAAACCAACCCATACCCATCATAATCTGTCCAAAACAACCCACATCACTCTTGTAAACACAGCCACAATCCAATCACCCACCAAAATCCCAAGTTCAAGCCCCAATCAAGATCAAAAGGTAGAAAAACATGTGAAAGTTACGAGTTGGTACTCCTGAGGGAGACCAGTGGGTTCATGGAGGTCCTCTATACCTCTAATGGACTCACAAGGTCTTAAATAAACAAGAAAATAACTTTTTGAAAACCCCAGCTTTAAACGGCTTGAGCGCTCAAAGCCATCACTATGAGCGCTCAAACTGTTTGAGCACCTCTTCATGTTTTGTAGTTTCTGATCATCTCTTAAGTTGGTAACATCATTATTATGGCTATTTGTTGGTTCAAAAAACTCTTAAATCAGTTTATTTTGCCTTTGATCATTGATCAATGAACCCAAAAGTCACAAAAATGATGTTTCATCATCATCAAACCATGGATGATCCCATTCAATGAAATAAACAGTGTGTTTCACTCCTTTCAACCATGATCAGAAAGTTTCAAGTTCATACCAACATCAAAGAATGGTCATAAATCATAGAAGCTCATAACCCTTGAATGGGGCTTGAGCGCTCAATGCCAGGACTATGAGCGCTCAAGCCTTGTTCAGTTTTGGAATTTGAATCTTGCTTATTTCAGTTCTGTATTCTATCTTCAGTTCATGAAGTGTGTGTGTGTTGATGTTTGGCCAAGCCAACCTAATCATGAAGTGTGTGTGTGTTGATGTTTGGCTAAGTGTACGGGGATAAATCCACATAACCCTGGATCACGTGCTTCCTTGAATCAACCCCAGATCTGCAAGACAGAAAAAGGGTTAGAGCACCTTTGCCTCTCGTTGGCAAAGGCCCTCCGATGCCTAAGTTAGTATCACGTACTTGAGAGCTCAAAGCACAATGCGTATGAAAATAGGTTTCACAGCGTACCTTTTGTCATGGTTATTTCCTTGTATTTATAGGTGTAGATGTTCTTCATATTAGGCATCTCGTGCCTCGGTTTCCTATTCTCTTTAGGAATCTGTCTCCTAATAGGACTTTCCTATTAGGGGCGAGTCTCCATGTCCTGCTAGATCTCGTCTAGCAGGGGCCTTCCTTTCCATATAGGATTCTTCCCTATATGAGGTATATTCCCAATCACGTTAGGGCTTCCCATATTAATCCCTTATTTCACGGGATTGCCCCTTATCTCATAAGGAGCCGCTGTAGAATATTCTGGAATGTCTCACTGCCTTACTCATGGTGGTGCCGTGCTTCCACGTAGCTCGGAATAACCCGTACATAACTCAGCTCATCGCACCGAGCTGATTTATGTATTCCAGAATGCTACTTGAGCTATACACGTAGCCCACCTAGCTCGGCCATACCAGGGTTATCCCTTTATGTCTTATGCCGAGCTAGTGCATCCTGATATATTAACTTACTTAATTATCCTGACCTTATTCATGGTTCGGGATCAGCTCGGCACAGGGCCCACGGACTCCCTATGTGGTGCCGAGCTATTCACCCTCTCGTGGTGACCGTCATAGGCACGTGCTATGCCTAATAGTAGGGTAATCAGATTTTACCCACTCCAATTGCTCCCCAGCTCTGCTACTGCTGTCATTCATCAGCAGTGCGCAGAGCTTCCATGGTTCCAGATGCATCTTCTTGCACGCCTCCCCCTCACGTGGGGAGCAAGACTGTTCTCGCATTAAATGCGAAATGACCCGTTGGTCACCGGATAAACCCAAAGGACGTTTTCTGCTGACGTGTCCAGATGCGTCATACCCAACTTTTATGGGGTTTCGGGCGGGATAATCATTATTCTTCCAAAAAATCTTCTAAACCCAAAAAACCTCTCCCCTCCTCTTTCACTTCACACTCGGTAGAAGCAAAGAAGAGAGAGAGAAAAGCACTTCTGCCATTTTCGTCATCTGAGTTCATCTGCAACCTTGCTTGTTGTCTCCGGTTTTCGTCGGAGAACTTCCTTCCATCTGCGTCGGAAAACATTTCCTTAGGCTCATCTTCCTCACGTAAGTGGCCCTTCCAGATCTTCCCTTCTACCTCGCGTTTCATCTTCTTCGTTGTTTCCTCTGTGTCTGTTTGTCTTTTCGTTCTCTGGGTTTCAACTGTGAAACCCTAAATCTCCAATAGGAATGGGTAAACATAGGACTCTTCTTGGTAACCCCCAAAAGATATTGGATTTTCGACGGGATTACAATATCCCTGCTGACATTCAATTCAGATTAAACAACCGAAATGACTTGAGAGAGGTAGGTTTGGACGAACAAAAAATTCTTATCCCTTTGATCTTCATAGTAGAAGGGGGCCTTAGGCTCCCTTTACACCCATTCTTCAGGGAGGTTTGCTCCAGATGCAGATTGAACCCTATGCAGCTCTGCCCTAATTTCGTTAGGGTGGTCATGGGCACGATTGCCCTAAACAGGCTGCTCGGCCTGCATCTCGGTTGGTGGGACTTACATTACCTCTATAGTGTAGTCCCCACAGCAGATCAAAATTATTATTTCAAGGCTAGAGACCCCGAGCAGAAACTCATTACCGACCTTCCCAATTCCTCGAAAGGCGAGGCGGATGACTTTCTCATAGTCACCGGCAATTGGGAGCCAAAGGATGCAGAGGGGAATGTCATTGGCTTCTCCTGCCCTACGGCTACAGGCAAACCACGTTAGTACTTCGTTCTTTACATTTTCATTCTCTTCTTTGTTTTTTTTTTTTTTAATCTCTTTAAGAGCCGTTCTTAACCATCGTTTTCTTCTCATGTGTTGTTTTGCAGCGAGTAACCTTAATCGCGGTGGCCGCCTTACCCACGGCAATCTTCATCGCGAGGATATTGCTCGGGCCCTGTACTTCGACGGCTTTGCACCGACCCCTGTTGGTCTCGGCCGTGCAGCTCACCTGCTTTTGGACTACACTCCAACGTACTGGGGTGGTATCAGAAGGGTCGGGGAACCAAGATCGAGACACCCCTGGCCTCCAACTGCCCCATTGATTGCCACACGCCCCCCAGCTGAACAAAGGTCTCGTTCTCGTCGAGGCCGATCTAGAAGGGAATCCGCGCGTTCTCGAGCCCCTAGGGACTTGCAGCAGCAAGTTACGTTTGCACATATCCCGGAGGTTCTCACCGCCATCCCCATCCTCGTCCGTACTGACCTTGAGCCGAGCACATCCGGCAGAGCGGCTGTAGCAGAAGAGGAAGAAGAAGCAGAGGAAGAGGAAGGAGAAGAAGAACCAGGTGCGTTTGATTATCGCACCCTTACCCGCGAAATTGCCGAGCAAGCTGCCCGTCTAGCAGACTCGGACGACTCATCGGGTTACTCTCCTTCCCCAGATCATACAGACATGCCTCTACAACCGATTAATCTTCTGGACCAGCTGAATCTCGGCGGAGCTTCCCGTGCTCCTCCGACCGTCCGATCCACTCAATTGCCTCAGTCATCGTCTCCTTCCTTTACCGACCGTCAGAGGGAGAAGAGACCAGCGGAGAGTCCCCCGCAAGTCCAACCCCCTCCTCAGAGGAGAAGAACTGGGGATGCCAGTCTGCCAGTGACTGGCTCTCCACCGCTGGTTCAACCCTGGGCCCCTACGCTTGCTCGCCCTGATGGTACCCTCGTCAATGCAATTGATAAGATCTCTTCCACCGACGTGGCCTTCGGTATCTCCAGAGCTGCCCTCCTTCCCAATGACATGGAGAGGGAGACAAGCAACTCATATGAAGTACTGATGAAGTCCATCTTCCAGTCTAGTGCCAAGGTAAACTCTTCTCTCCTACTTCCTCCTATTGTATCTAGACTTTCCCTTATGCTCATGCTCCGCTTTGTCTTTTTCATCCTTTCTTAACAGATCATGCAGAAGGCCTCGGTGGGTTTTGAGAGGGCAAAAGAGGCTGAGAAGGAGCTGAAGAAAGAGCAGAAAAGAGCAGAGAGGGCTGAGAGGGAGAATGCCCAGTACTCCCAGTCTCTCAAGGAAGCCCGAGCTGAGGTGGAGGCGCTGAGGGGCGAAAATGCTGACCTGGTGAAGAGGTCGGAGGAGGTTGAGCAAGGTCTGGGCAATCAGCTGGCTGCTGCGGAGGCCAAGGCGGAAGCGGAGTATGACCGAGCTGTCCTGGAGGTTACAGCAAACTACAAGGCACAAATGCCCGCTGTACAGGATGCCATCTGGGGAGCGGCTTGGCGGCGCTGCCTCGAGAAGCTCGGCATTGAGGAGTCCTCTCCTCACTGGGCTAACATGGAACTGCCGAGCGAGATGGCCGCTGCCGAAGCCTATCCTGACGCCCAAGTTCCGCCTGATCAGTCCGTGCTTTCCCCCGAGCAGCCGCAGACTGAAGATGCCATTCCCGACCTCACCATTACGGAGGATGGTAACACTGAGAGTTCTGTTGGAGGTAATGGTCCTGATTCCAATCTTGCCACCGATGCCGATCAGCTCGGTGAAGAGGCTTGATGCCTGTTTCAGAACTCGTCTTTCTATTCTGCGAACTGTTATTCCTGACCCTGTGTGGTCTAAGCTCGGCCGGATGTGGCCCTTTTTTAATACCTTGATACTTTGTTAAGTACTTTTGCGTACTTCTTTGGTTTTACAAGTATTTCGTACTTGTTACTTCCCCAACCTTTATCTGTGCTGAGTTTGTTTTTATGCTGAGCTTATTTTAAGTATCTACGTACCTGAGCCTCTCACAGCCTAGGTGTTTAGGAACTACTGCAGTATGCATTGCAGACCCAAGTGTTTCCATACTTAGGATTTTTATTGTTGCTATATTCGTAATGTTTGTTGCAATATTCGTTGCAATCTTGCATTATTCACTGCGAACCTAAGTTTCTTTTCATTGTTGCTATATTCGTTGCAAACTTGCATTGTTCATTGCAAACCTAAGTTTCTTCATACTTAGAATTTTTGTTGCAATATTCGTTGCAAACTTGCATTGTTCATTGCAAACCTAAGTTTCTTCATACTTAGAATTTTTGTTGCAATATTCGTTGCAAACTTGCATTGTTCATTGCAAACCTAAGTTTTTTCATACTCAGAATTCCTTGTGCAATATTCGTTGCAAAACCCTAAGTTTTTTCATACTTAGAATCACACACATCCACTGCTCCCCAATAGGAATCCAAATATGAGACATCATTTGGTTCGTATTAAACACAATAGGATAAGATGAAATCTTATTAATGCTTGAAATAAAAATCTAAATAACTAATGTTGGTGATTTTACTCGTAATCCCAACCACATAATAGAATGCGAATTTATTCGTATCCACTAGAAAAGGTGTGATTGTATTCGTAATCACGTAAACGTGCTACTGAAAAAATTTCCTAAGGTTTTGGACATTCCACGGCCGTGGAACTGGGTCTCCATCCAGGTCAGCCAAACGGTAGGCCCCAATGCCAGCAATTCCCACAATCTTGTATGGGCCTTCCCAGTTCGGTCCAAGTTTCCCATCTGAGGATACTTTGGTGTTAGCCAAGACCTTCCTCAAGACCAGGTCGCCCACTTTGAACTCCCTTGGTTGTACCTTTTTGTTGTAGCTTCTTCGTAGCTGTTCCTGGTATGCTGCTAAGGTAATGAGTGCCCGCTCTCTTTTTTCCTCAGCGAGATCGAGCTGCTCGGCCAGGGCTCTATCGTTGCCCCCCGACTCCACAAGTGTAGTGCGAATGGTCGGCAAGCCCACCTCCAATGGAATCACTGCCTCTGTTCCATAAGCAAGGGAGTACGGCGTCTCTCCCGTAGATCGCCGTGGGGTAGTCCTGTACGCCCAAAGCACGGCTGGAAGCTCATCGGGCCATTTGCCCTTCTTATTTTCCAACCTTTTCTTGAGACTCTTTAGGATAGTCTTGTTTGAGGCCTCTGCTTGCCCATTACTCTGTGGGTAAGCTGGGGTTGAGTAATAGTTTCTGATGCCGTACTGGGCACAGAAGGCCTTGAACTTCTTGCCAAACTGTGACCCGTTATCGGAGATAATTGAGTAGGGCACTCCAAACCTTGTGATTATCTTATTCCACACAAATTTCTCCACCATAGCTTCTGTGATTTTAGCAAGAGCTTCCCCCTCGATCCATTTGGTGAAGTAGTCAGTGCCAATAAGTAGAAATTTTCGTTTCCCTGTTGCCATAGGGAGAGGACCCACGATATCCAATCCCCATTGGGCAAATGGCCATGGACTGGTTAGAGGCAATAGATCCTCCGCTGGAGCTCGGATGAGGGGAGAAAACCTCTGGCACTTTTCACAAGTTTTAACGAAAGCCTTTGCATCCTCCTGCATGTAGGGCCACCAATATCCCTGGGATATTGCTCGGTGGGCTATGGATCTGCCACCGGTGTGTCCCCCACAAGTTCCAGCATGGATCTCGTGGAGGAATTTCTGAACAAGTACTGGGTGTACACACAACAAATATGGACCAAGGAAAGACTTTCTATAAAGCTTACCTTCTGGTGAGAGCCAAAAGCGTACAGACTTGGTTTTGATTTTGTGTGCTTCCCTCTTATCTTCTGGCAAGGTCCCATCTCGTAGGTATGCCACTATTGGATCCATCCAGCTCGGCCCAAGCTCCGTTTCCATTACGACTTCTACTGCTCGGCCAATGCTCGGTTCGCCCAAATAATCCACTGTTACTGTGCGGCGATACTCCGTCTTTATTGCTGACCCAAAACAAGCCAGCGAGTCTGCATGTGCATTCTGACCTGAGCTGATCTGCTGGATGTGGATCTTGTCAAACTTGTCTAGCAAATCCTTGGCCGCTTCTGAGTATGCAGCCATCTTCTCGCTCTTCGTAGCATATTCCCCTGAAAGCTGATTAACAACTAATTGTGAGTCACAAAATACCCGTAATTTTGTTACCTTGAGCTCCAGGGCGCTCCTCAATCCAGCGAGCAATGCTTCATATTCTGCTACATTGTTTGTAGCACTAAATCCCAGCCGTAGTGCTTGTTCCAGTACCAAACCTTCTGGAGAGAACAATACCGCTCCTGCTCCAGATCCTTTGTTGCAAGCTGACCCATCAACGTAGAGCCTCCATTCCTCTGGGTCTAGATTGGCCATCCTCGTTGGCTGCTCGGGATTACTGATTTCTTGCTCCTTCTCGTGGAGGGCTGGTGGAGGTGGAGCCACCGTTGGGGTAAACTCGGCTACAAAGTCAGCCAAAACCTGCCCCTTGATTGCTGTTCTGGGCTGATAATCGAGGTCGAACTGACTTAGCTCTATCGACCACTTGGAGATTCTACCAGAGAAATCTGCCTTCCTGAGCAAGGCCCTTAGTGGGTATTCGGTGAACACAGTGATGGGGTGCTGTAAAAAATAGTGAGGCAATTTCCTTGATGTAACAACGAGAGCGTATACCAACTTCTCCAGTGGTAGGTAACGTGTCTCAGCATCTAACAATGTTTTGCTCACGAAATAGACTGGGGCCTGCTCTGTTTCCTTTATTCGTAGGAGGACCGAGCTGACCGCATGATCAGATACTGCTAAGTATAGTATCAACCGCTCCCCAGCTTCTGGAGTTGAGAGCAAAGGTGGTGATGATAAGTAGCTTTTTAACTCCTGGAAAGCCTGTTCCTGATCGGCTCCCCACTCGTAGCCTTCTCTCTTCTTCAGAAGTTGAAAGAAAGGTCTGCAGCGGTCTGAAGACTTACTGATGAAGCGGTTAAGAGCTGCTGCCATCCCTGTTAGCCTTTGGACCTCCTTCGTGGTCTTTGGGCTTTGAAGGCCTTGCAGGGCCGTTATTTGATCTGGGTTGGCTTCAATCCCCCTTTTTGTCACTAGGTGCCCAAGAAACTTCCCCGAGCTAACCCCAAAGGCACATTTGGATGCGTTTAACTTAAGCTTGTACTCTCTTAGAATGTTGAAGGTTACCTTTAGATCGGCAAGGTGATCAGGCCTCGACTTGCTTTTGACCACCATGTCGTCGATGTAGACCTCCATAGTCTTGCCGAGCTGTTCCTTGAACATCTTAGTAACCAGCCTCTGATAGGTTGCTCTAGCATTCCTTAGCCCAAACGGCATAACCTTGTAGCAGTAGAGCCCTCTGGGGGAGATGAAAGACGTCTTCTCTTGATCGGGCTCGTACATAGCTATTTGATGGTATCCTCGATATGCATCAAGAAAGCTCATCCTCTCATAGCCTGATGTAGCATCCACAAGTTGATCAATTCTGGGAAGTGGGAAGCTATCTTTGGGGCATGCTTTGTTGAGACTGGTGAAATCCACACAGACCCTCCACTTCCCATTCTTCTTTTTGACTACAACTGTGTTGGCCAACCAATCTGGATAGCTCACCTCTCGTATGGCATCCGCTTCTAGTAGCCGCTCTACTTCCTCAATTACAGCGTCTGCGTGCTGTGGGGCGACCTCCTTGCCTTCTGCACAACTGGCTTGTGCTGAGGGTCCACGTTCAAGTGGTGGCAAATGACTTCAGGATCTATCCCAGGCATTTCCTGGGGGGTCCAAGCAAACACATCAACGTGATCCTTAAGAAAAGTGACCAGATTTCTTTCCTCTAGCTCGGAGAGGGTCTCGCCGATCAGGAAATACCTCTCTGCATCGTCCTCTTGAATCTGTATTTTCTTTAGCCCTTCCACCATTTTCTTGGTGGGATCACCTCCGACGTCCTCCAAAGTTGGTTGATCTGGAACTTCCACTGCTTGCACCAGCTCGGCCTTTGGGGATTTTCTCAGGACCATGGTGAAGCATTGATCGGCCATCTTTTGGTTACCTTTGATGCATTCTATTCCATCTGCTCCGGGGTACTTGATCTTCTGGTGGTAGGTTGAAGAGACCGCCCTCATTTTGTGCATCCACGTCCTCCCTATAATCACGTTATAGGAGGAAGGGATATCTACCACAAGGAAATCAGTCTTCAGTACTACTGATCCTGCTCGGACAGGTAGTGTGACCTTTCCCATAGGCCATACCGTTTGCGCACTGAAGCCGACCAGTGGAACTAAGCATTTCTGCAACGAGCTCGGTGGGAGTTCCATCTTTTTGAAGGTGTGGTAATACATGATCTCCGTGCTGGCCCCCTGATCCACAAGGATTTTCTCCACGTCGTAATCCCCTATTCGTAGGGTAATTACCAACGCGTCATTATGGGGTACTGATACCCCATCCAGGTCATCATCACTGAAGGTGACCGGTGTTTCTACGACTCCTTCCGCCCTCGGCCTCTTCATGCCGAGCTTCATGATTTGTTTTGCCTGCCCGTTGACCCTTTGGATGTGTCTTATCTCATTGTTCGTGTATGGGGCCACCAATCCATGTATCATATGGATTGTCCCTTTTGGACCTTTCTCGTAGTCCATTTCTTCTATTAGCTCGGCATCGTTCTTGCTGTCAGCCAAGAATTCCTTGAGATGGCCTTCCGCCACCTTCTCGTCCAAGAACTTCTTATACTCCACACAATCCTCGGTCATGTGTCCCCAGTCTCTGTGATAGCTGCAATGCTGATTAGTAGCTCTCCTTTTTTCCGGGTTCCCAGTCATCTTTGGGGGCCGTCTGAACCACTGTTCGTTCTTGATTCTGTACAACATCTTATAGATGGGGATGTTGAAAGTTGTCATAACGCTGAAATATGACTTGGGATCTGGATCAGCTTTGTCCTTCCTCTGCTGGGCATAATCCTTTCTTCCCGTTGTGAAGTCCTTCTTGTATACCTTTGACTCCACGGTCCTCTTTTCTGGGAGCTGAGGTTGTCCTGCCACGATCTTCCCTCCAGCCTGCAGGATATCATCTTCTACCCGTGCATGCTCCTGAATTCTCTCCATCAGTTTGGCCACAGTCTTAACTGGGTGCATGGTAAGTGATTCTCGTAGCTTACTATGCACGGGCAAACTTGTTTTGAACGTAGCCAGGGCATACTCTTCACTACAATTTTCAATCTCGTTGAAAGTTTCCCAGTAACGCTTTGAGTATTGTCGCAGAGTCTCATCATCCCTCTGTCTCATAGAGGTTAACGCATCAAAGGTTTTCGGAGCCGCTCGGCTTGTAAGAAACCGAGCAGTGAACTCCTCGGCCAGCTGAGTCCAACACAGGATGGAACCCTCTGGGAGCTTATGGTACCAACTCAATGCCATTTTCCCTAGGCTGGACGGGAACATTTTGCATAGTAGTGCATCATCTTGCTCGTGCATGAACATGGCCTGTTGGTAATGCTGAATGTGGGCCACAGGATCCGTGCTGGTTTCGTATGGGATGAACGCTGAGTGCTTCACCCTGCTCGGCGTCTTCTCCGCGCGGATCCAGTGGGCCAATGGTGATTTGGAGATCTGGCCTAGGGCCTCTTTAGCTGCTTCTCGTGCAGTTCTCGGGCCTTGACCAGCTCGGTCAGCATCCCTCCTTCTCGTATGCTGCTCGGGAACGTGCTCATTGGATCCAGATCTCTCGTATCTGTCCCTAGCATGCTTCCTTTTTTCCCTTCTTTCCACAGAAATACTCCTGTCTCTCCTTTTTCGTGGAGAGGCAGCTCGGTCAGTGGAAACGTTGTCGTGGTGACGACCCTTTTCTTGTTTCTCATACTGCACGGATTTCGTCCGTGAGCGTAAATCTTTTTCCTTCTCTTGGAGTTGCTTCTTCAGGTCCTGAATTTCTCGTTCTCGTCGAGTGACTTCGCGGGCCAATTCTTCTGCCTCTTGTTCCTTTCTGTCGAGGCTATCTTCTCTTTCTCGATTTCTTGTTCGCGTGTGATCATCCCTCCTCGGTGGGCTCCTCCTCCGTTCACGTCGGGTTGAGGCCTCCCCACCTCTTGGTGGTGTTTTTGAGCGTTTCCGTCGCTCGTTTGATCTTGGAGAATCATGGTTTATCAGGCGCGTATCCCTAAACTTTGGAATTTCAGGGATATGCCCTATGCTAAACCTTCTGGTGGCAGGCTTCTTTTGTGGTGCTTTTAGAACTGCAGGAGTTTCGTCTACCTTTGCACTTTTTCTCGTAGTGTAAACAAGGGTGGTTCCGCCACCTTCTTCCACATCCTTCCTCTGTGGGGTGCACAGAAGCGGTTCTGAAAGCACCATTGTTGATCTCTGTTGGAAGGGATCAAGCTTTTCTGTCAGCTTTCCCACAGACGGCGCCAATTGTACGGGGATAAATCCACGTAACCCTGGATCACGTGCTTCCTTGAATCAACCCCAGATCTGCAAGACAGAAAAAGGGTTAGAGCACCTTTGCCTCTCGTTGGCAAAGGCCCTCCGATGCCTAAGTTAGTATCACGTACTTGAGAGCTCAAAGCACAATGCGTATGAAAATAGGTTTCACAGCGTACCTTTTGTCATGGTTATTTCCTTGTATTTATAGGTGTAGATGTTCTTCATATTAGGCATCTCGTGCCTCGGTTTCCTATTCTCTTTAGGAATCTGTCTCCTAATAGGACTTTCCTATTAGGGGCGAGTCTCCATGTCCTGCTAGATCTCGTCTAGCAGGGGCCTTCCTTTCCATATAGGATTCTTCCCTATATGAGGTATATTCCCAATCACGTTAGGGCTTCCCATATTAATCCCTTATTTCACGGGATTGCCCCTTATCTCATAAGGAGCCGCTGTAGAATATTCTGGAATGTCTCACCGCCTTACTCATGGTGGTGCCGTGCTTCCACGTAGCTCGGAATAACCCGTACATAACTCAGCTCATCGCACCGAGCTGATTTATGTATTCCAGAATGCTACTTGAGCTATACACGTAGCCCACCTAGCTCGGCCATACCAGGGTTATCCCTTTATGTCTTATGCCGAGCTAGTGCATCCTGATATATTAACTTACTTAATTATCCTGACCTTATTCATGGTTCGGGATCAGCTCGGCACAGGGCCCACGGACTCCCTATGTGGTGCCGAGCTATTCACCCTCTCGTGGTGACCGCCATAGGCACGTGCTATGCCTAATAGTAGGGTAATCAGATTTTACCCACTCCACTAAGCCAACCTGATCTCATCTCCCTTTCACTCTAATCATGCTTATGCTTGGTCTAATGCTTACTCTCCGCCCATGTGGACACCTCAAGTTTATTTTATCCATGTTGGTGAAGTTTCAATACATTATGCATCATCATATATCATGTTGAACTGGTTTGTGGTCCAGATGAGGGCAAAATGGGACATAAATACTCAAATCCAGGAGATGGCTTGAGCGCTCAAAGCATCCCTTCGAGCGCTCAAATTGTCTTTTCGTCCAATCAAATCTTTCTCTCATTTCAGCTTATTCTTGGCATTTTGAGTGTTCTACAAAGTTTTAAAGCAGTGAGTCTTCATTCCTTCTATACTGTTTGCCTCATTTTGGTCCACAGATGAGTTTTAAACCCATGATTATATGATTATGCCATTTTGTTTAGTCATTCAATTGCTGTTTTTGTGTAAATAATGGTGGTTAAAACATGTTTTCATCAGATCAGAATCATCAGAAGCATCATAAGCATATAGGAGTGGGCAGGAGTTTGAGTGCTCAAACCACCAGATTGAGCACTCAAACCCTTGGCAGTGGATCAGATTGGTTTAGTCCCGTGGTGGTTTGTGGCGTCATTTCTAATTACCTTGTTATCATTCTGTATATTCTAACATTGTTACTTGCTGCTTGATGTTCTTGTTCGTCATACTTGCATATCATCGCTACTCATGTAGATTCACGGAGCACAAGCATACACTGTAGCTTATTGTTGTGTTTATCATCATTACATGATTTCCATCCCCCATTCCCATTACTTGTTCAAAGTTGAATTGCATGCATTCATTACAATCCCACAAAAGCCAAGTAGAGACCGGTCTACGAACCGGGCGAGGGGGGTGCCGTAAAACCCTTTCCCTCTCGTAACTGAGCTCCCGAACCTAAGATAGTATGGTGATGGCAGACCAGTAATCCTTATCCATTGAATGAGGCACGAGTCAATCGAGTTCGGTTCCTCGAGGACAATTCCCTAAAACCCGGGTGGCGACTCCGAATCGATCGAGATCCCTCCGGAGGTGCGTCCACAATATGCAAAAACATAAAATTATTAGTTTTAAACTAATAATGAATACAAATTATTTCGTGAGATGCATAACCAATTGATGGATTCCTGTGATGATCTATACAAAAACAAACTAAAATACAATGAAAAGACTTTGAACATGAGTTATACTGGATAAGGATAGACAAATGAAAGTTGTTTTCATCAAAAGAATTTGCTCACTGTTTTGGACTTGAGCACTCAGGTAAGGGACTTGAGTGCTCAAGTCAGGTACTTGAGTGCTCAAGTCACAAACTTAAGCCCTCATGCTATTATCCCTTTTTGCTTTCTCTTCCAAGAACACTTTTCTTCCTTTTTATCATGCTTTCAGATCCAAAAAACTCCTTTTAAGAAGATCAATGAATGCCAAATGATTAGTGAACAACTAACAAAAATGCATTTCAGCCCATGACATGAGTTAATCAGAATGTGAACAGATAACCTTTGATGTAAACAACTGATATATGTGATTATAAATGAGATCATACAAATTAAACGCTAAAAAGGCTGATTATTAGTGAAAGGACATGAGCACTCAAGTCGGGTACTTGTGTGCTCAAGTAGCTACTTGAGCACTCAAGTAGTGAACTTGAGCACTCAAGTAGTGAACTTGAGCACTCAAGTTGTTTTCCAGACCATGCTTCATTTTTCCCTCAATGACTTTCCTTTTTCCTTATTTTGTTGAAAATAGGTCTGATGACATCCTTTTATCATGTTTTGAGCAAGATCAACAAATATCAAGACCAATAAAGAGGGTTAGATGCATCTTTTTAGTGTTTTATGCTTTAAAAGAACCATAAACCCCTTTATTCAGACTTATCAGACCATGGACATGTGCATTACGATGAATATAGCCATTAAGAGGGAGAACAAACGCGATCAGAATATGAAAATAATATAAACGAAGAGATGTGCTAAAAGCACTTGAGTACTCAAGTTACTGACTTGAGCACTCAAGTAGCTTACTTGAGCACTCAAGTAGCTTACTTGAGCACTCAAGTCACTAACTAAGCTTGATGCCCAAAACCTGTTTCTTTGTTATTCAACACCAAAATAGACCCACAACTAGTATAAGGGACAAGTATGAGTCTATTGACTACCTCAGGAGTGCAAAAATGACATGATTTCAAGGTATTTCTACCTTTAAAGCTTGAAACAAGGGCTTTAAGCTTGATGTTTGGAGGATTAGGCTTGAGTTGGGATTTAAGGACTGATTTTGGACTGTATGAGTGGGTTCTTGACTTGAAAGTGGGTTTTTGACACTTTTGTTGGGCTTTATGGGGAGAAACCTAGGGTTTTGAGTGGTTTTTGAATGATCAATGAAGAGTATGACCTTGGATAGGAGTTTGGGTGATGGTATGAGACTAGATATGGACTGGATGGGCTAAGACATGGCTGGATGATGAGTTTTGATGGTGTTTTTTGGGTTTTTTTTAAGGGAAAAACGGGATTTTTGAAGAGTTTTGGTGAGCTTAAGGTAGATTTGAGGTGATCAATGGAAGGAATGGCTTTGAATATGAGTTTTGGGGATGGAAAGGTACTGGATATGGGTTGAATGGGCTAAATCATGGCTGGAAATGGAAGCTTTGAAGGTTTTTTTTATGGATTTTATGAGAAAAAATGAGTTTTTTGAAGTGTATTGAACAAGATGATCAAGGGTTTCTGGGTTGGATGAGTGGAGTGGTCTGATTGTAGAGAGAGAGTGTGTGGTAGTTTGTAGAGAGGAAGAATGGAGAAGGAAAGGTATTTTATAGAGGGATTTTGGGGAGGAAAGTGGGTTTGAACTTGGGTTAGGGGTCTTAGGTGCAATTTAGGTGTAATAAACCATTAGGCATGTGAGGTTGAGTGTATGAGAGGCAAAATCGCCAGAGAATCAAGAGGAGATACGATTACACAAGTTTTAAAATGTTGCTGGAAATTTTCCCGCCCAGGCTACGTGAGTGCTCAAGTAGCTACTTGAGTACTCAGGTTGCTACTTGAGTGCTCAGTTTGTTACTTGAGTGCTCAAGTGTTTTTAAGGGTTTTTGATCTCGTTGAAGGTTTTGGGGGTTGTTTTGGTCTTTTGGGTGGGTTTTGGAAGGATTCGAGGGATTGTGAGCCTTTCGGGACCTTGTTCAAGCCTTATCGCGATGTCATGAGTATCTCCTCATCATTGGGAATGCTAAGGATTTTCACGAGTTCAAATTGGGGTGTCTACAAGCCTGGCACGCTTGATACTTGGGAGTAGCTAGAACAAGAGTTTCTTAACCGATTCTACAGTACTCGTAGTATCGTCAGCATGGTTGAACTTGCCAATGCTTGCCAATAGAAAGATGAATAGGTGGTCGACTACATCAACAGATGGCGGCACCTGAGTTTAAACTGCAAGGATAGACTATCTGAATCCTCCGGAATTGAGATGTGTATTAAAGGCATGCAGTGGGATCTACAATACATTCTGCAAGGAATCCAGCCAAAGACCTTTGAAGAGTTGGCCACCCGAGCTCATGACATGGAACTCAGCCTTATAGCCAATGAAAGGCGAGGTCTACCTACGCAAGAGTATCGCAAGGTGCAAGATTCCCGCAACATAGGAGCAAGCCAAATGTTCCCAAAGTGGGCAAATTTTCAGTCAAAGGAGATAAGAAAGAGTTCATAGCTGCGAATGTTGAACCATTCAAAATCTTTACTAAACCCAAGGGAAAACAAGTAGAGAAGTTTGCTCCTCTCCAGGTGAAGGAGAGGAAGAGACTTACATTGAAGGAGATGCAGGAAAAGGTGTATCCCTTCCCCGATTCAGAAGTCCTTTCAATGCTTGATAAATTGTTGGACCTAAAACTCATTGAGCTTCTAGAAATGAAGCGACCCAAGGAAGCTAACAAAGTCAATGATCCAAACTACTACAAGTTCCAAGCGTGGAAGAGGAAACTGTGGCTGCAAATCAAACCGTGGCTACTCTACACGATGAGACTCAACAGCTTGAAACACTACCAACTGTGAATATTCAATTTGGGTCATTTAATCCAATTGAAGTAGTGCTATGTTACTCTACTCAGTAGCATGGGAGCAACAACTGTAACAAGGAAGAGGTTATTGAAAATGATGATGAATGATGGACTTTGGTCACTCGCAAAAAGAAGAGTGCAACAAGTGCAGAGCATCTTAAAGCTAAAGAACCCAAGCCAAGTCCCAAGAAAATCAAAACAAGAAGGAAACAAAGAAAGAGGAAAGTGAAGAAAATAACTTTCAATTTGCCAGAAGACGTGCCTGTCCAAAAATCTCGCACTCCTTTCACTTTATGGGACTTCTTTCCAGAGTCGATTTGCAACTCTGGTCTTCTTACACTTTCTTGCAACACTATGAGCATTGAAGAGGATGAACCTGAATCGCCTCTTGCATCAAAACACACTCCAATCAAACTTGGTTCATCAACTTGTGCCAACAACTATCTTGCTTGCATTGGAACCATTACACTTTTTGATGAAAATTTGTTTCTTGGTGCGACTCTACATAATCGCCCACTTTTCGTCATTGGATATGCATGTGAGCAGAGGGTCAATAGGATACTTCAAGATGGAGGATCTGCAGTCAATATCTTGCCTCTTCGAACCATGAAAGAGCTTGGCATCACTATCAACGAACTAGCACCTAGCTGTCTAAAGATCCAAGAATTTAATCAAGGGGCGCAAAGAGCCATTGGTGTGATTTGTCTAGACTTGCTCATCGATGACATGGTTTTAATCGCATTGCTCCATGTAATTGATGCCAAGACTTCTTACAACATGTTGTAAGGATGGTCGTGGCTGCACGAGAATGGCGTTGTCCCATCAACCCTCCACCAATGCTTCAAGTACTGCAAAGATGTCGTGACAAAGAAGGTGGTAGCTAATGACAAACCCTTCATTAAAGCTGAATCCCATTTTGCGGATGCCAAATTCTACTTGGCGAAAATTACATTGACAAAATTAGAGCCAGCTACCTCTTCATCAAGCTACAAGCACTCAAAGGGCGGTGACCTTCAAATTAGTAAGAACGACATTCCTATTAAGGAGAAGGAGAAGAGTAACCAAAGCGTCAAGAAAGGAGCACAAACGCTTCGTTATGTACAAAAGTTGCAAAACTGCGACGAGTCGGCTTTAAAGGGATTAACGCTTTTGGTCACAGACCTTAACAAGACAAAGGTTGCTCCACCCCTAAAAGGATTCATTTGAGCCACAATAGCCCTATGATGGGAAATGACTACTTGCCTTCACAGCGGACAAAGGACTTTGATCCAAACGCTTACAAGCTTCTTACATAGGATGGTTATAATTTCAAAGACTCAACCACTCTAGGAAGCTCTTGCCCGAGGTAGCTGGTGAAAAAATGTATGGTCTGAACTCAACTTAGAAGATGCTTAAGCAACAAGGGTATGCCATCAAGGATTCTAAAGTAGGCATTGGATATACCGCTCCTACTCCTGCTCGCATCTTCATTAAAAGGTCAAGCAACAATCACATTACAGCAGAAGAAGAGGATTTGTCAATGTCACCAAAAGTATCTGTCTTTGATCTTGATCACTTGAGTGCTCCAAAATCACGAGCATCGATCTTTGACAGATTGGCGCAAGTGAAGTCGTCATCACGAGCATCGGTCTTTGACAGGTTGGCACCCCCAAGTGAAGTCGCCTCACCTTCCAACACGAGGAAGTCTATTCAATGCAGATTAGGGCAACCAAGTGAAAGCTCTACGCCAAGGAAAAACTCGTGTAAATCAATTCAAAGCAGATTGAGGTCACCAAATGAACTCTCTCCATCAAACGTTCTTTGGAAGTCTATACATAGCCGATTAGATGTTTCAAGCACTACTATCTTAAAGGCTTCAAAGCAAAAGACTGTCTTCTTATTCGAAGATGATAAGAAGTTGAAGAGCAAAATACCTTCTCGCATGTAGCGCCATACTACTCTCGTCGTGACAGTTGATGATGATTTGTTGAAAGTAAAACGACAAACTATAGTGGTGACAAAGACGCCTTCTAAGGGATTGGATGATTGCCTTGACAAAGAGTGCCTCACTTTGTCATTCCATATCACGGCTTCTTGTAATGATGTTCAAGTAGAAGAAGATGTGGAAGATGCTCCTCCAGAATTAGAAGGAGTGAAGTTCACTGTCGATCTAAAAGAGGTCAACCTAGGGATAAAAAATGACCTGCAGCCAACCTACATCTTAGCTTCACTCATTCCTGAGGAAGAAGTTGTTTACGTTGAGCTTTTGCGTGAGTACAAAGACATTTTTTTAGTTACAAAGAAATGCCAGGTTTAGACCCAAGAGTCGTTGTTCATCATCTAGCAGTGAAGCACGGAGTTCGACCTATCAAACAATCTCAGCTTCGCTATCGGCCAGAGCTAGTTCCTAAAAGCAGAGGTTAACGAACTCATTGAAGTTGGATTCATTCGAGAAGTCAAGCACCCCACTTGGATTTCAAGTGTTGTCCCAATTAAAAAGAAAAATGGGAAAATTCGGATCTGCGTTGACTTTCGTGACTTGAACAACGCTTGTCCAAAAGACGATTTTTCACTTCCTATACCCGAGCTCATGGTCGATGCCACCACTGGACATGAGGTCCTGTCCTTCATGGATGGTTCATCCGGTTACAACCAAATATGCATGGCTCCACAAGATGAAGAGATCACAGCTTTCCGAACACCAAAAGGTATTTATTGCTACAAGGTTATGCCTTTTGGTTTGAAGAATGCAGGTGCCACATACCAAAGGGCAATGCAAAAGATTTTCGACGTTGTGCTCCACAAAAATGTTGAGTGCTACTTTGATGACCTAGTTGTGAAGACAAAACACCGGGCTGATCATCTTCAAGATTTGAGGCAAGTGTTTGAACGTCTATGAAGGTACCAACTTAGGATGATTCCCTTGAAGTGCACTTTTGGGGTCACATCTGAAAAATTTCTTGGGTTCATCATGCGTCATCGTGGCATATAAAGTGATCAATCTAAAATTGGCACTATCTTGAAAATGCCTGAACCTCGAAACATACATGAGCTAAAAAGTCTACATGGACGATTAGCTTACCTTCGCCGGTTCGTATCAAATTTGACCAGTCACTGTCAGTCATTCAACCGTCTCATGAAGAAAGGAACTCCTTTTGAATGGGATAAAGCATGCAATAATGCTTTAAAGAGCATCAAGTCCTATCTGATGAGTCCTCCAGTTCTCACTGCACCCATACACGGACAACCACTAATCTTGTACATTGCAGAACAAGAGAGTTCAGTTGGAGCCCTTCTCGCTCAAGAAAATTATCAAAGGAAAGAATGTGCCTTATATTGCTTGAGCATAATGACGTTACCTCATGAGTTGAACTATTCTGCAATCGAGAAGATGTGTCTAGCACTTGCCTTTGTAATTCAAAAGATGCGACACTATTTCAAGCTCACATTGTTCATCTCATCTCCAAGGCTAATGTAGTCAAATACGTAATGACAAGGCCAGTCCTCTCTGATTGATTGGCAAGATGGTCACTTTTTTCTTCCAAGAATTGAGATCATCTATGTGCCCCAGAAAGCCGTTAAAGGGCAAGCTCTAGCCGATTTCTTAGCTGACCATCTTATACCGGCCGAATGGGAATTGTCCGAAGACTTGCCCGATGAGGATGTCATGGTAGTAGAATTTCATCCACCATGGAAAATGTATTTTGATGGAGCATCTCATCGTAATGGCGCAGGCGCTGGCGTAGTGTTTCTTTCGCCAGAGGCAGACGTCTTTCCTTATGCTTTCACTCTTACTCAAACCTGTTCAAATAATGAGGCTGAGTACCAAGCACTCATTCTAAGGTTGGAGATGCCCGTCGAAGCGAAGCACTTGCAACTCAAGGTGTACGGAGATACAAAATTGATAATCAATCAACTCCTCGACATCTATGAAGTAAGGAAGTCTGAACTCATGCCTTTCAATAACTATGCACGTCGCTTGATAGCATGGCTTGGTGGTGTTACTCTAGAGCACGTGTGGAGAAGTGAAAATAGACAAGCAGATGCATTTGCCAAGCTTACTTCTGCCCTTGTTTTACCCGATAAAGAGGCGCAAGTCCTAGTATGCCGAAGTTGGGTCATACCCCTAATCTTTGGTGATGAAGACAATGGTGAAGATGAAGTAAATGCCATCTCAATATTGAAAATTGACGTGGAGGATTGGCGCCAGCCACTAATTGACTATCTACAACATGGAAAATTGCAAGACGATCCGCATAGGAGAACAAATGTGAAGCGTCGAGCCCCTCGATTCATTTATTACAAGGACACGCTTTACTGTCAATCTTTTGCAGGGTTGCTCTTTCATTGCCTTGGAGAGAGTGAGGCAAATCAAGCACTAAAATAAGCTCATTTTGGAATATATGGTGCCCATCAATCTGGCCCCAGGCTTCATTTTCGAATCAAAAGAATGGGCTACCATTGGTTGACTATGGTCAAAGATCGCATGAAGTATGCCAAAAGATGTTATGCTTGCCAAATCCACGCCAACCATATACACCAATCTGCAGAACTGCTCCATCCTACATGGCCTTTTGATGCATGGGGGTTGGATGTCGTGGGGCCATTGCCAAAGTCTTCTGGTGGCCACTTATACATCTTGGCTGCAACTGATTACTTCTCCAAATGGGCTGAGGCCATCCCACTGAAAGAGGTGAAGAAGGAAAATGTCGTCGACTTTCATCCATACCCACCTCATCTTTAGATATGGTGTACCACGCTACATCATCACCGACAATAGAAAGTCTTTCTATAATAGTGCCATTACTAAATTTTGTCAGAAATTTGGCTTCAAGCAGCATACCTCTACTATGTACAAACTACTTGCCAATGGCCTTGCGGAAGCATTCAACAAGACTCTTGGGAGCCTATTAAAGAAGGTGGTTTCCAAAGCGAAGAGGGATTGGTCGGAAAGAATGGAAGAAGCTCTTTGGACGTATCGAACCACGTATATCGAACACCTACACAAGCCATTCAATAGTCGTTAGTGTATGGTGTGGAGGCTGTCTTGCCACTTGAGCCTCAAATTCCATCTTTAAGAATTGCCATTCAAGAAGGTCTCACTCATGAGGATAACACTCACCTGTGCCTCGAAGAATTAGAATCACTTAATGAAAAGAGGCTTGAGGCACAGCAACGTCTTGAATGTTATCAAGCCCGCATGCCCAAATCGTTCAACAAGAAGGATCGCCTTCGTTTTTTTTTTTTTTTCCAGAAAGGGGACTTGGTTCTTGCTGTGAGAAGACCCATCAATACAAACCAAAAAGTCAAAGGCAAGTTCACTTCCAAGTGGGATGGACCATACGTGGTACCAGAAGTTTACTCCGGTGGTGCTTACAAATTGGTCGCCGAAGATGGCTTAAAGGTTGGCCCCATCAACGACAAATTCTTGAAGTGGTTCTACCCTTAAAGAGCAAGCACACTCCATGACACAAGAGCCTATACTGCATGTTACTCCTGGCCCGCATGAGTTTAAACTGTGGACGACAAATCCAAAAAAAAAAAAAAAAAAATTTATGATCTACGTTTTACTTGATCCCATCTTGGGTACGTAGGCAGCTTGAATTTCGAGCTCAGTCATCCAAAAACAAAAACAGTCTTTTATTTGAACTACGTTTGACTTGATCTCATCTTGGGCACGTAGGCAGCTTTGAAATTTCATTTCAAGCACAGTCATAACAAAAAAAAAAAAGTTTGTTTACTTTATTCTTCAAAGCATAATAGATAAAATGCTAAGTTTTATTCATCAACCAAAAAAGGAGGATTACACGGCAATGAATTGTCTAAAAAAGAGCAAATGCAATCTTTCCTAACAGCATCACAAATGTCTAAACAAAAAGGACACTAAGGGAAAAGCTTGAATCTGCCAACTCCTTTTGATGTGCTTCTAGAAGGTTTTTCATTTGCTCTAAATTCTCAATGTCTACATCACTCTGCACTGTAGCATTTTGAATGGTGGAGACTTCTTTTTAAGAAGAGAGACATCGGCCTGATGCTTGGATAGATCCTTTTCATGCGTGAGAAGTTGTACCTCCATTTCTTTTCTCTTAATACCCAAGTCTTTCAACTCTCTTTTTAGCTGAGCCTCTTTTGTTTCAATGCTTTTAAATTGTTGTTGACAAAGTTGTTAATTTCACCTTCTTTCACATTTATCATCATTGTCTTTATCTACCAAGGATGAGCTACTGATAGTAGATGACGGGGCTTAATCTCATTCTCGGACGGACTACATCATCAACCTTCGTTCAAGCTATCTGACTCTTCGCCGCGACAAGGAGTATGTTATTGAGACTTATAGCCCTTATAGATTCTCAAGGCAGTTCGACTTTTGTCAAGACATACCAGGAAATTGGCGGAAGAAGTTTGCCCCATCAACTTACTTTTTTTTTTTTTTTTGCAGTTGAGAATATACTTCATCTTCAAGGCTCTACTTTTTTTTGTACTACGCTCTACTTTTTTTTTTCTTTGCCGTTGGGAGTTAACAAGGCTCTACTTTTTTTTTGTACTACGCTCTACTTTTTTTTTTTCTTTGCCGTTGGGAGTTAACAATCTGAACCATGAAGATGAAGTATATTCTCAATTGCAAAAAAAAAGTAAGTTGATGGGGCAAACTTCTTCCACCAATTTTCCTGGTATGTCTTGACAAAAGTCGAATTGCCTTGAGAATCTATGAGGGCTATAAGGCTCAATAACATACTCTTTGTCGCGGCGAGGAGTCAGATAGCTTGAACGAAGGCTGATGATGTAGTCTGTTCGAGAATGAGATTGAGCCCCGTCATCTACTACCATTAGCTCATCCCTGGTAGATAAAGACAAGGATGATAGCTGCGAAAGAAGGTGAAATCAACAAGGAATTAACAACTTTGTCAACAACAATTTGAAAGCATTGAAGCAAAAGAGTAGAGTCAAATAGATCCTCTTCAGAATTAATAAACCATTGTGTCGGATGAGAAAGGTCGGCAACAGCTGGATGGCAAGGGGAAGGAGAGCCAATGACATGCTCAAAGACCGGTAAATGCACTGCTTCTGTGGATGTGCCTTTCCCTTAAACGATGGAAAGTATCGGTAGAGTCATGAAGCATGCTATCTGTGAAAGTCACCATCTTTGAACTAAATTGCGAAGAACCAAACCTTCAAAAAAAAGGTAACAATCAGAATCTAAAAAAGAAATTCGAAGCATGGCTGTGTAAAGGAAATTCAAATTACAGCTATGAAAAGAGAAAGGGATAAAGTACTGTTCAGAAATCCAGACTTGAACTCTGGCAGTTGTTCAAAGGTTAAGATCAAGATTCCTTGTAGCTGCGGAAACGTATAAAAAAATAAAAAATAAAAAACCTTGTTTATTCTGCAGTTCAAGGATTTCTAGGAAAAGAAGGGTATTGCTCAGATTTATGTGGACTTGTGCAAATGCATAAAAGAGATCAAGTGAAAATAATACGTTGCTGTTGCGTGGGTGCGGGAGTGACGTGGAAAAAAAAGAAGAAGAAAGAATAACAACCAAATCTGTGTATATTTCTTCTAAAGAAGGCACTGCTCGGTAAAAAAGGGATTTACTTGGCCTCATGGAAAATCGATTACAGAAGAGACAAAATTGGTTTTCGGTATGCATGGGATCTTGGTTCTTGTAAACATACCACAAGTCGCAAAAAGGCATCACTTATTTAGCCAAATTCAGTCCAAACCCAAAACACATGCATGAGGAGGAAAAGCCTTCAATTTGTTTTGCCACCAGTACGATGGTCGCGCAACAAGCCGAAGAGAAATCCAGTGTGTTTTTACATGCTTAGTCCAAAAGCAACAAGAAGAAGACAAAAATAGTTGCAAACTATCCGACTATTCTCTCAAAAATTGTTGGCTGCATAACCACATGCCTAGTGTCTTGGGCTAGTCACGACAAGAGGATTAAAAAAAGTGTTGCTTGCCATAAATTTCTGATCATGCCAAAGGGGATAGAAGTTTCAAATCTAAACCGACTCTTTATGGCTCTTATAACGTGGGGTCAAGTCACGGCAATCAAGGGAAGAAACAGTGTTATGTTTCCTAAGGTTGTTCGGGCTATTCTTCATATACAGAGCGGGAGTTTGATTTTTTCTCAAATTAATGAAGTCTAAATTGAGTACGTGCTGTGTGCAATAAAAGGGCCTTGTTACTGTAAAAAATGCCGACTTGGTGAGCAAGAGCATGAACCGAGTTGTGAAATTAAACATGCAGTGGAAGGGAAAAATTGAGTACGTGCTGTGTGCAATAAAAAAGAACAAGAATCTTTTCAAAAAGAAAGTATACAAATCACGTTATTTTGCTGTAGGCCATGCTTGGGAAAAGATTGAGTGCATGCTATGTTCTTGGCGTAGTTGATACAGAAAAAGAGACAAATAAAATAAGGAGCTAGAGGACAAAGTAAAGAAGGAGAAGCTTACTGGTGGTGGTCTACCAATTCGTTAGTTTTTAGAATTCTTCCAAAGTTATGAGAAACGAGAGAGCTACTGCTCTGAATTTATATTGCTCATGCATGAGCTGTCCTATCCTAATTGGAAAAGGTTTTCCATAGATGAACTTTTCTCTAGCGGCAAGGAAAATAATTTCCTACTCCGATTCAGATTTAGCTCAAGCGGTGGATTTACTATCCTAATTCAATCACTCCATAAGTTCAAGCGGTGCTCTCCGGGCAAAGAGTCGGTGCAAAGTTTCCTCATTAAGTTGGTGGAGAATTAATCCCTTTAATTATGCTTCAAGAAGTTTAATGTCATTAATTGGAAGTGGCAAGGCAAATATCAATAGGCCAAGTCAAGTTTATTCGCCAAGGAGGAATAGGAATTGTATTTGGTTCGATGAACACTTCGCATGGTTTCAATTTTCTGGGCCATCCAATTCCTTTGCATAAAATTTTAAGTTCGGTCTACGAGGTAAAAATTCAAATTTATGTTGACATCCAAAAAAAAAAAATGTCAAGACAAAGATCACCGAATACCCAAATTTTCGGCATCCGATCAAGTCCAATGTCTCCAATGGGAAAAATCAAGTCGGGTTTATTCACCGGAGAAGGTTTCAGATATTTGGGCAATCAAATTCTAATGCATTAGAAAATTGGAACGGAAATTTTTTAACTCGGTCCATGAGTTGAAATTTTGCAAATTAAATAGACATCAAATGTCAAGCAAATAAAATTTAATTGCTGAATTCACAAATTTTCGGTATTAAGTCAAGTCAACAATTCGAGACTCACTCACCTTTCAAGCGTGAGCAACTCTCGAGGGGGCATCTGTAGGCATGTAAAATTTTTAGCCTATCATGAATCGCCACGTGTTGCTAGGGCACACAAATTGACTAATTAAATGTTGCCAAGTGTCACAAGTAAAAGTCAAAGCTTAAGTTTTTATGGACAAGCCAATTAAATGCTGCCAAGTGTCCGTAGATCAAAAGACGAAGCACGATAATGGCCAATCAAATGTTGCCAAGTGTTTAGAAGTCAAAGGTCAGAGATATGTGAAAGGACCAATTAAAAGGCGCCACATGTAAGAAAGACAAAGACACAGTAATTTATTTATCAAGTTTGTCCAATTAAATTATGTCACTTGGTAAAATAAATTTTATATCTCGTTATTTATAAATATCTTTCTTCAAATAAATAAGAAGAAAGATATTTATTAAATTGTAATTATTTTTCCTTTAAATCAAATAAGGAAATAATTCGAGAAGGAAGTATGGAAAGAATTATAGTCTGCCATAAACTCTCCATACTACATCTCTATGAATAGAGGTGCCCTCTCCCATATTCAACACACATTCCAGCTTCCATTAGCAAGCAGAGCTATGAAGATTAAGGCCTCTCAAGCCCTTCAGAACTCTTCAAGTCTACATCAAGCGAGATGGTTTTTCAAATCAAAGCCTCAAAGCTCTGAAGAACATTCAAGCCACATCATCAATCTTTTCCACAAATCTCGGAGAAGATTTTGCTGTTTGATTCGGGATCAAGCTGTCAAGCCCCTCGTTTCGACATTTGAAGAGAAGAATCAGAGGATTATTTTCTTTCACTAGAAACTACAGAGATTGTAAACCCTAATTTCTCAAATCAATAAAATCAACTTTGTTCAGCATTTTCCTGTCTTTTTCGCAGACTTGAAATTTGTGTGATACAACATGGTTTTGCATTTCGTTCACTTGTTGAAGCCCTTGATTGAATCAAGAGCTAATAAATCCGAAGTAATGTTACTCTTATTTATCATAATAAAAAATAGAATTGTACAAATTAAATTTCCCTGAGAACGGAAGGTAAATTTAAGTTCACCTCTAGGCAAAATATCAGTAAACATTGATCAAAATTTGAACAAGGCAAGGGCACTCCGGTTCAAAGGAGTGCGGATGAAGATGGTTTTTTTTCTAGCAAAGGAGTAGACATTTTGTTGAGGTGGACCGCATCAACGACGACGTACCTTCGCCAATGGTGTGGATGGGGACATTGTTGAGGTCCACACTCATTAACTGTGGTTGGTTGCTTCTTGCCAGGGACGAGACATGCCACCTGTTAAGAAATAGTATTGTCCCACATTGCTTAGGAGTGGAATGAGTGATCACCTAATATATGCTGGGACCTCTCCACTCATTGCCAATTGGTTTTGAGTTAGATATAAAGTTTTCACATAGTATCAGAGCGGGGTAGGACCCAAAAAGTGGCCACACGTGACAGACCTCAAATGTAGCTGCACGTGAGGAGGGATGTTAATAAATAGTATTGTACCACATTGCTTAGGAGTGGAATGATTGATCACCTAATATATGCTAGGACCTCTCCACTCATTGCCAATTGGTTTTGAGATGGATATAAAATTTCCACAGGGTATCAGAGCCCTACGACGTGAGTCATTTTCTCCGATCCTGAGATTCATCATCTGCAATCTTCTTCTTGCAAGAATTGAATAATTTCTTAAAGAAATTCATCAATGGCGACTACATCAACTCTGGCTTCCTCGTCAACGTCATCATCATCTTCATCTACGGCTTCAATTCCACCAACACTGGCTTTCCTTGTGTCGAATTTCCATTCCTTGGTGAATATAAAGCTCGATGCTGGTAATTACTTACTCTGGAGAACTCAAGTCTTAAATGCATGTCGAGCAAATGGTTTTATTGGTTTCTTGGAAGGAACAATAATCTGCCCTAATTCTATGACTGTTGATTCATCGAATAATACAATTGTGAATCTTGATTTTACGTTGTGGACTCTGATAGATAATCAACTTCTCTCTTATGTTACTGCGAGTTTATCTGCCACAAAATTACCTCATGTTTTAGCGTTAGATCATGTGTCACAAGTGTGGCGATCTCTGGAACAGAGATTCAATTCAATGTCTAAATCTCATCTTCATGAGTTGAAAAGTCGATTGTATAACGTGACAAAGACTGGATCAATGGATGACTATATTGATGAGATACGTACTCATGCTCATAGATTAGAAGCAGTGGGTCATCATGTTGATGATGATGATCAGTTTTTTAATGCTTTAAATGGATTACCTATTGAAGGATTCAAGAATCTGAAAACTACTGTATATAAGGACTAGGGGAAAAGTGTCATTTGAAGAATTAACCAAAATTCTTCATTCTGAGGAAATGCAAATCCATAAGCATAAGTTATCTTGTGGACGCCCCTCCGAGGATCTATTGATTCGGAGTCGCCACCCGGATTTTAGCGGATTGTCCCCGAGAAACCGAACTCGATTGACTCGTGCCACATCTTTTGGATAAAGTTTAGATACTGGCCCGTCATCACCATACTATCTTAGGTTCGGGAGCTCAGTTACGAGAGGGGAAGGGTTTTACGGCACCCCCCTCGCTCAGTTCGAAAACCGGTCTCTACTAGGCTTTTGTGGGATTATATGAAATGTATGCAACTCAACTATAAACAAGTAATGGAGAATGGGGGATGAGAGCCAAATAATAACATTAAACACAACAATGGATTACGGTGTATGCTTGTGCATTGTGAACTACATGAGTGATAATGATAATATGCAAATACTAACTACTAAAGGCAACAAACAACAAAGAACAATGTTAGTATACAATGAACAGTAGCAGAATGACTTAAAATGACACTACAAGCTGCTGTGAAATAAAAACCAATCTGATCTCTGACAAGAGTTCGAGTGCTCAATGCATAGGTGTAGACACCCCAATTTTGAACCCGAGATGCGCTCGAGCATCCCCGATGATGAAACGGACCAATCATGATTACCTGGAACTTGTGAGAATGACTTGAATTTGATCAAAATCAACCAAACACCACCCAAACAACCCAAAATAGCCCAAACCAACCCAAGCATTGTTGAACCAAGCCAAACCATCAATCTGCCACCAAGAACCTTGAGCGCTCAAGCTTGAGGCCTTGAGGGCTCAAACCCCTGAGAAACACCTTGAGCGCTCAAGCCCACGGCTTTGAGCGCTCAACTCTGATCCAGTCAGCAACTTGCAGAGTATCTCATCATGAGATTTTCTGCATGGGAGCGTCTGAGATGATCTTATACGATCTCTATATGTATAATACACTCCACTAACTCCAAAAATACACAAAAAATACTCCCAACCCACTTCCAAATACAAACCCACTCTCTCTCTCTCCTCTCTTCCCTCCCACTCACTCTATAAAACCACCTAGCACCCCTGGTTTGAGGGGAGGAACCACTCTCATACACCAGTTCTCAATCCACCCAGAATTCGTTGTTCTCTCTCTATCTCTCTACAAAACCATACATTCATCACCAGAACCAGTGGCAAAAACCACCTTTCAAGTCCAAAATTGAGTCCTTGATCATCAACCAATCACCTACATTGTTCAATTCGTCCAGAGTATAAGCCAAAAACATCCACAATCGTCATCCCTAAGCCCAGAATCAAGTTCAAATTACAAGCATTTTCCAAAAGGTAGTGAAATATGTGATGTATTCACTGTTTTGGCTCATCTGAGGAAGACCAGTGAGTTCAAACAGGTTCTTTATACTTGTATTGAACACACAAAGGTCTAAAAGTTGTTCAAATCATTTTCAAAATATGCAGTTTTAGCAGGGGTTGAGCGCTCAAGCCTCTGACCTTGAGCGCTCAAACCCAGCTCTGGGTCAGTCACTGTTTTGCTGATTTTTGTCCTTTCTCTTGGTTTTAATCATCATTAAATGGTTAAATATGTTCACATCATTCTCAAAACAGCTTATTTCTACTTCAAAATCATATGCATGAGTATAAGTTAACCATTTTATGATGATCCAACATCAAAACCTTTGAAAATCTCATAGTTAAGAGTAAAACGGTGACTGTTCAACTTCAAACATCTTTAATCTGTATATTTATGATCTTGAAGAGGTATCAAAAGCTTGCTTAAAGGTCAAAAATCAGAAAGCCAGATTATGGCTTGAGCAGTTTGATGTTTATGTTTTATTCTGGAAGAGTGTCGCAGTAAATTAACTAGAAAGTGTGTGTGAGTTGTTATTACTGTGTTCAGAATCTGGACCTCTCTCTCACTTCTCTATTTTCAAACATTTCTTTGTTAATTTGTGGTGATTATACTCTTTTCATCATTCTTTAAGAGATCAATCTATATGTTCTTATTTGTTTCTCATAGGAAAGTGTTTGATAAATGTTTGATCTCATAAAGAAGCTGCAAAAAGGTGTAATTTCACAGAAGCCAGGAACTGGTTTGAGCACTCAATCCATGAGCCTTGAGCGCTCAAACTGGTTTGAAGAGGTTGAGCGCTCAAGCCCTTGTCTTTGAGCCCTCAATCCCTATTCTGGGATCCAGTTTGTGAAACAGTGTTAGTTATGTCTCATGTTAATAATTTCTGAAATTGCTGTACAGTCTCTGTAATCTCTCATTTCCTGTGGATAATTGTGGTAATTTCATTTGTTATCATCATCATCATTCATGTAAGTCATCAAGCACAAGCATCCACTTTAGATTCACGTTTTACATTTTGGTTTCACAAGGACTAGTAAAATCTTTTTCAATGGGCAACGAGTCATATTTTTATCAGTTTCTCGGGTTCGGACCTTAAATCCGGGTGGCGACTCAAACAATCACAATCTTTTCAAACGCGAACCGCACCGAATTCCAGTGGGCCGTCCACAAGCTGGCGACTCTGCTGGGGAATTTTGGTTAATATATATTTTATTTAATTACACTTGTGCAATTTTTGTTACACTTGTGTAATTTTGTTGAAATATGTGTTAATCAAAGAGGGTTTAATTTGAAAGATGTTTTGTGGGATTTTTCCAAATATTTGAAATTTGATTTTGCATTGCACTTGCATGGTTCTTAGCCCCGCTGGCGTGTTTTGGCAATCCTGCCCGGCTTGCCGGTGACAGGGAATCCCGAAATGCCCAGCAGCCCTCGACCGTGATAAATCACATTGTCACTATCGTTTTTTTTTTAAGGGTAGGAGGCGGTTTTGATTTTGAGTCCGGGGTACCCTCAGTGACCAAAAACCGGCCTTTGCATATAATTAACCATAGAACCCCACGTTTAGTGACCCACCTGTGTGTTAAGTTTACATGCTCCATCTTGTTACATGCTATGTGTTACCGCTTTTCTTGCCATGCCATGTTGCATTCATGCATTTGCATTGTATATAGCCGTTGCGAGCGTCGTTTGTATAGGTATTCTGTGTAGATATCCCATTCGGTTTTAATGTCTTTACAGTTAGTAGAAGGTTGCCTTGGCCCGATGATGAATCGTGCATCCTATATGCGCGTTGTTCTTAGAAGTTAGCCTTTAGGACGGCCGGACGTGGGAAAATTTGGATCATCAAAATTCCTAAACACTGATCTAAACGGGTTTAAGGGACATTGGCCCGAGGAGGGTCAATCGCCCTTAGGCATCCGATCTTAGATCATTGTCGGAATTTGTGTGGACCAGGATTTCCCAAATCCGACTATCCGATATCAAGGACTTATCACTCAAAAAGAGAACTTGAGGATTGGGGCAATTTTCCAAAGCTGTCATTTTTTAGTCTAGGAGACTTAAAATCCACGGAGTCTGAGATACCTCCGGTGTTGGTCGTGCCCGAACGGCCACCGTGATTTGAACTAGCCTTAAGGTCATTAGTATCTGGGTTACAACATCCAAATTGCTTTGTCTCGGATGATCAAGAAAAGTGATTGGCTCTGATTCCAACAAGTTTGGAGTTTAACCTGCCGAGTAATGGTCTACCCGAGGTGTTGGAAAATCTTCTGTGCAATGATCTTAAGTGAGATTCAGATCCGGTAGACTAACCCTAGGGTTGTACATGTAGTCTAGGAGACTTTAAATCCACGGAGTATGAGATGCCTCCGGTGTTGGCCGTGCCCGAACGGCCACCCGTGTTTCGGACTAGCCTTGGAATCGATTGTAACTGGATAGCGACACCTCATTGCTTTGTCTCGGATGGTCAAAGAAAGGATAACGGTTGCGGTTTCAACACCTAGGCTATAGGTTGAAGCTGTAATTGCCGAGTAAAACGACTTACCCGTGGTGTTGATACAATCTGCTGTGCGAACGATTCCAAGTGAGTTCCGAAACCGGTAGACTAACTCCTAAGGCCAGAAATAGGACTAACTCCGTGAGTTAAGTTGCGGCGAGACGATAGTGAGCATTTGTAAATCATTCATTTTGTGCATAATAAACACATCGAGTACACATCTGAGTCTGGTTTTTGCTTTATAATCAGTTCTTGAACCATTGGGCCTGCAAAGAAGAAGAAGACCTTACCTGTTTGGACTCGACCTCCCGGACAAAGATTGTCTAGATCTTTATCACCAAAGGCCGAGACAAGTATGGCAGCTGAACAGGGACAAGACCCCCCAAATGAGTTTGAACGACTGAGGAAAGAAATGCATGATGAGAGGGTCCGGAATGATACCCGAATCGCCCAACTTATGGCGATTATGGTAAACATCCAGGGTCGACTCCCCCCACCTCAGCAGCGAGTACCTGATGATGAAGCTCGGGATCAGGAGATTCCTAATGATGAACATCCGGAACAGCCTCATCCCCCTGAAAATCCTCAGTTGGCTGAAATGCTAGCTAAGATACTTAAGCTAGAAGAATCTGTGGCTAAAAGTGAGAAGCGAGCCATTACCGGCTTTGATATGAACAAACTCTGCATCTTCCCAGGCGCAAAGCTCCCCAAGAGGTTCAAACATGTGGACTTTGAGAAGTTTGATGGGACTGGGGATCCGAGAGGACATATTCAGGCATATGTAAGCTCTCTTTCGTTACAAGAAGCCGATGAGCCCGCCATGGCACAGATGTTTCACGAAACTCTCACAGGGCCCGCACTTCAGTGGCTTTTATCCCTCGACATTTCAAAAAGACAAACTTGGGAAGAAATGGTGGCTGCTTTCATTAAGCAGTATGAGTATAATGTTCAGCTCAAAGTCACCACTCGAGAGCTTGAAAGCATCAAGATGAAAGAAAGGGAATCTTTCGCAGATTTTGTGAAAAGATGGAGAGCGAAGGCCGCGCAAATGACTGATCGTCCCAGTGACAAAGACCAGATGCGCATCATAACCAAGAACCTTCAACCCGATTTAGCTCAATACATGGTCATGGCCCAAGCACATAACTTTGAAACCTACTTTGAGATGGGTCTGTCAATTGAAGAAGCTCTGCAAAGCGGGGTGTTGAAGAAAGGAGACTCATTCCCCAAACCTAAGCGAAACTACATTGGTAACACCTCTTCCCTATACGCAAACCCCGGTTACACAGCCGATACCTCGTCCAACTCCACGAATCACCAACCCCATAAAGTTGAACCCATAAACGCCATCTTGTCTCAACCAGCCCAACCAATTCAACCACCGCAAAATCAAAGAGGATGGCGTGTCTTCACCCCTCTCCCCTTACCTTTGCCTGTTGTTTTCGAACGACTCGTACAACAGGGAAAAATCAAACCTCTTCAGCCAACTCCAGCTTCGCAAAATCTCCCGCCAACATATAACCCTAACGCCTTCTGTATATTCCACCAAACACCCGGTCATCCCACTGAAAGATGCCAGCGCCTGCGTCATGAGATTCAAGATCTCATTGACAACAAACAAATCCGAGATCCCACAGAAAAGCCCAACATCCTCACAAATCCTCTGCCAACCCACAAAAGGAATGCCGACATAGGTCAAATTACCTTTAGCTCCACTCAAAAAGACCTAAAATCCACTCCATTTGACCCAAGCCAGTTCATCATACCCAAAACGGACCCCAAGCCCATTGTACCAATACCTGTCGAGCGCGAGATATGCTTTCTTGATGTCCACTTGGACCCCACTGTGTGGCAAGAATGGGGTGATTTGATAATGGCTATGGAAGCTCGGGAGTATGAGCAAATGGTGGCCAACAATGTGGCAAATGAAGAAGTTTGGCCGCATAATGAACAGCTTGATGAAGGACCTCCGCTTGGCGCTATGATTAACCTACTTTGGGATCCAATGTTTGAGGATCCACTGGATGGATTTGCGCTTCCTAACCTATTTGAACCTTTGCCTGTGGTACAAAATCAACAACCTGTGGAAGAAGGACAAGGACAGAATTGGAAAGAAGAGAATGAGGCACCCAATGGTGCACAGGAAGATGAATGGGATCCTACACCCAATGAGTGGCAGCTCATGGACCCCAACGATCCTTTGGATGGGTCCACACTTCCCATGTTCTTCGAAGAAGTATATTTTCCAATGCCACCACTATGGGAGGGTCGCCCTGATTTCTCTATGATGAGTGAGTATGCAATAAATCGAATGACGAAAGGGATAGAGTTCACGCCTTATGATTACATAGTTGATGAAAATCTTCCGGCACCCCAAGTGCAAATCCCGGAGGACTGCAACATCATGGTTTTGAATGGAGGACTACTCGATGTTAGGGGACAGCAAATGGAAGAAAATGTTGTAGCAAATATGTGGGCCAATCAGAATGAAGGCATAGCACCGCTGTGGGTCGGAAACAACGAGGTCTGGGCTGTTAACGAGGCAGCCATGGAAAATGGAGATGTTTGGAGTGAAGCGATTGTGGAGGGGATTACCAAGGGTTTGGAAGGAGCCAGTATTGCAAAGGGAAAGAGAAAGGCGGAGGGGGATCTTGTTGATTTCTACACAGACTATACTGATTTATGGGGGGATGACATTGACTCGGTTCTTCACCTTCTTCGGAGTGGTCGGTTCTATCAACCACCTCAGATATACACCGGAAATACCTCTAACCCACCTCCTAACTCCCTCAACCAGCCACCTTTTAACCCGGCTCCACAAAATAACCCAACTCCACAAAATAACTCAGCCATACCACATCATCCAAACAACCTTAATGACCCAATTGCCAATCCAGTTGATTTCCAAAACCTTTTTAACCCAACAGCCAACCAATCCCATGCTACCTCTGCAACCAACAACCGTATGCCCCGCCCGAAACCTCCGCCAACAGCCGAAGAAAACCCCATCCAAAAACAACTTGAGAAAACTCCAGCCGCCTTAACCATTTGGGGATTACTCATGAGTTCCAGCGAACATCGCCAAAAACTTGCTCAAACCCAGTCTTGCATGGAGATCGCTCCTGATATTACCCCTGAAGCTATGATGGCCGCCATTGTTACTAAACCTACCATTGCTACTAAACCTACCAAGCACGTTGTAACCTTCACTGAGGCTGATTTACCGCTTGAAGGAACTGACCACAACAAGCCTTTGCATGTCACCATGAAGTGCATGGGGAAATGGATCCCAGTTGTACTGATAGATAACGGATCTGCGCTCAATGTTTGTCCTCTCCGAACAGCTCTGTGTTTGGGACTTAAGCCAAAGGACTTCACACCATCTAGTCTCACTGTTCGGGCTTATGATAACACCCGTCGCAATGTGCTTGGGACTGTTGAAATGGAGATTGCTGCGGAAGGGTTTAAATCGACAGTAGAGTTTCATGTGCTTGAGATTCCAGCTTCATTCAACTTGCTGTTGGGACGTCCTTGGTTGCATCGTCCCGATATAATGGCAGTCCCATCTACTCTGCATCAAAAGGTTTTGCTTGGTTTGGAAAGCGGGACGGTTGCTCTCTACGGAGACACAGGCATTCGCCCTCATGCTGAAGATAACGCTCCCCTGCTAGAAATTATGCATGATGAGAATGACATCCAACTTGGAGGTTTTGTTTTTGATACATCCGGTGGTGTATTCACGCTTCGTATTGATGATGATTTTTCAATCAGCACCACCGTTCTTGAGATGATGAGAAGGATGTCATATCTGCCAGGCACTGGCTTGGGTCGAACTCACCAAGGGGTGGCTCAGTTTCCAGAATTCCCTTCTCAACGAGGCCGTTTTGGGTTGGGGTATGAACCTACACTAAAAGAGATGCAAAGGGGAAAGACCAAAGGAGCAAGCAGTAGTGCAAACCGTCAGATTCGCTTTGTCAGGGAAGGGTCAAATGCACCATATCACGGCCAGCCTGAGCCGTTCGTAAATGAAATAAGTGGAGAGGTGCACCCTGGGTTCGAAATCTTTGCTAACGATGCTTGGGATAGCGAAGATGAACATGAAAAGGTCGAGAAATTGGTGAAAGACCTTAAAGCAGATTGGATGGAGGCCTTGGATGGTGGGATCTTGATGTCGATGTTCGATGAGGTCAGTCTGACAGGTAAGGATAAAGAAGAGCCAGCAGTGATGATGCTCGGACAGGAGGCTCTCGATGATCCCAGCGCGCTGATAGTGGATGCAGTCGGTGAATACAAGAATTGCACTTTCACTCCTGTTGTAAAATTTACTAATGCATTCACTAAATTAGGGTTTGAATCTGAGTCAGGGCATAAATTTGGCCGTGAGTCGGAGTTTGTGCCTCCTGGCCCTCCACGTCGTCATTTCTATTTTGAGTTTGAGTCTGATGTCATGTACTGCGCCCCAGAGGGCTTTGTTAATGAAATAAATGGTGATTTCGCTTACTTTGCTGTTCCCGAAATAAATTGTGTTGACCTCGACGATGATGAAACTGAGTTCGAGGGAGAAATACCCAAAGAACTTAAGTTTCTAATCGAAAGGGAAAATGAAAGGCATGCTCAGCCAATAAAAGAAGAAGTTATTTCAGTTAAATTAAAAGATGAGGAAAATCCTCGCATGGTTCAAATCGGTTCTGTACGGGATAAATCCACGTAACCCTGGATCACGTGCTTCCTTGAATCAACCCTAGATCTGCAAGACAAAAAAAGGGTTAGAGCACCTTTGCCTCTCGTTGGCAAAGGCCCTCCGATGCCTAAGTTAGTATCACGTACTTACTAGCTCAAATCACAGTGCGTATGAAAATAGGTTTCACAGCGTACCTTTTGTCATGGTTCTTGCCTTGTATTTATAGGTGTAGACGTTCATCATCCTTAGGCATCTCGTGCCCCCTGTTTCCTATCTTCTTTAGGAATCCGTTTCCTAATAGGACTTTCCTATTAGGGACGAGTCTTTATGTCCTGCCAGATCTCGTCTAGCAGGGGTCTTCCTTTCCATATAGGACTCTTTCCTATATGAAATATACTCCTGACCACGTTAGGACTTCCCATAGCAATCCCTTATTTCACGGGATTGCTCCTTATCTTATAAGGAGCCGCTGTAGAATATTCTGGAATGTCTCACCGCTTCATTCGTGGCGGTGCCGTGCTTTCACATAGCTCGGATTAACCCGTACATAGCTCAGCTCATCACGCCGAGCTGAACTATGTATTCCAGAATGCTATTCAAGCTATACACATAGCCTACCTAGCTTGGCCATATCAGGGGCATCCTTCATGCCTTTCGCCGAGCTAGTGCATCCTGACTTATTAGTTTATTCTTTATTTATTCTAGCCTCATTCGTGGCCAAACCAGCCCGGCACAGGGTTTAAGAACTCCCTATGTGGTGCCGAGCTATTCACCCTCTCGTGGTGACCGCCATAGGCACGTGCTATGCCTAATAGTAGGGTAATCAGATTTTACCCACTCCAGGTTCTGGGCTATCTTCGGAGGAACAAGAGTTACTCGTCGATTTACTCAAAGAATTTGAAGATGTTTTTGCTTGGTCCCACGCAGATATGCCCGGAATCGATCCTGAAATTGTGCAACATCGAATTCCCCTGTATCCTGATGCAAAACCGGTAAAACAGAAATTGAGAAAAATCAGGCCAGATTGGGTTGAAAAAGTCAAAGAGGAAGTCACCAAGCAATTCAATGCCGGCTTTTTGATGGTAACTGAATATCCACAGTGGGTTGCAAATATTGTGCCGGTGCCCAAGAAAGATGGAAAAGTCAGGGTATGTGTAGATTTCAGGGATTTAAACAAGGCTAGTCCGAAAGATGATTTTCCTTTACCTCACATTGATGTACTGGTAGACAACACGGCAGGACACGCACTGCTGTCATTTATGGATGGTTTCTCGGGATATAACCAGATTTTGATGGCACCAGAAGATCGAGAGAAGACAACCTTCACCACTGAATGGGGGACGTTCTGTTATCGAGTCATGCCGTTCGGACTGAAGAACGCTGGGTCGACTTACCAGCGAGCCGCTACAACCTTGTTACACGACATGATGCATAGGGAAGTTGAGGTATATGTGGACGACATGATCGTAAAAGCCAAGGAGAGGGAAGGACATCTCCCGGCGTTACGCAAGTTCTTTGAAAGGATACGGAAGTACCGAATGCGTCTCAATCCGCAAAAGTGCACATTCGGAGTCACCGCAGGGAAAATGTTGGGATTTATGATCACCACCAGGGGGATTGAAGTTGATCCGACGAAAATCAAGGCAATATTGGAATTGGAGCCGCCAAAGACAGAAAAAGAGGTTCGGAGTTTTCTTGGAAAAATTCAGTTCATCAGCAGATTCATCGCCAAGTTGACTTCAACTTGCGAGCCGATGTTTCATTTGCTCAAGAAAGGAGTACTGTTCAAGTGGGATGACAGGTGCCAGAAAGCCTTCGAATTGATTCGGCAGTATCTTCAAAGTCCCCCAGTATTGTTGCCGCCGACACCTGGAAAGCCTCTGATTCTGTATTTATCAGTAACACAGTCTGCAATGGGTTGTATGTTGGCATAGGAAGGTGAAGCAGGTATCGAGAAGGCGGTGTATTATTTGAGCAAGAAGATGGTCGGAGCCGAAGAAAGATACACCCCTTTGGAGAAGACTTGTTGGGCTCTTGTGTGGGCCTCTAAAAAGCTAAGGCACTATATGTTAGCTTATTCGGTAGTGTTGATTTCTCGAATGGACCCTCTCAAATATCTGTTTGAGAAACCGGCACTCACCGGAAAGTTGGCACGATGGTTGCTCTTGTTGGCCGAGTTTGAACTCAAATACGTAACGCGAAAATCGGTGAAAGGCAGGGCTGTGGCAGAATTCTTGGCAGATCATCCGATCGAAGGGCCAGAAGATACGGAATTCCAATTTCTCGATGAACATGTTATGACAGTATCAGAAGATACCTGGAAGCTGTACTTCGATGGAGCTGCAAATCAGAGAGGATTCGGGATCGGCATACTATTGATCTCACCGCAAGGGCCACACATTCCTCTGTCTTTCAAGTTAAATTTCGAAGTTACCAATAATCAAGCAGAGTATGAAGCGTGCATCGTTGGAATGGAGGCTGCCTTCGAAATCGGGGTAAAGAAATTGGAAGTGGTCGGAGATTCGAATGTGGTAGTTTCTCAAGCCAATGGTGATTGGAAAGTACGAGAAGAGAAATTGAAACCATACCACAAAGACCTTGATGATCTGATCCATCGATTTGAACAAGTTACTTTTACACATATCCCGAGAATGAAGAACCAGTTTGCCGATGCTCTTGCTACTTTGGCGTCCATGGTAGAATTGCCCGTGGGAGTGAGAATGAGACCAATCATGATTGAGCAGAGGAATAAGCCAGCCTATGAGTATGTGATGAATGTTGACGAAATTGACGATGGACTGCCTTGGTACCATGATATCTGGAATTTGGTTGAGAAGGGAGAATATCCGGAAGGAGCAAACAAGAAAGATCGAATAGCACTACAAAGATTAGCGTCACAATACATCCTTTGTGGTGGAAGGTTATACAAAAGGTCATACTGTGGCATGCATAAGTTGTGCATCCATGGTGATGACACGAAAAGGGTGATGGAAGAAATTCACGAAGGAATCTGCGGTCCTCACATTAGCGGATTGATGATGGCAAAGAAGATTCTAAGGCAGGGATATTTCTGGTTGACCTTGGAAACAGATTGCGTGCAGTATGTGCGGAGATGTCATAAGTGTCAAGTCCATGCTAACCTCATGCATGTGCCGCCATCTGAACTTCATACGATGGCAACGCCTTGGCCTTTCTCAGTATGGGGAATAGATGTGATTGGGAAAATCACGCCACCAGCATCGAACGGACACAAGTTTATATTGGTGGCAATTGATTATTTCACAAAGTGGGTGGAGTCAGCCTTTTACGCTACATTGACTGCAGTACAAGTGGCTCATTTCATTAAGCAAAACATCATTTACCGATATGGGGTTCCCAATGCCTTCGTGTCGGACAATGGTGTGCATTTCAAAGGAAGAGCAGCAGAGGTGCTTGTAGAATTCAATGTTCAGGTTCACAAGTCAACAGTATACAGACCACAAACCAACGGAGCAGTGGAAGCAGCAAACAAGTCAATCAAGAACATCTTGGAGAAAACCATCGAGTCATCCAGGGATTGGCATGAGAAGTTACCATTAGCATTGTGGGGGTACCGCACTTCGATCCGAACTCCAACAGGGGCAACACCCTACTCATTGGTTTATGGTATGGAAGCAGTACTTCCCATCGAGCTTGAAGTGCCATCGTTAAGGGTAATGATAGAAAGTGAAGTCAATGAAGCTGACTGGCTGAGCGACAGGTTCACGGAATTAATGTTGTTTGATGAAAGGAGGTTGCGGGCATTGTATCACATTCAGGGATATCAGAGAAGAATTGCCCGCGCATTCAACAAGAAGGTGAAATCCAGGGATCTGATTGAAGGAGATATGGTGGTAAAAGAGATTCGGGCACCAATTTTTGATCCACGGGGGAAATTCAGGCCAAAATGGGCGGGACCATACATCATCAAGACTATCCTCGACGGTGGAGCAGCGGTGATCCTTGATTTGGACGGTAACGAGTTCAGCAATCTTGTCAACCTGGACCAACTCAAGCGATATTACCCCTGAGAGATGCTCGTTGGGCGGAAAATCGCAAGGGCGAACCGACCCAAGCAAAAATTAGAGCAAGCCTGCTAGGCCGAAAACCCACAGCGGGCGGTCTAGGCAAAATTTAAGGCAAAAATTTAACAGAAGCTCGCTGGACCAAAAACCTAGAAAGGCGGTACCAGGCAAAATTCAGAGCACAAAAGGAGAGTGTTAATACCCGAGTGAACCTTTCCTTGAACTACGCCATGACCTGATTCCTTGAAAAAGGATACGTAGGCAACCCTATCTTGGGGTTCGGTCCAAATCTGATAAGTTGGCCCACAGTTTCACAATATCCGAAGGAGATAGCATATGGAACTAGATGAACCAAGAGGGGGAAACCCTTCATCGTTCAATTTTATTCAAATCACTTCTTCGATTACATAAACTGAGCACCATTTATTTTGGGAAACAGCTTAGCGAGTCGGAAGTCAAGTTGTGCTAGTTTCTTCGGCGTCGTATCCCCATTTGCTCCCTCATCCAATCTCTGTAATGTCCATTCAAATGAATGGTCGGGTAGGGATCAGGAGCCCAAACGACCCTGTCCCTCCAAGAAGTACGATAACGCTCAAGAACAGAATGTTTGAATGTGGGAAGGCTAAAGGTGGCGGGAATTGAGTACTCCACTTCTTGGCGAATGCAGTATTGGCGGAGAATGCGTTGTGGGAAATAATATGCATACCCTTGCAATCCCGCCAAAATCACCCATGTGTTCCCCATGTGATTGGCCGTCATGTCCGGCAAGGGCAACCAATGGCATCGCCAGATAATATGATCTTCCTCCAATGACCTGAAGAAATCAGTCCATTCATCTTCATCAGCCTCATCATGCACGAATGGTCTACTCACCCAAGTCCGAGGCTCGTAAACCCAATCACCTGCCGGCTCTCTCAAAAGCCCAACCTTGTCACACAGCCATATCTACAAAACCAAAACGCCCAAGTCAAAGTCAAAACCAAGCCAAACAACCCAAAAATTCCCCAAAAATTCCCAAAACCAAAACATCTAAACCAAATAAACCGAACCTGAAGCAAAAGCGGACTCCCGGCAAACGTGTTCGTCCTACCAGCCTTAACCGCATCCAAGCCCATGATTGTCTCAGCCAAAACCAAAGGAACCACGTCCCTCCGCCGTTCAATCTGAGCAGCAACACCGACAATGGCAGAACTGGGATGGCCATCACGGGGGACCAACAAATATAATGCCAAGAGGCACATGCAAAGTGCAAACATGCGCCTGTTTTGAATGGTAAAATCTAAAAGATCGCCTGTTGGGCCGTAATCCGCAAAGAGACGGAGGACGTTGAGGGTCTCATTGCGAATCAAAAAGCGCGCAGCACCGTTCCCAAGACCAAGCTTCCTGCTAAGAATGTCGGCATAGTTTTGACGAATGGGCGGTATGACGGGATCGGCTAAAGCATAGCCGCCGAGGTAAGCTTGAAATTCCTCAACAGTCGGGCAAAGTTCTTGCATCCCAAAATGGAACACATGGAGCTCTGAATCCCAACAATGAACGGCGGCACGTAAGATGTCTTGACGGATAGGAAAAGTATGGAGGTGACGAAGTACATTAAGGCCAAGACCTCGGAAGTTGAACCAATCGATGTTTTCAAAGCTAGCAACCCAAGTGTTGATAACGGAAGGGTCAAGGGCAGCCATATTGGAAGCAATGAAGAATTGTTGAAGAAGATATGTGGAGTAAGAAATGAGAATTGATGTGGAAATGGTGTGTGGGAGAGGCTTGATCATGAATGGTATATATAGGGGACTTTGGAGGAACCTTACAAATTTGCCATGCAACATTGGAAATTAAAGATTACATTCTCAAGATGGTCAAATGCATGCTTTCAAAATATTTTGTTGGAAAGTTTGAAAGTGCATTGGAAATGCATGGCATTTGTGGGGAAAATGTGAAAAGACCTTGGGAAGATGATGTTCAAAGCTTGGAAGGTGTTATAACAGAGCAACAAGACATTTGGGGCAGAGGAAACCATGCAAAAGGGTCCAAAAATGCATTGGGAAGCAACACAATCTGCCTGCCTAGCACAGACATTGAGCGCTCAAACCAGTAAAGTTGAGCGCTCAAACCACCTTGAGCGCTCAAGGTGATGAGCTTGAGCGCTCAATCCCCATTGAGCGCTCAAGGCCTGCAGAAACACCAGCAGCAGCAGCAACTGCATTTTGGCCCGTTTGATGTTCGAAACCTATTCTAAGCATCCCAACCCTCTACCAACACCCAAACCAAGTCCCAACGGGTATTTGTGACTTCACGGAGCATCCCATCGCCCGAGCTATCAAGCCGATACGTGTATGGATACGAGATACGTGAATATGGAAGTTCAAAACTTAAAAGCGGCCATTGGATGTTCAAATTCATTTCCAAGCTTCACGAGCCATATCCAATCATCAAGACATGTGTCAGAGGGTATTTATGACTTGGCGGAACGGTTCCCGGGGCAATTCTTCAAGGATATAGGAGTTTGGGGTCTCGACGGCCAACTCAGGCTATAAAGCGACGGGCGTCACCATATCAAAAATGGTTCCGTGGGACCACTCGCTAAATGGTGACGATCACAGGGGCATTTATGTCATTTATGACTTGGCCAAGGTGGTAACATGGCAGTTCATCACATCTGAAAAGGCTCACGAAGCATTTTATTTTCAAATTTGCCTTATGAACATCAAATTCCGTTCTAAGGTCACTTTGTATAGTTTGTTATTGATTGTTCATATGAGAGAAGTATGTCAAGTTGTGCGGCATATAAATACATCTTCCGGTTGTACATAAACTCAAATAATCATGTTTTGTCCAAATTCTCGAACATGTTGGCTTTTCTTAAAGGTTAAATTTTAAGCTTTATACTCGGATGTTTGAATTCAAAAGTTTGGTGGATGAGTTGTGTACATTCTACAACAGGTTTGTTCATTTGTACATCAAAAACAGAAAGTAATACAACGAACAATGAAAGTGCAAATCATGTGTATAAACCGATCCAAATCCACGAAAGTCAAAATATCAAGACTGTGTATCATCACTAACTACCAGGGCACACAACGCCCAATAAGGAAATCTGCAACTAGGGCGCGCAGGCCCAATCCATCTATCTACCCGGGGCACGCAGGCCCAATCAAAAGAAAAGATAAAAAGCAAAAGCAAGACTCTAAACTACTCTATGTCTACTATGTACTACTCCCCATCATCCATCGTCTCGTCCGAGCTCTCAGTCTCGTCTCCCTGTCGCTACTCCTGTCGCTCCTGCCGGGAAGAGGGATAGTTAGCATCATCAACACTGTCGTCGCTCGAGCTCGTAGTCTCTACTATCCCCTCAGGTACTACCTCTACCCTCCGGCGGGACGATCTCTGCAGTCTCTCCTCCTCAAGTCTCTCCGTCGCTGGCTTCGAGCGCCCGAGCCGCACGGTCATGTCTCCAGGACCGCCAACTCCGGCATGGGGCCTCTTCCTAATCACGGGCGGCTACATCATCAAGCAAACAAGAAAAGGAATTAGTGCACGGTATAATCAAGGAATTGAAAGTGCAGGAAATGTGAATTACATACCGGTGCGACTCTCGGTCGAGAAGGACCAGGAGCAGCAGGAGGTGCTGGCTCGCCCTCCCGGCGGATAGTGATCTCCTCCCCGGCTATGAGGCGGCGAATCAGGACGCGAAGTCCTCGGTTTTGCTCATGTAATGTCTGTGCCGCCTCCTGTGAAACCTGCAAGTAAGTCAAAAGATTCGAATCATCAGTGCATTTGTAGTCAAAGCATGCGAATTTGAAAGTGGAATGGTTCATACCGGTGCCGAAAGCCGCGGAAAGTCTGCCGGTGGCCTTGGGATGTCTATATCCCCTACCTCTCCACCAGCGGAAGTGACGCGCACCCACCACCTAGCCACCACTGTCTCCGGGGTCGAGGTACCAGTGTCCTCACCCTCACCTCCTGCTACCCCTCCAGCTGAGGCACGCGCCTTCGCGGCCTTCTCCCTCTCCATCTTCTCCCTCCACTCCTCCGCTCTCAAGGGACCGGCCAGGTACCTACTCCGGTAGTCAATATAGCTCAAGGCGGGGCGCAAGTACTGGCTCAGGTCCAGGTCGGGCGTCGTGTAGCGCTCAATCTCCGCCAGCGTGTACCGGGACGTCATCAGCACCCGAGGAGGAAGGCGTCCTGGCACCTGTGGCCTATCAGCCCGTATCGACTGGCGTGGCACCCTATCGCCAAGGTACCAGAACCAGTCATACTGGCACTCAAGTAGGACCCTCCCTCTCGTGAGCTCCCTGCTCCGAGCCAGGTAAGGCTCATCGACGGCATCCCATACTTCCCAGCGAACCTGCAAGAGTTGTTGAGAGCATCAGTAATTGAATACGTGAGCAAATTGAAAGCAAATTGAATACGTGCGAGAGTTCGATACTTACCAGAGAGGCAGGAAGCCTGTCAAGCGAAGCACGGAGAACGTGGAGGCTCCCCCGCGCTGTACCACCGTAGCGGAAGCCTTCCCCCCAGCACAGTGCCTGGGGGATGACGTTCGGATCCTGGTGCCGCGTCTCAGGGGGATGCAACCCCAACAACCTCGTAAGCCCAGAGCTGCAATGAAAACAACAAGTCAGTCAATCAGTGCGAATTTTGGTAATCAAGTGCGAGTATCGAAATGCATGCAATTAAATTTGAAACTAAAAGTTTTGAGTTTTACCTCCCAAACGCTCCACAGTCCTGAAATACCGGTCCCTTTCCGCCTCGAGACGGCATTCATGAACGCATAGCAGCTTCCAAGCGCTGCTCCACCCCAGTCATACCTCGCCGCCCTCGCGAAGTCCCTCAACCCTCCAAGATAGGAGAGGTGCACCCTGTTGCGCCTGTTTAGGTACAGTGATGCCCCAAACAGGTATAACAAGTAGCACCTCGCCTTCCGTGCTGCATCCTCCTCGTCAGTCAGCTCGCCCAATCCCCTCGTCTTGAATTGGCCATATGTGGCCGTCTCTCCCTCCTTGTTGGGCACGAAACCCAAAAACCACCTCAATGCAGCCTCATCCCTGCCAATCCCCAAGTCGAACGGGATCGGGTCTCCTCCTACCTGCAATCCCATGATCGCCGAGAAGTCCAGTGGCGTCATCGTCGCCTCTCCGAAAGTAAGGTGAAAAGAACTCGTAGAGTCCCTCCACCTCTCGGCCAGTGCTGTCACCACGGCATGGTCGTGCTGTGTGCTCGTGAGAGTCGGGATGAACCTCCCGAACCCTGCCAAATCTACCAGAGCCCTCACGGAGGCATGCAGCTGCTGGTATATCTCCCAACTAGAGCCCATGCCTCCATGAGCCTTCAAGCGTAAGTTTCTCTGCACACAATCAACAAACGGACAAACAATCAGGCGTTAGTCCAATCTTTCATTCAAATCCAGTCATCAACCAAGCAGTAATTCAATCATTCAATGTAAATCAGGTTTGTTAACTACTGAAAGTGCGCGAAAGCAATAAACAAGAAAGTAAAGCAAGCGTACCGTCAGGCAGTCGGTCGAAAGGTGGACCTCGGGGTCCAGTAACACCTCCTCTCCGTAGTATAACTCTCGGCTGGGAGTGTAGTCCTCTGAACCGGAAGGCACAAAGAGGTGCACTGGTGGGGCATAGTTCGCTGCGTCAAAAGCCGGCCTCTCCCTCTTCAGCCACTGTCTGGCAGCCTGGACCACTGTCACCCTCCGTTCAGCTGCCCTCTCCTCCTCCTCAGCCCGTATTCTCGCCTCCTCCGCCGCCTCCTCTGTCTCAAACTCCTCACAAAAGGCCCTCGCCGCCTCATCCTCGTCGGCGGCCTCCCGTAACATCGCCGCCTCCCTCTCCCTACTCTCAGCTACAGCCTCCCTCGCCGCATCCAGGATCCCCGGGGCATCTGCTGCGGCTGCCATCACCACCTCCGGTGGCGCGTGCTCGAGGTAATCCTCCCGGGAGATCCCAACCGGACCCTGAGCCGACGGCTCTCCACTCGGTCCCTGAGTCGCTGACTCACCACCTGTCACCACCGCCTTTCCCCTATCTCCCCCACTAGGCTGCTGACTGGGTCTAGGCTCTACCCTCCAACGGGGCGCCCTAGTCCTGACTACCCCACTCGTACCCTCCGCCCTATCACCACCACTACCACCACCGGTCCCCCTCTCCTCAACGGTCTCCTCGCTATCATCACTATCCACGTCATGAACCTCCACCATCTCCTCATCTCTCTCCTCTACCCTCTCCGGCACTGATGCGTCATCACCACCGCCTAAACCACCACCCCTACCCTCTCTCACACCATCACCACCAACATCACCGCCGGCCACCACCGTCTCGGTGGCTGGATCCCCACCGCTGCCGGGGACTGCCGGATCGCCACCTTCATCACCCCTAACCACCTCTGTCCTATCACCATCGGCACCCACTACTTCCTTCTCCTTCTCCTCCACGCCACTGCCACTCTCAACCGCCGTGTGCCTCCCTGGCGGCCCCTCAACCACCAAATCACCTTGAGCGCTCGAGCTCAGTGGTGGCACAACCTCACCACCGCCGCTGCCCTCTGCCGTTGTCGGCAAACCCACGGGGGGCCGTGACTCATCGGGATTCTCCATGAAAACCGATATAGACCGTGAATCAACCTCTAATTGAACTAGAATCGAACCAAAATCGGACCGAAATCGTACGGATAAACCCTAGGAATTGGGGGTTTTCGATTTTGCAAGAAATTCGAGTGAGAAATGGGAGGGTTTTGACCGAAATCGCGAGAGAGGTATGAGGATTTGCTTTCAGAAAGTTTTTGAACGTTGTGGAGGTTAATCGGAGTAAAAACGGAATTAAAGCTGAACGTTACGGTTCTGAACCGTCGTCTCCGTTCAGGGGTTCAAGCGCTCAAGTTGGCCCTTTTGAGCGCTGAGGTGTCATGATGAGGATTGAGCGCTCAAAGCTCGAGGGTTGAGCGCTCAAGTCGAGTTGAGCGCTCAAAGGGGTTGCCCTGAGCGCTCAAAGCCAATCCTGGCATGGCTTTTGGCTTCTTTTGCAAGCTTTTCAGGGGCATTTTTAGGCATCCTTTGTGATTTGTTGGTTTACTCTGGACTCATTAGCCCCAATCAATTGTATGTTCGTAGATCTGAGGATCTAAATCTCAGTTTTTGGTCGTGCTAGACTATGTTAATCAACCGAGACGTGTTGTGCATGTATGTTTCGCGTTAGCGTATACGCGAAGTGTTTTGACTGCGGTCTGAGAGCCACGTGCTCGTTTAAATCATAGTTCACCAATCACGTTTCGCGTTAGCGTATGCGCGAAGTGTTTTGACTGCGGTCTGAGAGCCACGTGCTCGTTTAAATCATAGTTCACCAATCACGTTTCGCGTTAGCGTGTACGCGAAGCGTTTTGACTGCGGTCTGAGGGCCACGTGCTCGTTTAAATCATTTTTGAGGACTTTATGCCCGTTTAAAATCATTTTCTTTGAGGGCTTTGCGCCCGTTTAAATCATGTTGAAAACCTAGTGTTTGTTTAAATCATTCGAAGGTCTTGGACCTGTTGATGTTTGTTTATTGGTTAAAGTATTTTCAATCACCCCTCAGAACTACGCTGGTCTGATCCCTGCAATGGGGTACGTAGGCAACTCGCAGAGCGCGACCGTTTAATCTTTAATGTTTTCCTTTGCAGCTTGAGATGTATTACGGGGAACGAGTTGGGTTGTCTATATCTTGGACGTCACTCATACCAAATCAATGGCATCGAGTCTCATCCAAGAGGGGCAACTGTAGACACCCCAATTTTGAACCCGAGATGCGCTCGAGCATCCCCGATGATGAAACGGACCAATCATGATTACCTGGAACTTGTGAGAATGACTTGAATTTGATCAAAATCAACCAAACCCCACCCAAACAACCCAAAATAGCCCAAACCAACCCAAGCATTGTTGAACCAAGCCAAACCATCAATCTGCCACCAAGAACCTTGAGCGCTCAAGCTTGAGGCCTTGAGGGCTCAAACCCCTGAGAAACACCTTGAGCGCTCAAGCCCACGGCTTTGAGCGCTCAACTCTGATCCAGTCAGCAACTTGCAGAGTATCTCATCATGAGATTTTCTGCATGGGAGCGTCTGAGATGATCTTATACGATCTCTATATGTATAATACACTCCACTAACTCCAAAAATACACAAAAAATACTCCCAACCCACTTCCAAATACAAACCCACTCTCTCTCTCTCCTCTCTTCCCTCCCACTCACTCTATAAAACCACCTAGCACCCCTGGTTTGAGGGGAGGAACCACTCTCATACACCAGCTCTCAATCCACCCAGAATTCGTTGTTCTCTCTCTCTCTCTCTACAAAACCATACATTCATCACCAAAACCAGTGGCAAAAACCACCTTTCAAGTCCAAAATTGAGTCCTTGATCATCAACCAATCACCTACATTGTTCAATTCGTCCAGAGTATAAGCCAAAAACATCCACAATCGTCATCCCTAAGCCCAGAATCAAGTTCAAATTACAAGCATTTTCCAAAAGGTAGTGAAATATGTGATGTATTCACTGTTTTGGCCCATCTGAGGAAGACCAGTGAGTTCAAACAGGTTCTTTATACTTGTATTGAACACATAAAGGTCTAAAAGTTGTTCAAAATCATTTTCAAAATCTGCAGTTTTAGCAGGGGTTGAGCGCTCAAGCCTCTGACCTTGAGCGCTCAAACCCAGCTCTGGGTCAGTCACTGTTTTGCTGATTTTTGTGCTTTCTCTTGGTTTTAATCATCATTAAATGGTTAAATATGTTCACATCATTCTCAAAACAGCTTATTTCTACTTCAAAATCATATGCATGAGTATAAGTTAACCATTTTATGAGTAAAACGGTGACTGTTCAACTTCAAACATCTTTAATCTGTATATTTATGATCTTGAAGAGGTATCAAAAGCTTGCTTAAAGGTCAAAAATCAGAAAGCCAGATTATGGCTTGAGCGCTCAAGGTCATGAACCTGAGCGCTCAAGCTGTTCTTGAGCAGTTTGATGTTTATGTTTTATTCTGGAAGAGTGTCGCAGTAAATTAACTAGAAAGTGTGTGTGAGTTGTTATTACTGTGTTCAGAATCTGGACCTCTCTCTCACTTCTCTATTTTCAAACATTTCTTTGTTAATTATACTCTTTTCATCATTCTTTAAGAGATCAATCTGTATGTTCTTATTTGTTTCTCATAGGAAAGTGTTTGATAAATGTTTGATCTCATAAAGAAGCTGCAAAAAGGTGTAATTTCACAGAAGCCAGGAACTGGTTTGAGCGCTCAATCCATGAGCCTTGAGCGCTCAAACTGGTTTGAAGAGGTTGAGCGCTCAAGCCCTTGTCTTTGAGCGCTCAATCCCTATTCTGGGATCCAGTTTGTGAAACAGTATTAGTTATGTCTCATGTTAATAATTTCTGAAATTGCTGTACAGTCTCTGTAATCCCTCATTTCCTGTGGATAATTGTGGTAATTTCATTTGTTATCAACGTCATCATTCATGTAAGTCATCAAGCACAAGCATCCACTTTAGATTCACGTTTTACATTTTTACTGCTTATGTGATTCCCATTCCCGATTCCCTATTTTTGTGAACAAACCGAATTTCAAATATTTCTAAAATCCCACAAAACATTGAGTAGAGACCGGTTCATGGACCGGGCGAGAGGGGTGCCGTAAAACCCTTCCCCTCTCGTAACCAAACCCCCGAATCCGAGAAATCTTTGGTTTCACAAGGACTAGTAAAATCTTTTTCAATGGGCAACGAGTCATATTTTTATCGGTTTCTCGGGTTCGGACCTTAAATCCGGGTGGCGACTCAAACAATCACAATCTTTTCGAACGCGAACCGCACCGAATTCCAGTGGGCCGTCCACAATAGGTTCGAGTGCTCAAAGCCCCTTCACCTACACATGCCTCTGATGATTCTGATTTATTGAAAACATGGTTTGAACACTGTCACTTGCTTGAAATGATGTTTTGATGACTTATCAGAGTAGAATGATCATGCTAACATGCATTCCAAGGTCATTGATGAACCAAACAAAACAATAGAGATAAATGAATGCAAAGGAAGCACTGGAGAGCCCCCAGAATACTCAGATCACAACATTTGAAGACTATATGATGAAAATGTTTGACTTTCAGAGAAACAGTTTGAGCGCTCAATGTAGGTTCGAGCGCTCAAACCCTATCCAAGACCTATGTATTCCAGTGCCTTCCAACCCATTGTTTGATCATCAACAACCTCAAAACAACATATAACAATGATATTGAACATAATCTTTCAGAAACATCCATGGATAAACTTGTATGAGTAGATTATAAGTCATGAATCAACCATAAACATAGTTTGAGTGAGAAAGATAGAGAGTATCAGACTGGTATTGCTTCCACAACAACACACACACACTAGAACAAACTTGGAACATGATATAGAGTCAGAATAAGCAACAAACAGAGACAAATCAGGAAAGTGTTTGAGCGCTCAAACCCTTTTCATAGGATGAGAGTTTTCGTGATTTTCTGACTTCTTTTGATACACTTGTGAACTCAAACTAGCTGATCATTGTTCAAAAGAGTAAGATGTTTTTGTTTGCTTCATAAAACATGTTAACTTCTTACTAGATAATGACAAACATCCTTTTCATGGCTTTCGGACTCGTCAAACTATGATCAAAGGAACATAAACTGATTTTATGAAGTATCAATCTTCCATAAGCCACAAAAAGGTGTCTCCATCACAAGAGAAGACCAAAAATCACAAAAACATAAAAGGGACCAAAACAATTTGAGCGCTCAAACCATTTCAAGATGAGATTTTTGAAGTTTGTTATTCTGGATATTTAGGACCTTGTGAGCTCATTGGAGGTATAAAGGACCCCCATGAACTCACTGGTCTTCCTCAGAATGACCAACCCGTAGCTTTATGCATGGTTTTTCTACCTTTTGGCTTTGATCAAGACTTGAACTTGGTGTTTTGGTGAATGGATGGATAGTGATTGTGTTTATGGGCTATACGAGTGACGTTTTGGACAGAGGAGTGGTAATGCGAGGTTGATTGAGTGGTATTTGGATGGATGATGGTGTGTTAGGACTTGAAGAGTGATGATCAAGTGGGTTTTGTTGTTATCGGATGATTGAGCTTGAATTGATGGGTGGTAATGACAAAGAACTATTGAAAATGGAGTTTTAGAGAGAGAGTGAAGTGATCATCAATTGGTTTCTTAAAGACCCATGTGTATTTGGTCTTAAAAATGAAGTTTTAAGGGCTGTGTTTGGTTAGATAGTTTAGTTTAGTTTTGATGATGTCATCAGGTGTAATAAGTGGAGAGAAATAGAGAGAGAAATGAGGGAAATGGTGATGTTATCAAAACTAAAACTAAAACTAAACTGGAAAACGAACAGGGCCAAGGTGTTTTTGAGCTTGAGAAGATGATGGAGGATGGTGGTTATGAAGGATAGAGAAGGTAAAACGTGATTGAAGTGATGAGAGAGAGTGGGGAGGGCTGTAGGAGTGTAGAGAGAGAGAGAGGATCAGCCAAGAATCTCTAAAAAATGGGTGGAGGATGGTTTATATATAGAGAGAGTGAGAGGTAAAATGAGTTTTGAATTTGAAATTCAAATTGGAGAGGGAGATGTTGTTGGAGGGATTTTTGAAGAGAAAACGATGGTTGGAAACTAGGAGGAGCCCATAGTTTGGTTGGAAAACCAGCTAAAAATACCTTGAAAATTTCTGGTGCTCGCAGGGTTTGAGCGCTCAAAGGATCTGCACAACAGACCAAACTTCAAAGGGCTGCTCCGGGTGCTACCAAACTCCGTTTTGTGCCTGGTTTGAAGTGTTGGAAAGCTTGTCGAGTCTACTTTCTAACGCACGTGGTTTGAACCCAAGATAATTTGTACATCCAAGTGTGTGACCATTTTACCTTCAGAAGGTAGGAAAATCAAGTTATTTTGGTAAAACGTGCACATCTCCCTCATTTCAAAACGGATTGAGACGTATTATATATCAATAAAGAGGGTTTTGCATGTACTAGAAGATGGTGTAGGATTGGGTTTGTTCTGAAGAGATTTTTTGCGTGGTTTGAAGGGTATTTTGGTCATTAGGATTGTTCTAGGAGGGTTTATGGGGGTGCTGGATGGTTTGGTGAGTTCAAGCCTTGTTCTTAGCCTCGAGGTATGCATGGTTGTTCTATCTCATCATCGGGAATGCTTGATAAGTTTCTCGGGTCAAAATCGGGGTGTTTACACTTCTACTTCTGCAAAAGTGTTTGTTACAACCACAAAGGGGAATTCTTTTGAACGAGGATCATCTTCTGGTACAATTGATAGCAGTTCTTCTTCTGGTAATCTTGGAGTACCTTCTCAGTTTTAGATGTTTCAGCCCTCTAATGGGCAGGGAGTTTTTTATCCACAGTCTGGTCAAGTTCAAAACAGAAATACTAGTTATGATAATAGGAATAGAGGAGGTAACAGAAACTCAGGATTTGGTTAAAGAAATGCCTGTCAAATCTGTGGCAAGACAAATCATACTACATTTTCTTGTTATCAGAGACAAAATCTCAATTATCAACCTCCTCCATTCATGAACACTGGATTTAATAGGTCAAATTCTCAATCCTGGAATGGATTTGGTACATCACATAATGGTTTTTCTGGCTTTAATGGATCACAGAATGGGTTAATGGACCACAAAATGGTTTCTTGGGTGTTTCTCCTCAACAAGGAGGTTTTGTGAATGCTGGTGGATCTTCTAGTATGTATGGTTATCAAGGTAATGCAGGTGTGGGGTTTAATGGTCAGTTTGGTCCCTACAACTATACTGGAGGTTCAAGTTCTCAATCTTTCCCTCAGCCTCAGATTCAGTTCTCTTCATTTACAAGACCTGGAAACATTACACAGTATGGTGCTCCTGGAGATTCACCAGTGGTTAATATGGTTAGTCCTACTGCTGCACCAAACTCATCTATTCCACCATCACCATAGTGGTATTTTGATAGTGGGGCTTCCTCGCATGTGACCAATGATCTGGAAAATCTACAGCTTCATCAACCTTGTGGGTCAGGAGAAGGTGTTGTAGTTGGCAATGGAACCTCAATTCCTGTTATTTCTTCTGGTAAAGGCCTTCTCCCCACACCTACTACTAATTGTACTTTTAATAATGTCTTGCATTCACCTGCTATCACTCATAACCTGTTGTCAGTCCACCAATTTGCTAAAGATAACAATTGCACTGTAATCTTTGATTGTAATGGATATTTGATCCAGGACAATCACTCCCGTCAGGTTCTTCATTAGGGTCCTTACCTCCAGGGGTTATACCCCATTCAGACATTCTCTAGAGCAGGTCATTCTACTTCAAGTCATCAAGCTTTACTCAGTAAAACTCTGTCTTCTGCTTATGTGTGGCATCAGAAATTGGGTCACCAAGTCTTCCTCTATTTCAGTCTTTAATAAAGCAATTTCATTTGCCTATTACTAAGTGCTTGCAACAACAAGTTGTATCTCAGAGTGCTTAACTCCAAGCGTAGGGCTATGGAATCGCTTGCAAGTATATAACTCAGTAGTCCGAGGTCGAATCCACAGGGAACGGTTTTCTGGAGAGAAAAGAGCTTATCGATCTAAACAGTGAATTTTAGTTGTAGAAAGCCAACCCTTTCAGAGTTTTGAGTTTTGGTGACTTAAAACACTAAGAATTTAAATTTCAGACTGAAAAATACGAGTTTGCTTGAAATTAAACTAAGAGATCCGAGCTAAGGTTCACATCACCTATAGTCTAAATAGATTTATAATTCTCAAAATTTAACGCAATCGAGCCACACGGTAATTGTGTGCTCTCTCGGAAGATAATTCAATGAAATCATTTTTTTCTTTTTTAGTGTTTCGTTTAACCAAGGCTTGATCAGAAATTTGTTAAACACTCAAAGTGACATCGATTTAAGCATTATGTGTGCCAATGTTATTGTCGACGCAAAATAAAAAACATAAACTTTGAGTTTTAAATCGATAGCTACGAGCCTGGGTTAAACATAAACAAACTTTGTTAGCACGGGTGCGAGAATCTTAAATCTACTTAGGCCATAGAGTGATGATCACCCTAGGCCGGGCCTTTACGACTACTCCTCCATAGAAGATGAGTATGACAAGAAAATGATGAAAACTAACTAAACATGATTTTTAAACTAGGTAATTGAGAAACAATTTTTTTGTTGAAATGAGAAATTTAAAAGTACAAACTTGAAACTTACAAAAAATTAACACAACGGAAATAAATTATATGATTTACCTAGCACAAGTTCTTGAATTGAAATCTTCTTGAAAACTTGGAAATGACAAACTGAGAAAAAAACAGAAGAAGAAAATAACACAAAGGGAGGGAGGGAGAGGGAGAGAGAGAGAGAGAGAGAGAGAGTTGATTTTTTTTTCTTTCTATTGGTCTCCGCCCCCCTAAGAGCATCCTCATCAGCCTCACCAAAAAAAACACCAAATTTAACCACAAAAACACCTTTTACAATTTAGCAAGCCACTTTATCAAAAACTCAAAAAATCAGACTCTCTATCTAAACTTTACTATATTAAACTACTCTCCTCAAGTCTAATAAATAAATAAAAAATTCTTATACCCACTGAGTTTACTTTGTCCATCTGCAAAACTCTTACTTTTGCAACACGTACTCTACTTTTTCCCCACACATTGACTATTTTACTCTCTTTCCCCCACACCCAGTCAGCCACGTTGCACTGACCCCCACCCCCATTCCTGTTCCCCTCCCTCTCTCTCATCAGGACGCCCCAACCGGAGAAAAAGTAACTGGAAGAAACAATTAAAAAAGGTTTGGTGCGTGAACAGTACCGCACCAAATTTGGTGCGGTACTGTAGCAAAAATAATTTGGTGAGGGAAAGTAGAGAGGCTGATTTTGGTGGGTTTTTAAGGGATTGGCTCTCTATTTTAGCCAAAAAGCTAATTTGGCAATGCTGATGAGGATGCCCTAACATGAAACCAAGGCTGGCTTCTATAAGCAAATGAGGGAGAGAAAAATAATTCAGTGTAGCGCGCGCATGAGAGGATATGTGGAAGATCAATGGCTGAGGTTGTGGCAAGCGGACCCCTGGTATTCTATGCTCATCAAACCTGTGTCTGCCCATTAATTCCTCCACTGACTAGGTCCATTCCTCAACGAGAGGTTCCACTAGATTGCTTTGGATAAGCAATGTAATTGCTCGTCATTGCTCCACTGGGAGACATTTGAATATTATTCCGGTTTGCAATGCTATCGACTAATTCCCAAAACGGAGTCCGATTGGGGCACGGGAACAGTTGACTTTCTTCTTTTAATGCTGGGAATAAAACGGTATAGCTCATGTAATTTATGTGCTTGGCATGTGTTTCGTAGGACAAAATCTGATATCAACAAGACTCCGCAATTAATTTCCATTTTGAGATTCCCAACCGACATTTCCAAATTCCACCGCCAGCTTCCACTTTTGCTCTTTTTCACCCATTTGGTGTCCTGGGAAATTATCCAGTGTGATGCGTCACACTCGCCACGGCATCGAAAGTACCGTATTTACACTGCTTTTCTCCTGGAACACTCAAAACACACCTTATGCGCAATATCTTATAAAAATCAACAATAAACATAATAACACGATCAAACCGAAGACTTAAGCCCACTATATTACATATTTGTGTGCTTATCACTAAGCCCTTTGATGTAATGTGTTTCAGTTGTAATAAAGCTAAGAGTCATAAACAGTGTTTTCCTTTGTCTGTTTCTAAGACTTCTCAGCCTTTTGATCTTCTACATCTGGACGTATGGGGTCCTGTACCTGTTGCTTCCTTTCAAGGCTATAAATACTACTTACTTGTTATAGATGATTTCAATAGATATATTTGGATGTTTCCCTTGCATTATAAGTCTGAAGTTAAAACTGTGATTAGTCAATTCAAAGCCTATGTTGCTACTCAGTTTAACACTTCTGTTAAAACAGTAAGATCAGACAATGGGGGAAATTTGTTAATCACTTCTTGACTCAATTGTTTCTTGTATCTGGCATCCGTCATCAAACCTCTGCTCCTTATACTCCTGAACATAATGGAGTTGTAGAAAGAAAACACAGATACTTGATAGAAACCACTCTAACTTTACTCATTCATGTTGGTATGCCCAATATCTTTTGGTTAGAATCTCTCACTACAGCAGTGTATCTAGCAAATAGATTACCTCATAGTTCTCTTCAATTTCAAGTTCCTTATACAGTTCGTTTCCATAAAACTCCATATTACTTAGCACTCAAACCATTTGGGTGTGCTTGTTTCCCTTGGCTCAAACCATACAATTCTCACAAATTGCTTCCCAAATCTGAAACTTGTATCTTTCTAGGATATTGTTCCACCACAAAAGGTTATAGATGCTAGGATCCTCTCAAGCAAAAAGTTTATGTGTCCAGGCATTTTAAATTTGAAGAATTTTGTTTTCCTTATCAGAGTATTGTGTCTTCCTCTCTCTCTCTCTATAGAATCCTCAAGTCATGCTACCTCTACTTCCTTTCCTATTTCACTTATATCTTATAGTACATGTTCCCTTACCCAAAGCTGTTTCTTCTCTTACTTCTAATTCTTCTCAAAACTTTTATTCCTTTGTCCTCTGCAGTCCAGTTGTCTCCCACAATTGATTCTCAACCTCTATCATCTACTTCTGATATTTCATCTTCACAGTCAGCTATATCATCTCTTATTGCTCCTGTTACTTCTGTCCATCCCATGACCACTAGGTCTAAATCTGGAATTTTTAAACCCAAACATCCTATTTCATTGCTCACCACTTCACTTTCTTCTGAACCAAGGAATTTCCATGAAGCTGTTAAACATGATGTGTGGAAAAAAGCCATGGCTGAGGAATATCAAGCCTTGGATAGTCAGGGTACTTGGAAACTAGTTCGTCCTCCCTTTCATGGGATTATTATTGGGTGTCAATGGATTTACAAAGTTAAACGTCACTCTGATGGCTCCGTTGCAAGGTATAAAACAAGGCTAGTAGCCAATGGTAATCAACCATTATCAAACACCCCACTCTTAGGATCATTCTGAGTTTGGCTGTGCATCATAAGTGGTCCCTAAGGCATTTGGATGTGTCCAATGCCTTTCTCCATGGAGAAATTTCTGAAGATGTGTACATGAAACAACCATTGGGTTATCAAGATCCTGCTCATCCATCATATGTCTGCAAACTCACTGAGGCATTATATGGCTTGAGACAAGCTCCTAGAGCCTGGTTTGCAATGTTTTCTTCCTATCTTCTGACTCTTGGTTTTCATTCAAGAAAAGTAGATACATCATTGTTTATTCTTCACAAACAATAAGGGATTACACTGGTTTTGATATACGTTGATGATATCATCATCACATGGACTTATACTGAGTTTATTGACTCACTGAAAGATTTGGGCAGTTTGCATTATTTTCTGGGTTTGGAAGTTACTTCTACAACAAATGGACTTTTTCTCTCACAATCCAAATATGCTAATGACATTCTAAAAAAGGCAGGCATGGAGGACTGTAAACCTAGCCCTTCTCCAACATCTGCTAAGGTGCCTTTAGATCCCTCTGGTCCCTCATTTCCAGATGTGCATTTGTTCAAATCATTGGTTGGTTCTTTACAGTATCTGACTATAACTATACCAGAGCTTGCTTTTCCTGTTAATATGGTTTGTCAACACATGCATCAACCCAAGATTAGTCATTATAGTGCAGTCAAGAGGATCCTTAGATATGTCAAAGGGACTATAGATCATGGTCTTCATTTTGCCCATGGTCCCTTGGCTTTAACTGCATTTACAGATGCAGATTGGGCAGGAGATCCTGTGGACAGGAGGTCAACCACAGGATATGCCATATTTTTTGGTCCAAATTTGGTTTCTTGGTGTGCCTAGAAACAACCAACTGTTGCCAGATCGTCTACTGAAGCTGAATATAGGGCAATGGCCCAAACTGATGCAGATCTTGTCTGGATACAACACAGATCTTGTCTGGATACAACAGCTGCTCACTGAATTACATGTTCCTGTTCACCCACCTCATGTCTTATGGTGTGACAATCGCTTTGCCATGGCATTGGCATCAAATCCTGTCTTCCACGCCAGGACTAAACACATTGAGATTGACTATCACTTCATTAGAGAACAGGTGCTAGCTAAGCAGCTTGTGTTATACTTCATAGGTCCTCTGCCCAGATGGTTGACATTTTTACCTAAGGTTTATCAGTGTCCAGATTTCTTCTTCTCAAGCACAAACTAATGGTTGGTCCTCCACCCATTAGTTTGAGGGGGTCTGTTAAGCAAGCCCATTAACCGTTAATTAGGTAGGTTGTTAATTGTTAGTTAGGCTCTCTCTTGACAGCTCAGCAACTGTTGATGACTCATCAATTCGTGTGCTTTCTTGTTAGCCAATAGGATTCATTTGTGCTTCTTGTATAAATTGTAAGAGGTCACTAGTTTGTAACTACTGAAAACAGAATGAAATGAATATTCAGAATTGTTTCTCTCTCTCTCTGTCTTCTTCTTCTCTCGAATATTTTCACCACCCCTGGTAAAAAAAAAAAAATTGTATTTCAAGAACAGTATTAATCTTCAAAACACTTGTATTATTTTTAGTATTAAGTATATTGATGAGTGATTAATCGATAAACCTTGATCTAAATGATTATAAATAATAAGTCCTTACCAAATGGACTGACGCACTATCTATACGGACTGGCATATTGATACTGAAAGATTCGGTCACCACAATGGCAACTTGCATATTTTGTTTGACAAAATTTGGAACTACCATCTCACTCTCTCTCTAGCCCAAATAATGTACTCACATTATACGTACCACACACAAAAGTTCAAAACCCTTACCTAAAACAATGCGTATTAAGCTAAGCATTTTCCCAATCCCAAACACTTTAAATTCCCGCCTTTGCTTTTGCCTTTACTTTACTTCCACGTTTTCCATATACAATAAACACGTGTAAAGGGAGATGACAAAGAGAATCAATTGTACAATCAATGAGTCACACCATTCACTTCGTGGGCCCAGGAGGGACTTCCTTCCCATATTATCTAGAAACACAGAAATTAGGGGTGCACAAGAAAACCGATATAACCGTTAAACCGATCCGATCCAGCCTGAATCATTCTATTTGGTTAGGTTATGCGGTTCGTTGGTCTGGTTATGGTTCTGAAAAAATAAGAACCGGTAATTATTGTTCGGTTACTGGTTCTTAAATTAAGAACCACGGTTAGAACCGAATCGGACCATGTAATATATATAATAAGGTATTCTTTTCATCTTTTGGTTTCGAATCTTACAAAATCCTATAATTATTTTATGAGTTGTTTAGTGCCCCAAATTCTAAATAATCTTTGAGTTCATGTGTTGTGAAAAATGTTCCAATGCTAATCGGGTGGAACTAGAACTGAACCAAAACCCATCCGGTCCTATGGTTTGGATCTGAACAGGTTCTACACGTATGCTGATACTGGTTAGGTTTTGGTTCTCAATTTTCTAGAACCGGTCATAATGGTCCGGTTACTGGATATCTAAAGAGCCGGTCCAATCCGGACCGTGTGCACCCCTAACAGAAATTGAAAATGTGTTCAAAATTAAGTTAACCACAAGATTTTGGTTGAAGAAAGTGTGATGCTTGGAGACGCACCCGGTACTCATACAGTATTAATGTAACATAACCGATGCCACAATTTAAAAGCCTCAAACTAAAACCACAAAATAAATTTAAAAAAACAGTAAAGATCTTTTATTTTGACTCTGGCTCAACGCGTGACTTTCATAAAAATCTTTTATTTTGTGAATTTCGCTATCCACAGTTTGAATATGCAAATTACTCCTGCAAAGCTGTCCCATTGTAGCTATAAGTCATGGAAGGGTTCAATTCTCGGAAACAACCTCTCTGCGTGCAGGGTTTAGACTACGTACATCAACCCTACCGCAAACCCCTCATATGCCAGAGCTTCGTGCACTGAGTATATCCTACTCCTGAAAAGAAAAAAAAAATCAAGCAATAGATGCTTGTTCTCTTTAACGAACAGAAAGGCTAAATTAGATTGTTTGAGGCCTTCTATGGATTCTACCCAGGCTCACCTCAATAACGTGAACGGTTCATTGTTTGAAATTTGTCCAACATCATTTCTCTTGCCAAAACCCTTATGATTTTTCTTTTCTAAAAGTAATATGACTTCAAAACAAACCCTTTTGAATTGGTTTCTACTAATATGACTTCAATACAGATTTATGTTGGAAAAAATTATTAATTGGCACTCAAAGCACTCATTTATCTCAATATAGATGTATTGCGATCATGCAATTATTAATATACCATCAAGATATTTCATGTGATCAACATTCTCTATGAGTTTTAACAAGATGAATAATTTTGATTATCAAAGTGGACAAGAAAAGCGGACTCGGCTCAAAAAGTGCCACACAATTCTTAAAAGGGACCGGAGAAGAATAGTATCCATCAGACATGTGATATTCTAATTATTAATTTTTTTTTTTTCAGGCAGATTTAATAAATTGCTGAAAATTGACATTGGTTTGGCCATTGGCCTTGACAACAAGTCATTCTGGCACACGAGAAACCTAGTACATTAATACAGTAAGAAATTAAAGAACGCTGAGTGCTTTTTAAAATGACCTCCGGTACCCGCAATGGTTGAATTTCATGAACCAAACTACGCTTAAAAGGTTGACATATTATTTAACAAGCTACAGATGATACATTACAAAGACAATAAAGATAATAATCATAACATATGACAAAGATTTCACATGAAGAATATATGACATCCAATTTATAAGCAAAAGTTGAGTAATTGAATTCTCAGTTGATGAGAATAATGCATCGATAGAAACAAGATACTCCTAAGCATGCTTTGATTTGCTTGTTATCCCTCAATCCCTACACACAACAAAGACGAAAACCAACAAGAAAAAATTATGAGATATTGAAATGAGTTCTCCATTGGGTTCATAATGTATTTTGGCCTATTTTTTTATGGAGATATTTTGAAGAGAGTTCATAGGGTACACACCTTTGCTTTCATGTTAGACGATATTCTCAATATGATGACTCTGGCTCAATGCATGATTTTCATAAACATCTTTTATTTTGTGAATTCCACTTACTACAGCTTGAATCTGCATCCGGTCTCTTGGCGATTCCATCGAGCATGCAACTCCTATTCTCAATACAGAAACAAGGGTGTCCTTGAACCAAGTTCTTGGATCATGTTCCGAACGAATGCAAGGGTCCACAATCTCCATCACTTGGTTTGGCAAAGCACTCTCAACAAAGTTATGAAGACTCGTGGTATCGTTGAACACATTTTCAGTTGGTCTTTTACCCGTAAACATCTCCAAGAGGAGGATTCCATAACTATACATATCTGCTTCTGTGGAAGCCCTGTCGCCCATGCCATATTCTACAAATTTATTTAATTGTTAGTATGCAATGGTATACAAATTGAGTATGTGATTGATTAAAATAGTCGTAACAGCGAAAGAACCCCAATAAATGCTTTTGCATTTTGTTCACTTGTTGAAGCCCTCGATTGAATCAAGAGCTAATGAATCCAACATCGACATTTTGCCTAGAGAACTTCGTAATTTTCATAGCATTGATTCATAGTTTGAGATGGCTTCTCAATATTCATTTCTACCTATGATTCAAGAATTTGACGGAAGAATCTAGAAGAAAAAAAAAAAGAGTGTTATGCTGATGATTCCTGCCTTCATCTTTCCGTGCATTGGCTGCTTTTCAGTCAAAGCAATATGTTATACATTTGAGGACGTTCCAAGTCATTTTAAATTCCTAGTGGGAATAAAATGTTTCCTTTTTATTTCACCAATTCAAAATTGCAGGTCTTTTGCAAACCTGGTGAGTTAAATAAATGATCAATCAATGACACTGGGTAAATAGAAATTTGGTCTTTGTATTGGGTTCTGCAGTTGGAACATTAGTAAGTTGCATGCATGTCAATCTATTCGGAGCTCACGAGGATTTCTATTTCGTTTTTCATAAAATTGTTGAGTTATTGAGAAATAGAGTTGCCAAGAACAAGTGTTTCTCAAAGGCAAAAGTGATGGCTCTTGAGGTACTTAAAAGTTTGACATACAAATCATAACTAAAAGATGAACAAGAAGCTAGGAATCAGATCAAGCGCTTTGACTCACTTCAAAAGCAGGTCGCTCACTTCAAAAACAGTTCTCTTTTATAGATTGACTCGAAATGGACTTAGCAGTATTATATGGCAATTTTATAGTAGGTTGATAGCCAGCACTACACGTCAAAATCGCAATTCAGATTTAATTTCACTCACTGCAGCATAAGAGCACATTACAATGGTGACAGGGATAATAAAGAATTCATACCTGGGGCAACGTAGCCGATAGTTCCCCTTACTGCAGTTGAATTGCTCTGATCTTGTTCCAAGTGACTTGAAACACTTGAGATGATTTTTGCCAAACCAAAATCTCCAACATGGGCGGTCATATCATCATCCAAAAGAACATTACTTGGCTTCAGATCACCATGAATAATTGTTGAGCCACAATGGCAGTGAAGATACTCCAACGCGGAAGCAACATCTATGGCAATGTTCAGTCTCTGAACCATTGTTAGGCTTCTAGATTCTTGTACTTGCCCATCATTTTCTGCTACATCATGGTGCAACCATTTCTCCAAGCTTCCATTGGCCAAAAACTCACATACCAAAGCCTTAAATTCATTACCATTGTAATCAATACTAGAACAAGCACTCACAACTTTTAAAAGATTTCTGTGCCTTATGGATCTTAGTGCTTTGCATTCTGACATGAAGCTCTTAGAAGCTCCTTTGGTATGAAGATTGAGTACTTTCACAGCCACTATTTTCTGGCTTTGGCTAAGAATTCCTCGGTAAACAGAACCATAGTTGCCAACACCAACTAGATTATCCTCTGAAAATCCATCAGTGGCTTTGAGAAGCTCTGCGTAAGAGACCTTCAACAATTGGTGCTTGAATGATGGCGTGTGAGAAGCCTTATCTCTTGAGGCACGTCGTTGACGAAAAAGTATGAAGAAGCAAGCCATTGAACTTAAACAAAAGACAATGACGATGACGATAGAGAGTATCATTTTCACTTTCTTAGAGAGCTTATATTTTGAGGATGAGCAAGAAGGAAGCTTTAAGTCTGGAATACCTCCACAAAGACCACTATTTCCGACCACTGAAATCGAACTTGTATTGCGAAACACCCCTTCCATTGGAACTTCCCCGCTTAAGTGGTTGAAAGACAGATTCAACTTTTCTAGCTGAAGATTGCCTAGAAAACTTGGGATAGGTCCCGATAAATTATTCCGTGAAAGGTCTAACTCCCTTAAACCTCTTAGCTCTCTCATAATTGTAGGTATCTTACCTTCGAACAAATTACCTCCCAACATAAGTCGTTCCAAGCTCAAACAATTTTGTAGAGAGTTTGGTATGAGTCCTGATAATTTATTGTTTGATAAATCCAACTCGCCAACATTCTTCAAAGACCCAACTTCCAGTGGAAGAGCACCAGATAATCCATTGTGGGATAAATTGAGGAATATTGAAATGGAAGAGAGACTGATCATGAGTTCAGGAGGTATGGAGCCGTTGAGATTGTTGTACGAAATATCCACCACTAATAAGTGACTGTAGTTGCCAAGACTCGAGGGTATGTTTCCTGTGATATGATTTTCCTCCAACTGAAGACGAATCAACATAGTTAAGTTACCAAGTGAAGATGGTAATTCTGTAAGATTATTTTCCCCTAAATAGAGTTCTTGCAACTTATGAAGTTTGCCGATGGTTTCAGGAATAGGACCGCTTAACTGATTCAATGACATATCTAGGACAGTGAGATTTACGAGGTTCCCGATACCTGAAGGTATGCTTCCTTGCATTTGATTGGTATTTATCGACAACCATATCAAGTTTGTAGAGAGATTAGCTATGGAGTCGGGCAAGCAACCTCTGAGAAGATTTCTATTGAGCTCAATACGTCGTAAGAAGGTGCAATTTGTTAGAGACGAAATACAACTGAAGTCATCTTGTAACTGATTCGAAGCAACGATAAACAATTGAAGACGGGAAAGTTTTCCAAGATCTTTTGGTATTAGTCCTGTGAAAGAATTTCTAGCCAAGACTATCTCTTGAAGCCCCGAAGCATTCGACAATGAAGTAGGAATCATTCCTGTAAACTGATTGAGAGTTAAATAAAGAAACTGGAGATTAGGAAGGGCAAAGGTGCTTGGGCCTGTATCAGAGGAAATGCTTCCATGAAGTTTGTTAGAAGCTACGGACAAGAAATTGATGGTGGAGATGTTGAGAAGTCCAGAAGGAATCTTTCCAGATAGATTGTTAGAGGCCAATTGGACAATTCTCAAGCTTTGAAGCCTATTAATTTCCACGGGAATCTCCCCATGCAAATTGCAATGTGCAAGAGAGACTTGAAAAAGCGATGAGAGATTCGTTAGTGAAAGAGGTATTGTTCCTGAAAGGTTGTTTTTACCCAATCCTAAAGCTTCAAGCTCTGCCAAAGAGCCTAGCTCATGCGGGATGTTCCCTGTGAGGTGGTTATCAATTAAGTTGAGGACTTTTAGCTTTGAGCAGCTAGATAGGTTTTTGGGTATTTCACCGCCAAACGAATTGTTGTTAAGATATAGTGTTTGAAGGCGAAACAAGCGACCAATCTCTTGTGGAATAGGACCATGGAAGCTATTATTTTCAAAAACAATGCTTCTTAGGAAAGAAAGGTTACCAATATGAGGTGAGAGTGATCCCACCAGGCCTTGGGATGTTAGGTTCAGCTCAGTCACTCTGTCTTGATGCCGACGACTGCACGTAATGCCTTTCCAGTCGCAATAGTGCAGCGAATCATTCCAGGAACTCAACGCACCAAATGGGTCTTGATTAATAGAACCCTTGATGGAAATCAAAGCCAATCTATCTGTTTCATTTGCCAAACAATAGGCAAAGGTGTTGTTGAAGCAGCACCACACAAGGGCAATGTAGAGTAAAAGAGTAAGACACTTTGCCATCATCTTTTGAAGAATATTCGGAGTGTATTTTTCAGAGGTTGGGTATGAATATGGTGGCCCTTTTCTTGTTCAACTATTTTCTGTCAAGATTGAAGTTACAGAGAAGTTAATAGAGACACATACGATTTCCACAACGTAACAAGGGCATGAAGCCTCCAAAATAGACCACTGCAAATCAGCAATATGAGATTTCCGCACCAACATAATTTCCTAGAGGACCAAGACAAATGCACTCTCATACAGTGTTCTCCTTATCACAAAATTATAGTGACTGGAACCAAAACGGAGACCATTGTCCCTCCCCTCCCATTCTCTCTCTTTTTTCTCAAACAAACCCAGCATTAAATTGATAACTACACTCTAGTGTGTACGTTATTTATATTTTGAACACTAAAAGACAAGTATTAGAGTGTGTTTTATTATCGAGGAACAGGAAACCGCTACTGGTTCAAAAAACCAGTAACCATTTTTGGACTTACTTATTTCTATCTGCTTTTCTTCTCTCTTAAGATTTGCCCTCAGAAAAAAAGAAAAGGAAAATATACTAATCTATCGTACTGCTTTCAGTTACATGTAATGATGTAACCATATAATTAAGAAATTAACAAACTCCACAGCCATAACTAGGGAAATCACCTATGTGGCACGGATAAAGACATAGCCATGGAACAAGGATATGGACATAAGACATTGGCTTTCTAGAAAAAAAGGAGACACAGAGACGACTAAAGTAAATAAAAGCTAAATGATATTTATGTTTGACCAGTGAAACATAGTTATTTGTCGAAGTATGAAGCATCAATATGCATGTACATATATACATCATTACACTTATAAAACAAAAAAATAAAAAGACATAACGGAATCAATAAATGATGTTCACAATTTTAACCGGATAATCCTACGGGTACAGAGGGCTCGGTACATTTTCTGTACCAAGCCCTCTGTACCCCAGCAGGGTCCATTTTAACCGAATCAAACAAATAACCGAATCAACTTTCACACCAAATAATCAATAACATCCCACCAGGTCATCGCTTAGGGCCCCCAATTTTTGGCCCAATAATAGGGCCCCCAAATTTCTAAGTTACAACAAATATTATATGTCCATTGCCTTGTAGTCGGCGGAGCCATGCTTGGGCTGAGGTGGGCTGTAGCCCAGGTGGCCTTGTAAAAATAAAAAAATAAAAAAAAATTATGTAAAATTTAGACCTTACAAGTTTTAGCCCACCCCAAAATTTTCAGCCCAAACCATTCCAAAACCCGGTCCAATTTGTAATTAATCAAAAATCAAGCCCAAAAACAAGAGAAAATGAAATGGATCTGCGATTTCACTCACACCTCAAAGTGGGTCGAAAACCCACCCAAAATCAATCGACAGTGTTTAAGCCAAGAGTATTTAAATTTTTGATACCTGAGTTCTCGTCTAGGCCTAGGGTTTCGAATGAACTGAGGTACTCTGTTTTGCGATTTGCTTCTTTGATTGGGCTGGTTCCATTGCGAGTATGCGACTTAAGTGATCCATAGAGAGGGAGAGGGAGAGAGCGCACTCCGACTGGTTGTCTTGGATCTTGATCGAAAAGCAAGCGGTGGCACTACAACAATTTACACCATTCCCGACTAAAATCGCCGACTAAATAATGTTTAGTCGGAAATTGTTGTTCATTCCACGACTAAATAAACTTTAGTCGGAGAATATCACTTAAATTTCCGACTAAATAATTTTAGTCGGAAATTAGTATAATCACCGACTAAATTTTTTAGTCGGAGAAAAACAAATACTTCACCGACCAAATATTTAGTCGGAAAAAAACAAATAATTCACCGACCAAATATTTAGTCGGAGAATATCAATTAAATTTCCGACTAAATAATTTTAGTCGGAAATTAGTATAATCACCGACTAAATTTTTTAGTCGGAGAAAAACAAATACTTCACCGACCAAATATTTAGTCGGAAAAAAATAAATAATTCACCGACCAAATATTTAGTCGGAGAATATCACTTAAATTTCCGACTAAATAATTTTAGTCGGAAATTAGTATAATCACCGACTAAATTTTTTAGTCGGAGAAAAACAAATACTTCACCGACCAAATATTTAGTCGGAAAAAAACAAATAATTCACCGACCAAATATTTAGTCGGAGAATATCACTTAAATTTCCGACTAAATTTTTTAGTCGGAGAAAAACAAATAATTCACCGACCAAATATTTAGTCGGAGAAAAACAAATAATTCACCGACCAAATATTTAGTCGGGGAATAATAGTTTTCCGCCAATTCAACGATTTCCAAAAATTTCGGCGGGAATTTTTATATTTTCCGACTAAAATATTTAGTCGGCAATTCATTTTTTTAACAAAATGATAATAAATAAATAAGCTTTTAAAACATTTTAGGGTTCACACATATTTCGAACGGCAGTTCTAGGGTTCTCATCGTGAGTTTCAGGTTTGTTCGACTTTCCTCTTTCTTTTTTGGAGCAAACCTTTATCCGAAAAGGCTTACTGATGGATAATTTCATATTGTGATGAATAACTTCTTATTCAATAAAACATTCCAGCAATTTTTATTCGATTTGTTTGTTATGCTATGTATTGAATTGCGTGATTCTGATTTTGCATGTACTGACTAACTAGAGTCCAAAGGTGGGGCTAATTATATATTGCCCTAGATACCATTTCCATGATGGGGATTTTTGTCGTTAAGGTGTTAAGGATTATAGCTAGAAGTTCAAGCATGGAAAAGTTAAATGCATTAGTAATAGCTCTTTTTTTTTTTAATGGATTTTAAAGTTGTTTGAACAACTTAATTGGCTAATTGGGCAAGACTCATAAGTAGGGCATTGTACTTCTTCGAAAACATCCGAATGAGAAAACGACATCATTCGAGATCACATAAATGTTTTATCCCACTACCCTGTCGAAAGGGGATAATGAATGGAAGGTACGCACATCCAATTGAATAAGAAAAGTAATAAGTAAAAAATACATTTTAAAAAATAAATTTAATTTATTTCAAAAAATGAGGAAAAATGAAAGAGAGAGAGAGAGTTTGGAAAAAAAAAAATACGCTTTTAAAAAATAAAAATAAATAAAAAATAGTGTTTCGCAACTTGTAAGTAAGTCGCTAAGTCATAAAAGAAAAAAATAAAAAATTTAAAAATAATAATAATTCTTTGTAGAGAGAGAGAGAGAGAGAGAGAGAGAGAGAGTTTGGACAAAAAAAATAAAATAAGCTTGTAAAATATTTTTATATTTGCCGACTAAATATTTAGTCGGCAATTCATTCTATATTTTCCGACTAAATATTTAGTCGGCAATTCATTCTTATATTTTCTATTTTTCCTTCCCTCCTATTTTATATTTTAATTTTGAGAGAGAGAGAGAGAGAGTTTGGACAAAAAAATAAATAAGCTTTTAAAATATTTTTTGCCATGTTTGATAATTGAAACATTGCCTTTTATCTAATAAACATTTTGAAAAAAAAAACATTTTTTTGTTTGTGAAAAAAATAAAAAAAAATTAAAAATAGTGTTTCGCAACTTGTAAGTAAGTCGCTAAGTCATTAAAGAAAAATATAAAAAATTTAAAAATAATAATAATTCTTTGTAGAGAGAGAGAGAGAGAGAGAGTTTGGACAAAAAAAATAAAATAAGCTTGTAAAATATTTTTACATTTGCCGACTAAATATTTAGTCGGCAATTCATTCTATATTTTCCGACTAAATATTTAGTCGGCAATTCATTCTTATATTTTCCGACTAAATATTTAGTCGGCAATTCATTCTATATTTTCCGACTAAATATTTAGTCGGCAATTCATTCTTATATTTTCCGACTAAATATTTAGTCGGCAATTCATTCTTATATTTTCTATTTTTCCTTCCCTCCTATTTTATATTTTAATTTTGAGAGAGAGAGAGAGAGAGTTTGGACAAAAAAATAAATAAGCTTTTAAAATATTTTTTGCCATGTTTGATAATTGATACATTGCCTTTTATCTAATAAACATTTTGAAAAAAAAACATTTTTTTGTTTGTGAAAAAAATAAAAAAAAATTAAAAATAGTGTTTCGCAACTTGTAAGTAAGTCGCTAAGTCATGAAAGAAAAAAATAAAAAATTTAAAAATAATAATAATTCTTTGTAGAGAGAGAGAGAGAGAGAGTTTGGACAAAAAAAATAAAATAAGCTTGTAAAATATTTTTATATTTGCCGACTAAATATTTAGTCGGCAATTCATTCTATATTTTCCGACTAAATATTTAGTCGGCAATTCATTCTTATATTTTCCGACTAAATATTTAGTCGGCAATTCATTCTTATATTTTCTATTTTTCCTTCCCTCCTATTTTATATTTTAATTTTGAGAGAGAGAGAGAGAGAGTTTGGACAAAAAAATAAAATAAGCTTTTAAAATATTTTTTGCCATGTTTGATAATTGATACATTGCCTTTTATCTAATAAACATTTTGAAAAAAAAAACATTTTTTTGTTTGTGAAAAAAATAAAAATAAATAAAAAATAGTGTTTCGCAACTTGTAAGTAAGTCGCTAAGTCATGAAAGAAAAAAATAAAAAATTTAGAAATAATAATAATTCTTTGTAGAGAGAGAGAGCGAGAGAGTTTGGACAAAAAAATAAAATAAGCTTGTAAAATATTTTTATATTTGCCGACTAAATATTTAGTCGGCAATTCATTCTTATATTTTCCGACTAAATATTTAGTCGGCAATTCATTCTATATTTTCCGACAAAATATTTAGTCGGCAATTCCTTCTTATATTTTCCGACTAAATATTTAGTCGGCAATTCCTTCTTATATTTTCCGACTAAATATTTAGTCGGCAATTCATTCTTATATTTTCTATTTTTCCTTCCCTCCTATTTTATATTTTAATTTTGAGAGAGAGAGAGAGAGTTTGGACAAAAAAATAAAATAAGCTTTTAAAATATTTTTTGCCATGTTTGATAATTGATACATTGCCTTTTATCTAATAAACATTTTGGAAAAAAAAACATTTTTTTGTTTGTGAAAAAAATAAAATAAAAAATAAAAAATAGTGTTTCGCAACTTGTAAGTAAGTCGCTAAGTCATGAAAGAAAAAAATAAAAAATTTAAAAATAATAATAATTCTTTGTAGAGAGAGAGAGAGAGAGAGAGTTTGGACAAAAAAAATAAAATAAGCTTGTAAAATATTTTTATATTTGCCGACTAAATATTTAGTCGGCAATTCATTTTACGAAAGTGTGCCAAAAATATTTGGGGGAAAATTTGGCGGGATCCACCATTTATTTGGTCACCACGACGTTATTTGGTCACTATATATAGCGTTTTTAACAAAAAGTGATCCGATCAAGCCCTTCCGGGTATTTTTTTTTGAAGATTTTCCGCGTGGACCCTTAAAAATGCATTTTAAAAACATTGAGCGGTTCGGATCGTCAAAATTTGGCTCGGAAAGGTGAGGTCCGCACGGAATCCCATTTAAAGGATCCCTTATTAGATCATTGGTGTATATATATATATATATATATATATATATTGAATTATATTTTAGAAATTACTCCTTAGAAGTTAAATTATAGAAATTATAGAATTTTTTTATTAAATCCGATTATAGAAATTATAGAAATTAAATTCGATTCTTTTCTAATCTCTACTTTGTACGTCCCGAATAATAGTGGACCTCCACTTTCTGGACCAAATTTCGACGATCGGAACCGTTAGATGTGTTTAAAACGTGTTTTCGAGGTCCTACGCGAGGATTTGGCAAACAATACTACCCGAAAGGGCTTGATCGGAGTAGGTTTTCGTAAAACTACTTTACGAAAACCTGGTCCGATCAAGGCCTTTCGGGTATTTTTTTTTGCCAAATCCTAGTATAGTACCTGAAAAACACGTTTTAAACACATCTAACAGTTCAGATTTTGAAAAAATTGGTTAGGTGGCCTTGAAGTGGTGCATTATAGTACTAAAATTCCATTAGAAGCACTGAATGTGTTCCGATCTTGTAGTTGCCGATATCGGATGATCATCGATTTGGGGGAGGATGATAGAATTGATGACATATTAAATCGTAACGGTTCAGATCGAACATTCAGAAAAACAAGTCTGCACCTACCTTTCAATTCTATACGTTGAACTTACTTGGTTATGAACCAAGCTATTGTGTTATAGTATAATGTACGATAGCCACACAATCGCAACATAATTATGACGATCCACACCGTTCACTTTGTTTGTGTTGATGTTTTAATGACTCTCGCCAATTTTTTCGATGATTGGATTTTGAAAGGCCCTTCGTCGCAACACAATTATGATGATCCTCACCGTTCATTTTGTACAATGGCTTTTGGGGCCCACTTTCTGGTCCCACTTGAATAATCTGAACCGTTAAATGATTTCAAAATAATGTTTTGTATGGCCTTGCAAAAAATCAAGTCAATTGGATATGCGTAACTAGTCGATCTGTACTGTTGCTTCTTTGATATCAATTGGATATGCGTAACTTGGATCGACCAGCTACGCATATCAAATTGACCTGATTTTTTACAAAGCCGTACAAAACATTATTTTGAAATTATTTAACGGTTCGGATTATTCATGTGAGACAAAAAAGTGGGCCCCAAAAGTCATTGTGTGCACTAGATCTTCTGTAATTTGATCGCAATTTTTCAGTTTGGTGCATAGGAAATTTTTCAATTTTTAGCCGCCCACCCCAATTTTTTTAGGCGCCAAGTATTGGCGCTCCCCAAAAAACACACCTTAGATGAAAAATCTGAAAACCCCTTCTCTTCCTCTCACTTTACTCTTCCTGTCACAAACAGAAAACCCTCTCTCTCTCTCTTCCATTCCGCTGCTCATCTTGTTCAAGTACAGATCCACCTCTCTCTCCCTCTCCCCCTCCGGCAATTCATCTCCCAAGCAGCCTGGCTCCGACCGCCTCGCCTCTGCCAACCAGATCCCTTCGTAAGTCTGTGGCGATTCTGATCTGCTTCTTTCTCTTGCAAATTGACGATGGAGCTCGTTAGGTCTCTCTCTCGTTTCACCTTTTACTTTTCAATTCTCTGTTTCATTTTGTTTCGTTTTTTGTCCAAGTCACCTAGTGCAATTTTTAATTTCAATTTCCTTTGTATATATTTGAATGCAATTAGGTTTCTGAAGGTTCTATGTAGTTGAACAATGAGACCGTCTCTATCGAGGACAAGAACGGCACTGTAGTTCACGGAACCATCACAGGTCTTCGCCCCATCTCTTATGATGATTTATTTCTTACATATAATATATTTGTGCTTAGATTGTTTTCTCTTTTACAACACCAACGCACTAATCAAAGATTTTCGTGTGCATTTGTCCTTTTTAGTTAATTTTGCTGAATGTGTGATTAGAATAGGGAAAAATCCCGTATTTGTTTATGACAAAAAATTACTTGTATGAGGAAGAGAACACGATTCATACATGCATGTGGTCTCTTTGATTGGCATTTTAGTTTAAGGGGATTAAGTGATACTGGTATGTAGACGAAGGGATTTAGTTCATTTTTCTTTTTGATTCATTATAAGGTCAGAGCCAACTTTTGGTATATTCAGTGTTCGACAAAATGTCTCAATGAGGCTGGCTTCTTGTATTTATATAAAGGAAAATCCAACTTTTGATTTTCCTTTCTGTTCATGACTTTCTACACTCATTATTTATGATGTGGTTTCCATAAAAAATTATTCAGAAGGCTTCCATTCCTCACTTATGTGTAGCGTTACAGTTTACACAACTAATATTGCCTGGTACTTTTTTGGCTGGTAAAGCCATTGCTCTAGCTGGGTACAAAATTGTTATACTTCTTTGACAGATTGGGTCTTAATGAGTGTAACTGTGGTAATAACTCTTATTTAGTGGATACTTGTAAAAAAAAAAAACTCTTATTAGTGGACACCTGACTTGTGCCCAAGTGATTGCTTCATTGTAAAAGTATTGTAAACTCTTATTAGCAATTACTATCGATGCTGGGGTTTACGTCAATGAATTGTTGTTATGCCCTCTGTACCCTTATACTTGGTTTAGCTGCTAGTTGGATCTGTTAATGCAGAGTGAGGTGTCTAGTATTAAACGGGCTCTACAGACCCGAAACCTATGACTGAGTGTTCTTCTACTATAAATATATTAGTCCAAACACTACAAAGGATGCTTCTTTTGAGATTTTTTTTTTCTATCTATTTTAGCTGCCCTGCCCAACGAGAGAACACTGGTTTTCAATGCTTAAGTGGAAGTTTTATACATGAATTCTTGTATCCCATTATTTTAATTAGCTAAGCTAAGAAGACAGAATGATAAAGATGAATGCTTATCCATTATCTTGATTTTAGATCGTATCAGCAATAATATGTTGTTTTATGTCTACTATTCCGCTTGTTTTAATTATTTGTTGTGTTATAGAAATGAAAAAGAAACGATATCACATTTCGACCACGGAGAATCGTTTTGAACCCACAAATCGTTTTTGTGTGTAGCTCTGGGACTTCTGGTGGAGAGAGGAAATTGATGCCAACAATTGAGGAAGAGCTAGGGAGGAGGTCACCGCTGTCAACCGGTTAAATTTAGATTATTGGTGGAGAGAGTTGAATATTGGATTTGAAGGAGCTTGCTATTTGCTTGGAACACAGTTTTCCACTATTTGTTGCTTGGAAAGAACAAGGTCAATAGAGGCGGTGGGGAAAATTAATTGTTTGACCAATGATTCCTTGAAACTCTTTTTGCTGCAAAAGTTAAGAAGAAAGGAAATAGATTGATGTCCATTTACTTGTTTGACCAATGATTGTTTGACCAATTAATTGTTAGGTGAAGACCTTTAATGTGGGAAGTCTTTAATTTTGTGCTTTATTAATTAATTAGAGCAGGTTGGTGAAATCTTGTATGGAATGATTGGTTGCTTGATTTAATCGATGGTTAGAAACCAAGTTTGACAATTTAATGATTCAATACGAGCTCGGATTAAAATTGCAAAAAAAAAAAAATCATTTACCAACTAAATTATTAGTTGGAGAATAAAAAAATTTCACCTACCAAATAATTTAGTCAGAGATAAAAAAATATTCACCGACTAAATAATTTAGTCGCAGATAAAAAAATATTCACCGACCAAATATTTAGTCGGAGAAATATTAAATATTCACCGACCAAATATTTAGTCGGAGAAAAATAAAATATTCACCGACTAAATAATTTAGTCGGAGAAAAATAAAATATTCACCGACCAAATATTTAGTCGGAGAAAAATAAAATATTCACCGACTAAATAATTTAGTCGGAGAAAAATAAAATATTCACCGACCAAATATTTAGTCGGAGAAAAATAAATATTTCACCGACTAAATATTTAGTCGGAGAAAAATAAATCTTTCACCGACTAAATATTTAGTCGGTGAAAGATTTATTTTTCTCCGACTAAATATTTAGTCGGTAAAAACAATACTTTTTCCGACCAAACTTGTTTTGGTCGGAAATTACAATCTCCTACCTCATTCCGTCGACCAAACGGGCCGACTAAATTTTTGGTCGGAAATTACTATTGCCGACTAAATTACGACATTTTCCGACTAAAATTTTAGTCGGCAATGGGGAAAATTGTTGTAGTGTGGTTTTGATTTCGGCATGTTCGAGTCGTCGTCTCTTCGAGATAAGCACTGTGTTTCTCTTCTTTGTTTATATGAATGAGTCAACTGTTGAGGTTTTTTATGTCCAGCCGGACCCCACCAAAAAATAAAATAATAATGCTTATTTCCACCACTTGGAAGAATACTTACTTCTTATTGAATATCACAATAATTTTTGAACTTTTTGTACCACTCCACTTCTAAGACTTATTTACTCTTCGCGTGAAGAGTATAGGATACAACGGCTCACAGCTATTTTTTCGCATTTTTTTCGCATTTTTTTCATGAGGGAGCCTTCATAGAAATTTTCTTGTTTAATACTCCCTCCGTTCCTATTTGTTTGTCCCACACCCTCTCTCTTGCCTTTTTTCAAATCAAAAAATTAAGTGCTTCCGTGTATCATTTTTCAAAAAATTTCGCACCGAATTAAAGTACACGATGAGTACTTTAATTCAGTGTAAAAAAATTTAAAAAATGATACACAAAAACACTTTATTTTTTTATTTGAAAAGTGACACGACTTTTCGTAGTGGACCAACAAATAGGAACAGAGTGAGTAGTTTACTAAATTTTAGTTAGCCCAAATTAGATTAATGTTCTGGCTCCGCTCTTGCTTGTAGATAGTGTTGTAATAGTTCAGTAGTAAGACATCCTTCACTTGACCATCAAGTCTCATGTTCGAGGCTTCCTACCTCATTTTTTTGACACTTGGCATTTGGAATATGCACAAAAAATTGTAAAACAATGTAGACGGCGTGAATAGAACTTGAAACCTTGTGATTCTAGTGTTGCCAATCTCAAATGGGCACTGCACCAGAAGGTGCTTTTGAAACTTGTGCTGAACAACAAATATAATACCAATTTTACAAAAGCCCTATTGACAAAACTTGCTTAGGGCCCCGAAAATCTCAAGATCAGGCCTAATATCTTGTTCTTCGCAGGACAATTAATCAATCAATTATATATCATTTAATTCCTTAGACCCAGTGGGCTTACAGATGTACCAATTTGATACATGATAATGATCAGCGCAACATAATATACCACAATTCACAATAAAATGACATAATTGGAGCCAATAATATGATCAGGATAGTAAAAGAGTAAAAAAATAGAATGCTGAATAAAATTACTCAGAAGACTTAAAATGTATTGTATACTTCCGGTACCTCAAGTGAAGATCTTGGCTTAATTGGATGCTGTATGAATCACGATCGGTTAACCTTTCGAAAGGGCAGTAGGCTTAGATAATGCATGTGTGGGTTTCTTACTTGGTTGCTGAGAACAAATGTAATAACTTGAAGAAAGAATGAATGGTGAGTGAAATACTTAAAAGAGAATAGAGAGGGGATTATATAGTAGAAAACTAATTGGGCCAAGGTCCTCACGTCTCTCTCATGGTCATATTCAACTCCCAAGTTAATGCACTGACTAGAGCATAAATTACACGCAACAAGGAATGTGTTGGGATTTGATATGTGAAGTGATGCCTCTTTTTTCTTTTTCTTTTTCCTTAATTGAAAATACAGGGTGTTACACCCAACTTTACCCTTACAAACATTTTAGTGAGGCTTGGTCTAAAAAGTCAACTTAACTTATTTTTTTGTATTTATTTGATTTTTTTGCGTTTGTTAGTTTTGCATCGATTTTTTAAGTATTATTGGTTCATCTTAGCGAGAGGAATCCAAAATGGTAAAAGATTATTACTAGAACTCTCATTTTTTTGAATAAGATCGAAAAAAGTGTAAAAAGCTGATTTTTTGGCTTATTTTTGTCTTTATTAAAAAAAATTTATGATTAGATCATAAATTTTTACTTTTTTGATTCCTCTCGCTGAGACGAACTAACAATACACAAAAAGTTGATGCAAAACTAAAAAACACGAAAAAAATAATCAAATAAAGACGAAAAAATAAGCCAACTAACTTTTTAGGCCAAAACACATCGAATTTGAGACAATTCAATGGGAACAAAACTCAATGCCTCAAACTATGAAAAAAGCTCTCTATCTGTTAGCCATGAGTTGATTTCTCCCCCATAAATTGCATAATTAAGTCAACAGTTCAAGTTTCTCGTGACAATTTAGTTGGGTAATTGATATTCACACCTAAAAATTGTTATCCACACTCTTTTTTTGTCTTTTAGTGAGATTTTTACACATAAAAATTTCACTAAAAGACAAAAAAAAAAGTGTAGATGACAATTTGAGGAGTGTAGAAATCAGTCTCCTTTAATTTCTCCCACAAATTGCATTATTTTAGCAAGTGTGGAGGATTCTCATGGCTCAATTTTGTTTTAGTGCATTTACATGCGATGTTCATTTTAATTAAGGTTTACTTCCAAAGTAATGTGTCCCACGAAGCACGGGTACTCTGAAAATCATGTCGTGCGAGTAGCGGCCACGGGTATGGATATGGTGCTAGTACCCATAGCCGATATTGGAAAAAACATACCAGGTACCTTTGCATTGTACCAGCAGTGATAGTTCATTGGTACAACAATGGATACTTTTATAGGTACATTTGGGCATATTCTTAATGCTTTTAAAATCTCAAGGGTTCTTGGTGTAAAAACTCAAATTTAATACCCTCCATCCTTTTTTAAGTGTGTTGCTTCGTAAATCAAACTTATTAAAAAAACATCAATATTATTCATTTCACATCATCTTTTACCTCCACTTTACATCTTTCACATCAATTTTTACCTCCACTTTCCACAATTATCCACCATTTTCTTCAATTATCCTCCACTTTTACCTATTAACTTTTCAAACGGAGCAAAACAAAAATTGTACAAATTTTTACCCATCAACTTTTCAAATTATACACACTTATTAAAGGATAGCCAAAGTCATAAACTCAATTCTATAGGTCTTAAACACGAGCAGAAGCCGCTGAAGTAGCACGACACAAGGGCAATGTATAGTATAAGAGTAAGCCACTTTCCCATGATCTTTTGAAGAATATTCAGTGGCGGAACCAGAAATTGAAATCGGAGGGGGTCGAATTATGAAAAAAAAATTGGTTCAAAGATTTTTCATGACTAAATCCACTTATTCGAGTTTTTATGGGATGGTTTGGATAAATGGAAAAATTAATTTCGATTATTGTTGTTATCATATCATTTGACAAACGCAATATCATTATTGCATAGTATAATTCACCATAATTTAGTGTTTTCGGAATGAAAATTGTTCTTACATTTTAATTATTGCCAAAATTTTATAATTATTTTATAGATATCTGTAAAAAAATATGTAAAATATACTCCAAAATAGGAATATTGGCAGTGTTTTTCGGAGGTTGGGTATGAATACAGTTTTGGACCACATTTCTCTCTCAAGCTTGAAATCATATAGAAGTTAATGGAAACGTGAGACTTCCACAACGTATCAAGAGGGCATGAAGACTCCGAGAAATGGACCCACGAAAGTTCAACCAAAATTTTACAGCCAACCAGCTGCAACTTCTATGGCAGTACTGTTTTGTTCACTCTTGTTTTTTAGCAATCAAACAGTCTTGATTTTCTTCATTTCAAGACTGTTTGATTGCTAAAAAACAAGAGTGGTCAGCTATTATTGACTTAAGAGAGCCAAGACTTTGATAACACAGGCGTCTCAAGTGAACCAAGACTTAATTTCCAATGACTAAATATCAAATCAAAGTTTCTATGTTTGATATACTTGACAAATGCATGAACATAATTTCCAAGTGGACCAAGACAAAATGCACCCCATACAGTGTTCTCCCTATGACAAGATTGTACTAGTGGGAACAAAAACCATTGTCCCTCCTCCCACTCTCTCTCTTTCTCTATCTCCAACAAACCCCACATAAAATTCAAATCAACCTCACTCTTATTTAGCATACACTAAAAAGAAATGGCACAAATTAAACTAATTCCCTAAGAACGGAAGGTAAATTAAACTTACCTCCTGGCAAAAACAAAATAAAGTGATGGGCAGGAATGCCTCCATAGATTTGGTTATCCAATTCACTCATTGCGATCGCTATTAAGAAACGACTTGTGGGTGTGTGCATGTGGTATTGAATGTCATAAAAGACCTAATTGAAACTCTCCCTAACACCAATTGATTTTAGAACGGATAGTGAAAAAACAGTCTGAGAAAAAGCAACCATTTCTAGAAACACTAATCAAAATTTATAAAAGGAACACTGAAAAAGGCAAGGGAACTCCAATTCAGGGGAGTGTGGATGCAAATGATTTTTTTAGCAGAGTTGCAGACGTTTGGTTGAGGTGGACTGGATCAACAACCGCATTCCTGCTCCATTGGTGTGGAAGGAGGGGGACATTATTTCCCTCATGCACCTCACCTCAATGCTTTCCTCTCTAAACTCTCCTAAAAATTAGGTTGTGCAGAGAGAGTAAGAATTTAATTTTGTTCACAATGAACAAAATCCACCCTCGATCTTATTGGTTGAAATCAAAGTTATTAATTTCATACCGGCGAGCGTCCCATTTTTTTTACTAGGACAATACGTTCCAGTACCGGCACGTATTGGCGTACTGTTCCGGATTGATCGCAATAAACTACGGTAGAAGTCTCCAAAAATATGCAATTCAACACACAAAAAACAAAAATTTGACACAGAAATAAAACATTATAACTTTCCATAGACAAAGTGCATATGGTCCTATCCAAAATGCAACCATTCCAGTACTTCATATTGAAAAGAAAAAAAAAAACCATTCCAACATCTAAAACAAGTTCCCAACCAATTTAACATGATAAAGCATACCGAAAGACTAGCATATAAGTTCTCTAGAAAGACTTAAAGAAATCAGCTTAACAAAAGACTAGCACATAAGACTTAAAGACAACCCCAATTGATACATATCAGTCCACTACACAACGATTTAACGTTTAAAAAAAAGGGAATGGTATCGACCGGTATCCGAAAAATGGCCGAGATGGGCTGGAACACGCGGTATTGGGCAATATTCTGAGAGGAACGGAATATGAGGTATAGTACCCCGTTTTTCTTCTGGTACATGACGAGATTAATAACTTTGGTTGAAATGGTGTAGGTTCCATCAGAAAATGATGTCATCCTTACCAAAAAGTGTATTGCAAAGGTAGGACCTACATCATTTCAACCAATAAGAAGGAAGATTTTGTTAACGCTCTTTTAAGAAGGGTGAACAAAATTGCACTCGAGAGAGCAAGGGGTTTAAGAGTGAACTGTGTAGAGAGAATAGGAAACTAGAGAAAGAGTGGTCTATGGCTACCGAAAATGTACAACAGCTTGTAAGACCCACTTTTGGGACCCACAGGAATAATCCAAACCGTTCAATAATTTTAAAATAATTTTTTTGACACCTACAAAAAATAAAACCAGCTCAATTGGATATGCGTAAGTGGTTGATCGAAACTTCAAGATTTCATTCAGAATTCAGGATCCTAAATTCGGAACGAGAAATTGGAATATTAGATCACTCAACTATGCATATCCAATTGAGCTGAATTTTTGAAAGATGCATAAAAAAATATTTTAAAATTAATGAATGATTTTGATTATTTGTATGAGACCCAAAAGTGGACCTTGCATGCAGAGCCGCCTAAAACTTTTGGGGGCCAAAAACGAACTCTAAAGATAGGCCATTATCCATTTTTTCATTAATAAATCAAAATACCAAATAATCAAAACGAATAAATTATATGTAATTTCTATGAAATGCACCTTATTATTTCAAAGTTCAAAATAAAGATATGCATCTCCATTAAAATACTGCATTTTTGCAAGTTGATAAAGTGTTGTCAAATACAATCCCCAAGGACAGAAATCTAAACTGCATTTATTCCAAAGAAGGTTTTTTTTTTCTTTCTTTTTCCCTCCCTTTCTTGCCAGCTGAGTGAAGGTGATTTGTTAGCATTTTACTTATTTCTATCCCACATCGGCTGTGAAAGAAAGAGTAAATTCTTTTAATTGCTATAAATGTGCATTTGGTTCAAATGATGTATCTTGTTTATTGAACTTCAGCCTTACATTTCAGTGGGCCTACAATCAACGGTGAATATTTATTAATTTCGAACCTAACATATATGGGCTCTACTAAATTTGGGGGCCTTGATTGGACTTAATGGGGCCCCGCGAGCCGCCACTTCTTCGACTTACCCCATGAGCCGGCTTTATTCCCATGCCGTGGAACATTATCGGTACTCTTTTGGTCAGTACCCTTGCATTTTTTGATTAATTATAATTATATATATACAATGGGGATCCATCAGGACTACCGGATTTACCTTATATCCGAACTTTTCGCGTGAGCCGTTGGATCTCATCCAACGGCTCTGATAAAACAAAGGGGTTCGTGGGTCAAAAACATAGGATCCGGGTTATTTTTACCTCTTGGGTCATATGGACCATTCCGGATCCTCACTTCTCATTCCGCGCTAGTTTGAAACGACAGAAGAGAGAGAGGCGATTGAGAAGAAATGCGAACAAGGAGAAGTAAATCGATCAATTTGTTGAACATTGATAAAGGGAAGAACATATCGAAGGAGGAGAGACGTAATCGACATCCCCAAGGTCTCTCTTTCTCTCTCTTTCCTTTTTCTGGTTCGAACAGATCTAGGGTTTCAAACTCGAAAAATACTAGTGTTTAGAACAAATTTCTGGTTCGAAATCGAACAAAGCTTGATGTTTTCTGTTGAGATCTCGTTTTGTATGGTATATATTTGTATACAATACTCTAGGGCTTTTCGTTTTTTCAGTTTTGTATTTTATCAGATTCCGTTTACAGATGAAATCGAACTCACTCTCTCTTTCTGTTTCAACAAGTCATGTTATGTAGGGAATTTTTTTTTTCCAGTTCGTAATTAGGGTTTTTACTATATAATCTGAATTCATATGATTCACAGATCAACTTTCATTTATTCTTTCTGGAATCTGGAAACATATTGGATATTCGTAATGACAAGTTGCATTGCCTTGTGACATAGTGTCCTACAAGTAGAATCTTCTTAAAGATAGAGCACATATGAACTGCAGTACCTCTTCAAATGAAATTAGGTTCACTAATTAGCTTCTACATAGTGCGAGATATTACTGGAAGAGTAAAGGTGTGTCAAGTTGAACAACCCATCTCCGTGTTCGTATGTGTGCTGCCCAAACCTATTCTTGCCAATGTAACTCATTTTTTTAATGCCAAACGATCTAGTATGCCCGGTTTTTGTCCCAAGCTTTTGTTGATTATGGAGGACAAAGCTGCATCTTAGGACATAAGAGTCATGTCTTGAGCCTTTATTCCTATCCATTTTCCCACTTACAGATTTTGTTAAAACTTGCGGGACCAATCTTCCATTTGAGAAGCAAAGGCGAGGGGATTTGTACCAGTTGGTAGATGTCCAGAGGCTGAACGCGGACTCAACCAAATGACGAATTTCAGAAATGAACAATAATACTGTGAATTGCCCCGGAACTGAATGTTTTCAACAGGTGATCATAATACTTGCTGGTTTGGGAGGTGTCTTTTTTGCCCCGGCTTCATTTTTTCCTTGCATCTTTGTACCTTTCACATTGCAATACCACAAGTTCTTTTATCTTTTTTCTCTGCAATACCAGTTTCATTCTACAGTGATTTTTTGTTTATGAATTATGCAGGTAGACAATTACTCTTGGTTTCGGATGGTGTTGGCTAACTGCAATGAATTCCATAAAGTCAAATAACAGCACATGTATGGTTTTTTTTTTTTTTTGGTACTTCGGATGGTTTGTGCAAGCTCAGAGAAGAGGAAGATGTGCCTTGCAGCGGCCAACCAAAAAAGGCAAAAAGAGATGCTAGCGAAACTTAGGATTTTTCGTTTTTTATTTTTTCATTTTGCTTGTGTATAGAGCTTAGGGTAGACGATGGCTCATGCCTCATGCTTTCAATTTCTTTTTACGGCTTCCAACTTTTTTCTTCTGGTAGAATGGAAATTGAATAACTAATTGCATAGTAATTGGAGTGGTACCCATCACCACTATGTGCCTTCGTGATTCACGGAACAAGAGCAAGAAGTTTTAGTCGGATGATCATAACCTCACGGAACAAGAGCAAGAAGATTCTTGGCTTAACATGTTACATGCTTGAGTCGCAAACCCAGAATTAGATTAGTAGGCAAGACAGAGAGCAAAAGAGTCCTATTTGTGATCATTGGAGTAATATTTCGAGAACACAGATTGATAGACATCCACTAAACATCAGATGAGGCATGTGCCATTCCAAGTACCATTCTTTAAAATACTTTGAGAGCTACAAACCAACAAAAACTTGCATAAACTTGCATAATATAGTCTTCAAGAGTTAAATCCTATTACATCACATTCAACACAATAAATTCCATAAAACAATCCACCACAACTTGACTTCCGCATGTTCTAGCCATAATCATCGTCCACAACATTGGGCCATGGAAGCTCATTTCCAAAATAGCACAACACATGGAAGCAAATTTCCAGTTCCAATGCCCACTGACCAAGGGAAGTCCATTTTCTTCATCTCCGTCCCCGAACTTCGTAGCTTGTTCTCACGAGTCTTGTTTCCATCCTGAAACACAAATTAGGTAATAAAATTAAGGGGAAAAAAAAAACCAAAAATGCAGCACCTTTTGCAAACACCTTTTCTGTCCCATGATTAAGAGGCACTTGACAACTAGATGGACTTCTTAACTAGCACAATTACCAGAAAAAACAGAATCATGATTGCCCAATTTTCGGATGCAATATTGAGGTCCCAAAATTTCCAAATTTGCTATGGGGCACGAAAGCAAAACCGAATGAGGAACCGAATGACCTGGCAACCCCATGGGACCCACCAACTCTTTGGTAAATTCAAAATTCGTGGATGGGCTTCAGAATTCGTGGATGGGTTTCAGAAAAGCGGGAAATTTGGAACCCATGTTATCTTCTCTCACACTCCACCCTTTGTAATCAGTACCGCCCTCTACCATCGCCCCGCCCTACTCTTTCTCCTCCCGAACCACCACCAATGGAAGACCGGACTCCACCACCACCACCGACGGACGATCAAACTCCACCACCACCAATGACAGACGATCGAATTCCGCCATTACCCCTGACGGACTCCACCACCATTGATGACCTCTTCTCTCAAAGGTTTTACTCGCTCACATCCTTCTCCTTATATCTGCAGTTGAGGGTGTTTCACATCAACTTGGTAGTCGCCGGTGACGGAGGGGAAGGCGCTGCTGCCGGTGGTGGTCATCAAGGCCGGGGTGGTGGGAATCATCTTCTGTTGTTCTCTCGCTCTCTCTCTCTCTCTCTCTCTCTCTCTCTCTCTCTCTCTCTCTCTCTCTCTCTCTCTCTCTCTCTCTCTCTCTCTAAGAACGTATAAAACCAGTGTCTCAGAAATTTGGGCCCTAATTTGAATTTTGAAATTTTCAAGGGCCTAAATGTGCGAAATTTTTGAATTGGGGAAAACTCAGTGGGTCCCATTGGTTGCCAGCAAGGATCGGTGCCTCCTTCGGGCCTTATTTCGTGCCCCATAGCAAATTTGCAAAACTTCTTTGCACTAATTGAAAGTAGTGCTAAATCTAAGGAAGAACCTGCAATCTTACATAGGAAAGTTGACATAATAGGCACAGTTGGTCTGATCAAATTAAGGAAAAGCTGCCATTTCTCCGATTGCAATAAAGCCTATGATACATAAAAATAGGGTGGAGTAAAGCAATAGGACAGAGAAGCTAGACAATGTTTCCATAAAACAAGAAAATACAGTCAACAAAAACAAGGATTTTCGATTTGTACCAGTTCACAGTTCAAAACCGTAGTTTCAAGTTCGAGTTTGAAATCGCACACAAAATACACAGAATAAACTAGGGTTTTCGATTTGTACCAAAACCCTAGATTCAAACCAGAAACGAGAGAGAGAGAGAGAGAGAGAGTTCAGAGTTCGAAACCCTAGTTTCGAGTTCGAAATCGCACACAAAAACACAGAAAAAATTAGGATTTTCGATTTGTACCAAAACCGTAGATTCGAACCAGAAATGCGAGAGAGAGCCCTTGGATGTCGAATTTCTTCAGAGCATGGATCGATGTGGTGAATCGCCTAGCACCTCTGTCACGCCCCCTCAAATTTAATAACTCAAAAGTAAATAAAATCCACGTGGAATAAGTCAAAGTCTCATAATTTCCATTAGAATCGTCAAAGTCAACAAGATAAAATCTCACCATTACGGATAACAAGTTCCAACCACTAGCGACCATAGCCCGAATGTATAAGTACAACATTTTTTTAAAAGTTAATACATTGCCAATAGTCAAAAAGATAAACTATAGAAGTTACAAAACCATCTTTCCAAAAATATAATACAAAGATGGGAAAATAACTTCATGCATGCGTGAGCTCCATGTAAATGTCAATCCACAAGCACCCAACTTCATGCTCCATGCCGTGTACCTGAAAATTGATAGGTTGAGCTCACTAGCCCAGTAGGAAAACTATTCTACCAACGCTAGGTGTATAAACATGATACATGTATAATGAATGAGTATGGAGATGGATACAACCAAAGTATGAGATTTGAGTAAACAAACGACTATAATTCGACCAAGAAGTAACCAAGGTGTGTCCACGTGTCCAAATATGTCCAAGTGTCCAAAAACAAGTTTAAGTATCCCACTAAAGTCCAACTAGT